>VWYI01046037.1:0-207706 GCA_013399455.1 Anthoscopus minutus
CCAGGGCAACCAAGGCGCAAATAAAAGGAGTGGGTATGGTGGAGTGCCCGAAAAAGAAAAGGCTTCAGTGAGAAATAAAATAGAGACGAGGCCCAAAAACTGCAGAGCTATAGGGACAAGCTCCAAAGGCCAGAACTAGGAAGGGACACAACAATATATCGGCTAGGTCTGAGGGTGGAGTCTGAGAGCATGGGTCCAATCCCAAACTGGGGTTAGAAATAGGCAAACTACTGTAATGAATACCAGTCAGTCAGGAGAGAGAACTGGGAACATTCTAGAAGTATAACCCTATACAGGGTAACTTGATTAACATATTAGCTGCCATCGGGAAGGTTCTAGAAATATAACCTTATATGGGGTGAAGTCTTTCTGGCCCTGTGTCCCAGCAGCGCTGACTCCCACGGTGATAGTCCCAGAACCAGGGAGGATGGGCATGGGTCAGGGACAAAACAGATCAAAACCACAAAAAATGTTATAGAATAGTAAACCATCCCCAAAACACTTAGTCATGAGAAAGAAGTCCTGTGTCATCCTGTTCACAGATGCTGTGAAACTCCTTCCTGCTCATGTTGTGCATTTCCTTGCTCCCACCTAGCTTGACTAGGATGGGCTAGGATGACCTGGCCTGTGCCATGTAGCCAGGATCAGAGTTAGCAGCCTTTGCTTTTTCTTTTCAGTATGGCGGCATGTGCCATGGACCAGTGACCATGCAAAACTGGTCACCTCATGCTGGCTTGAGCGCTGTCCACCTATAGGACCTGTAGGGTGTTCCTGCTCTGGAGGGAGAGATGATGGGGGTATGGGTAGGTCACAGGGGCTGGCCTGTGGGCTGACAGCAGTGCAAGTTGTGCCTTTGTGCCAGCGAGTCTGACAGCTCACACCTTATGGAGTGGGATTTGCATGGTACAGCAGTGAAAGGAGAGGCAGCTGTTTGTGGGATTTCTGTCTTAAAACATTTGTCAAATACTTTTGAGCACTTTGGCACCTGTTGCTGGTACTGTGGAGCAGACGACTGCTGAGGGTTGACAGCAGACAATTGCTGACAGCTCTGTTGAGTGTACGTGGCTTGGGCTGCAGTGGGGAGGGCACAGACTGTGACCTCAGCCTGTCCCCTTGATTGTCACAGCTTGTTTATCCTGGGGAGCTGCAGCAATGCCCCATCCATTCAGCTTCGTCGCTGTTTCCAATGTTGACCATGATTGTGGCAGGGCTGCTCCTGGCCTTCCTGCCACCACAGCACTGATGGATGGAGGCAGCAAGACCAGCTTTCTCCTGCATCTGGCAGTGTCCAACCTATGCCCAGTCCCCAGACAAATCAGGCCTAGGCAGGTGCATGTCAGCTCACCATCTGGCCTGGTCCTAAGAGTGCATGAAACCCAAGAAGGGGTGCTAGACACTGTTCCTCTGGGTTTGGATTTAGCTTCTCGGGCAGTGCCTGGGAGCTGTGGCCGTGGCAGACACCAGCTAAAAAGTTCTGCAGGCTGATCTGGACCACAGCCACTGTTGCAGGGAGCCTGAGGGAACACTCTGCTTGTCTCAGAGAGCTGTCATGGTGCTGCATTGTCACAGACCCCTCATTGATTCACTGGAGGGGGCAGTGTGGGGACCTGGTCACCCCTGGCACTAAAGTGCTGCTAAGAGCTGGACATGCAACTGCAGCCCCTCTGACCAAGCCTGGTGCCGGGGAGTTGCTTGGAAATGACTCCTTCCTCAGCCTATCCTCCTGCTGGGCTGCAAGGTGGGTGCCACTCATGCAGGGTCCTTCCCACTGTGGGGGGCACAGGCCTGGGGACACAGCCAGCCTGGCCCCAGCACTGCACCAAGGGCTGCTTGTGGGGAGACATGGCTCTTCTTGCTTGCCCTATCTTTATCCCCATAGCAGGCTTTCTGTGGTCACGGTCATAGGCTTGCAGCCCACATCCTGCATCCTCTGCTGTCTATTTCTGCTGTCATTGCTGCTTGGCAGAGGCTGGTTTGTTTACTTCCCTCTGCTGCAGGGCTGGCAGCATTCAACAAGTCTCTCAGCAGGGCCTGGGCTATGCCTGGAGCTCTGAGGAGTTGAGTGTGTTCTGTGCAAGCCCCAGACATGCTACTTCTTGCTGAGACTGTGGCTGCCATGTTGGTCTTGGCCAGTGGGTTTCAGGCAGCACAGAGCTGTGGCCATATCTGTGGTTGGGCTCTTGCTGTGGCTCAGCAGAGCAGATGTCCCCAAACTTATTCCTGAGAGTTTCATTCTGGCAGCTTTGTTGCTCTGAGCAGCGCTGGGGTTGGCTCATCCTCCTGGAGGGATGAATGGAAGGATGGAGTGCCTCAGATTCAACAGTCTCATCATTGTGAATTTTTTTTGTGTTGTGTCTTGCAGAAATAACATTCATCCCAGATTTGATGATAATGAAAATGCAGAAAAAAGAAAAGCAGGTTTGTGACCCTCTCTCCTTCTCCCAGTTCAGCTGTCAAGGCCTGAGGACCATGTGTCGTGGAAACTGTTGCAACTGATGTGTGGTGGGAAGGAGGCTGAAGGAGTGTTGTCTTGAATTTCCAAACAGGAGTGTAGCTCAGCTCCTTGAAATTTGACCAGAGCTGCGCCCCAGAGTGGGTGAGCCTGATGGTGTCATTGAACAAGGTAGTATTTATCTTCAGTAGTGGAAATGCTTTTGACTTGGTGCTGCCCCGAGTGGAAGAACAGTCCTCCTTTTTGTCTCAAAGTCCATAGTGTTGGTTCTTGCTGTAATCTCATTACAAACTCACATGTTTGCTGTGATTGCTGTTACTGACATGATATACCAGGACTAATACCAGCTGAGAGGTTCGGGAAGATCATGTCTGGGAGCTGTGAGAACTTGGACAGGGGGGAATTCTCTTCCCTCACTCAGAAAAAATCCCATCTCACAAAGCTGTCATTTCTGGATTGCTGCATTGGATTGTAACAACCTGCTGCTCCCAGAAGAGATTTATGAGCCAGTGGTCTCTGTATTAACTGTGTGCAGGGGAAGAACCTGACCACTGGCCCTCTGTTGAGGGGAAAGGACCTGTTACATGCATGGAGTGTTGCTCTGCCTGCGGGGCTGAAATATGGCTGGAGGTATAAAACAAACTGGTCTGCCTGGAGCTAATTTGTGTCTGTGCTGCTTTTAATGGGAAACCATTAAAGTTAGCACTGAGCTAAGGGATAAATCTGTTTGAGAGCATTAACCTGTGCCATTTCTAACCAGCTCTGAAGCAGTGTGTACTGCTCAGGACACCCCAGATCACACTGCTGTGGCAGGTTGATGGGAGGAGGAAGGGTGGGAAGTGTTTTGAAGAGGTCAGTGTGCTGTTGTGGGCTTTGCAGCAAGGCAAATGCCGCAGATATTGGAAGGTGTGTGTTCAGAGCACTAGTACTATATGAAGTAATGAGTTTAGAGTGTGTCCTAAAGATACTGTGAAGAAGCAAAGCCATCCCCAAGGTGAAGAGGAGGAAGGGAACATGGAAGATCTTGTGTGCCAGCATGGCTGGATTGCTCCTGATGGGGCAGGGCAAAGGCCTGGAGGAGAGCAGGGTGCTTTAGGGTGTGGGTCTGTGATCTTCCTTCTCTGACAGCAAAGCCCAGGTAAGAAATTTGTGCCACTCTTTGGGCTAATACAGCGGGTTTGGGTGTTCTGGAAATGGGAATACTGAAATGACATGAGGTTTAAGCACAGCAGAACCATCCTCCCCCACCATTTGGAGATTTTAGAGGGCTCAGCTGACAAATTGTTTTCTATAGCTGTTGCTGCAGATAAAATCTAGGAGGGAGTTAAAGTCATGTGGTGTGAGCAAGGAGGGGTAGAGTTCCAGCTGCTCATCTCCTGAGCTCTCTAAGCCAGCAGCAGTGTCAACAAACCTTGCAGCATGTCATGGGGTGGGGTGCAGCGTTCCTAAATGCAGTGTTTGGAAGAAAGCCTGGCCAAGCAGGGCTCCTGTGGGCATTCTGAGTGCCTGGTTGAGGTGATGAAGGGATGGGTGGCTCCCTGTAATTCTCGGATGAGCAGCACAGGGGACAAAACAAGCAAGGGGTGGCATTCCACATCACTCTGGACACCTGAGCCCAGGAGTGCCCACACCTTGTAAACAGACTTCTCATGGCACCAAGGGGAGCTGTTGCTTCCCATTGAACAGTCTCTCTGGAGAAGAGATATTTATGTGGTTCCAAGGCTCTCTCAAAAGTCATGTGTTTCCCTGCCAGCCTCTCACCTGCAGAAGTTCAATGTTGGTCATCATGTGGCTGTAGGATCAGGCCCAAGGATGGAAAGGTTGGCAAAATGCTGGTACCCTTCATACTGGGGAGGGATGGCAAGGGAGCTGTCAACTGCCTTTGGGAAAAAGTGTTGGATGTACTCTCTCTTTTCCCTAGCCCTTGGCTGTCCTAGGTCAGTCCTTTGTCCTGCCTATGTCCACTGCCAGTGGATTAGGAAACCTGAGCTGGAGAGATGATGTCTAGAAGTGGGCTGTCTGGGGAGGAGTTCTCTATGTTCCCTCGGTGCCCCCTGCAGCAGTGCCTCTCTGCCTGTGCAGATTACAATGGATTGGGGTACAGGGCACTCCCAACTGGTTCACTCCTCTGAAGGGCTGTTGTTAGCAAAGGCAGGGGCTGTGTTTCCACAACTCTTCTTCCTTAGTAATGCACAAAAATCTGGTACATTTGTCACCAAGCTGTGACTAACTCATGAAACCTGTCACTTGTCTCATGATTTACAAGTTTTCATGTGAGGGTGCCTTTTCTGCTGGTGGAGGTGGAGGCCTTTTCTGCTGGTGGACAGGAGTGCCTGCTTGCCCCCAAGATCAATGGCAAGTGATAGATTTCCTTTGAGGGGTCAGCACCATCATTCCCTGGGCTGTCTCTCCAGTCTGTATCCTGCTTGTCCCTGGGCACTGAAGAGTCTTGTGGTCCTTATTTATGCCAAACTCTTCCTTGTTAAATAACCAGAGAAATAATTAACTAAAATAAAAGCAATTATCCCACAGTGCCTGTAAATCTCCCATCCTGCATGGGCTGTGGCAACAGAGCAGAATTGCATTGGAGACAGAGAGATGGAAAGCCCTGTGACCCCTTAGCCTTCTCCTGGAGGGGTCTTCTGACTTTCCAGCCTATGTTTGGAAGTGGTAGGAATGGCTGGATCCCCTGCAGTGTGTGGACAGCTATGGGAGGCAGTGAGGGGCAGCCTAGGGCTGCAAGGCACCGTGTGGCTGCTGAGCAGCCTTTGCAAGAGGGAGGCTCCTGGGATCATCTGGGGGAGCTATGCTTGCCTTTGCTTCAAGCACTCACTGCATAAAATGAAGGATTTTCCTGAATTTTATGAGTCTATTTATGTGAAAGTGAGCTTTGCTGTGTCACATACTGCAAATGCAGTTGGGGGTTTTTACCAGAGTTCCCCGAGTGGGCTCCTGAGCAGTGGGAGCCAGCACAGGGAGCGGAGCTGTGTAAGCCCGAGGGCACTTGTAGCTCTGTCCCAGGCTATTTGTGAACTTTTTTTTTGTCATGGTGGGACTGGCAGTTCTGATGACCCCCAGTGGTGAGTGAAGGAGTTTTGGGCACTCAGCTCTGTAAGGGTGACGGGGAGCAGTAAGCTGCCAGGGCACATTTCTGCACACACAGCCACGAGTGCTGGGTCTCTCCCAGGCTCCAAGGGCTGCACAGGTTTTTCTCCCTGCCAGAGAGCACTGAGCAGGGAGGACAGCCTAGGGCAGCAGCATTGCCCTCCACCCCAGCTATTCCCTCTGCTACAGTGGTGGGAAGCTGTGTGCCTGCTGGCCCAGTCACCGGATGGAGCTTCCTAGCTGTAGTTGTTGAGAGCTGCATTGTGGTGGAGCATCTTGGGAACAGAGCCAGGCCCCACCTCTGTCACACACATCCCATGGTGACTGCAGAGCCTGCTTGGAGACATGATGGAAGGTGTCACTTGTATATTTTTAGCTTCTTGCTGTATTGGTTTAAGAGCTGGAAACAGGGAGTGCAGACACGCCCAGCCATGTGTGCTGGCACCCAGAAACCAACCATGTCCTGGGCTGCATCTAAAGAGGAGTGGGCAGCAGGTCAAGGGAGGGGATTCTGCCCCTCTGCTCCCCTCAGGGGAGGCCCCACCTGCAGAGCTGCATCCAGCTCTGGAGTCCTCAGCGCCAGACAGACACAGACCTGGCGGAGCCAGTCCAGAGGAGGCCACCAAGCTGATCTGAGGGATGGAGCACCTCTGTTAGGAGGAAAGGCTGAGAGAATTGGGTTTGTTTGGCCTGGAAAAGAGGAGCCTAAGGGGTGACATTGTTGCATCACACCGCAGCATGACATAATTGCAACCTTCAGTTTCTAAAGGGGGCTTACCTGAAGGTGTGATAGCAATATTGTCTGGATACAAACTTTGTCACACAGTTTTGAATATTAGAAGTAGGCATTCTTTATTGCAGCATGCTGGTCACTGGGGGTGGGAGGGGAATCCTTCTTCCAATTTCCACATTTTTCACCCTTCTTGGGTGAACAGGAATTTTATCATACCTGCTGATTACATACTCATTAGCTATCCCTACTTCCTTGGCTTTATTTTGCATAGTTGCAGGTCTTATCAGAAGTCCTCACATGGTTCTTTGGGGTCCATCTTCAACTTCTGGTGTCCATTTTAGGTGGCTGTTCCTCAACCTTCACTTTTGAGTAAATGCAGTATCTTTGTTTTGCGTAACTTCTGCTTTGTCAGCCATGCAGAGCTGAGCTGGCATCCTGCTTGTGTTTTGACTTCTATTCGCCTAAGTTACATCCTTTATCTATTTCTACAAGGCTGTGCTGTTGTGTTCTATTGTCTTTGACAAGAATAAATGTTCTTCTGTTCTTCTATCCTTATCAACTGAGTAAAATGCTGTTCTGTTCTACTGTCCTTATCAGGGGTACTACCTAATGGGGACTTACAAGATGGAGAGGGACTTTTAATGAGAGCATATGGTGGCAGGACAAGGAGGAATAGATTCAGTCTGAAAGAGAGTAGGTTTAGGTTAGATATTAGGAGGAAATGCAGATATATATATAATATTAGAAAGTTCTTTGTTGTGAGGGTGGTGAGTTACTGGAAGAGGTTGCCCAGAAAAGAAAGCTGTGACTTCCCATCCATGGGGATGTTCAAGTCAAGGTTGGATGGGGGTTCTGAGCAACCTGGTCTAGTGGAAGTTGTCTCTGTACATGGCAAGGTGTTGGAAGTAGAAAATCTGTAAGTTCCCTTCCAACTTAGCCCATTCTCTGATTCTGAATTGTTACAGCTGATCCCCACCTTGCAAGAGCTGAGGAATGCAAAAGCTGGGACTGATCCTGTTGCACAGCTGGTGATCTCAGAAGCAGCATCAATAGTGCTGATTTTCTCCTGGTTCTGTATAGGCTCCCTTTAATTCCTTTGGTGCCCTGTGATGCCTGGTCCATGTGGCGGGATCGCTGCTCCCCCATCCCAGGCTGCTGGTGCAGATGGCAGCAGGGGCTAGGGCTGAAGATGGCTGCACATGGGCAGGGATGCTAGTGCAGCTTGCTTGACTGATGCCAGCCAAGCCTGTAGCCCCACTCATGGGTGGCTGCAGGGGCATCAGGGACCTTTCCACTTGCAGTCTATTTCACTTAATGCTTCCATCTAATCCAAATCAGAAGTCTGAGTGTTGCAGAGCACCCTGTGCCTAGACAACCGTGGATGGGCTTCAGCCCGAGGCCTGTAAGATGTAAAGATCTGTAGGAGATTTGAGGTGTCTTGAGGAACTGGAGGGTGCCGAGGTTCTGCAGAAACAGGTCATTGCTGCCAGAGGCACTGGCACCTCCACCTCAGCACCAGGGAAGGGCTTATGAAGGAAGCAGCGCCCCTGGCCTGGAGCAGCTGTGGGTGTGAGGTGGTGGGGCAAACACTGCCCCTGTCCCCGCAGTCACAGGACATGCTGCCTGGCACTTCCTGGGCCACTGCTCCACAGTTTCCCTGTGAGGACCTGACATCTCCAGGCTGGTGGGAAGGGCCCATGTCTTGTCTCATGGCACAGCCACCAGCCCCTAGTTGCAGAACCAGCTTTCCAGCTCCAGTCGTGCCACTGGGCTGGGTCTGGTGCTGCCCTGCCAGCCCCCTAGTGATGAGAAAGCCCAGCAACAGCCACTGCTTCCCTCTGGTCATGGCTGAGTCATGTGTTAGGAAGAGCTGGGGTGCTAGGGATGGGAACTGACTGGTAGAGGAGCTGAAACAGAACCTGGCATGTTTTCTCTCCCCATCCTTGCAGCACACAGCTGTGCTTCTGCCTGCTCTTTTGTGCATCCCTTGGTCTTTCTTGCTCTGGCAGCTGCTTCAAGGGATGTTTCTGGTTCCCATTGAGAATTGTCACCCACAGCTCCCTTCCTTGGGCTGTCCCCTGCCAGTCCTGCCAGCCTGGGTTGCTCTCCTGGAGCCAAGTTTGCTGCACATTAAACCTGGGCCTTCACCACAGGCATTCCTACTACTGTTTGAGGAGACTAGCACCCTTTAGTGCTGCTGTCTGGTTATGCTTGCTGAGGCCAAGCATGCCCAGGATGCAGTTCAATTCCTTCCAGTGTTCAGTGCTGGAAAGTTCATGGAGAACAAAGGAAGTGCTGAAGCAGGAAGACCAGCTCTTCTTCTCTCCAGGCCTGGAGGGAGCCTCAGCACCCAGCTGCTCCTGTGAGCAGTGCTGGTCTAACCCTTCTATTCTGCCTCCAGCTCTGCCCCAGATGGACTTGGGAGCCCACTTTTTGTTTCTGTAGGCTGCAAGGCACCCCTTATTCCCTCTCCTTGCTCTACTGGGACAATCTCTGGCTCTGGGCAACAGGCAGGAGGTGGTCTGGATGCACAGGTTGCTCTTAGCCAAGTGGAGTCTGGAGTGTTCAGTTGAAGGCAGAACAATGGGGCACACACTGGGGCCAGCCTCTGCTGGGGCCTGCATGAGCTAGCAGGGAGCCAAAAGGTCTCTGTCTGTCAGCCTCAGTTGGGCAGAGAAGGGGATGTCCTCCTGTTGACCCACATCTGCTCATGGTGGCTGTTAGCTATGCTCCCCAAATGCTGAGGGATGCTGCCATGTTGCACTGGGTGATTGGAACCTTGTGGGGCTGTGGTTTCCCTGGGGCACCTGCTGTTTAAAACATTTGCTTCACCTGTCACCTTGCGTTCTCTCCGCAGCTTCCAAGCTTAAAAGCACTGAGCCTCTCCCCAATGTCGTCTACCTGGGACTGCAAGACGCAGGACATCTTTGCCAGCAGTGAAAAGCAGGACGAGGTGCCCCACCAAGTGACAGTGACAGCCACAAACACAGGTGGCCAGTGCCAGTGCCCGAAGGAGGAGCCCAGTGGAGCTTCCCAGAAGCGGACAAGCACCCAGAATGGGATGCAGAACAGTGGGGGCACGGGGGTGAAGAAGAAACGAAAGAAAAAGGATCTGGGAGAGCAGGAAGGGGGAGATAAAGCAGCTGTGGAGGTGAAACCAAAGAGGAGGAGAGAGCCTAAAGAACCAAAAGAGCCTAAAAAGGTGAAGGAGTCTAAGAAGCCGAAGGAGCCCAAGCAGAGGGAGGTGGCTAAGAAGCCTCGGAAGCCTCGGGAACCCAAAGCCCCGAAGGAACCTAAAGACAAGAAGAGTGGCTCTGAGCCAGCCCCTAGATCAAGACCCAAGAAGAGCAGGTAGGTGGTGGTGTGGCCCTGTCCCTGTGCCTGTTGTGGGCAGGGCTGTGGGCTTGCAGAAGCACAGCTGGGAGAGAGCAGCATTGGGTGTGCAGGACACTTGGTCTGAAGGCTGGATGTGCTGTTTGGGATGCCAGGATGAGCTCTCTGGCCAGGCAGAGATGGGACAGGCAGATCCATAAGAGGACTAGAGAGTCTTGGCCTCTCCTTGGTGTGGCCTTTGTGCTGAGTGTCCTGGGGCAAAAGGGACTTCAGGGAAGTGTCCCACCAGGACGGTGAGGTGCTGTGTGGGAGAGGGCCACATGCCTTACATGATTTGGGGCCTGGGCAGAGGGTATGTGAGTGAAAAAAGCCTGACCCTGGACTGTGTACAAATGAGGGTCTGTGCACACCCAGGGTCAGCAGCCTGCCTCCCCCTGGCTCGGGTTTGGGAGGATGGTGGAGCGCATCCCATCCCCTCTCCCTCTTCTGGAAGACTTGTCCTTCCTGGCAGCTGTGGAGCTGTGCTGGCAGTCAGAGCCAGCTGTGAGGGGAAGGAAGCCTGAGGTCTTCCTTGTACTGCACAGGCCAGTGCTGCTGCCTCTGGTAATTCCTCAGCCTTTTAATTAACAGGCTGGTTGGCCAGAAGCTCTGATTTCTTTTTAATGGAGAGTGTGTGCAGGGAGCAGAGCAGGTCTGAAGAGCACCAATGTTGTTTGGTCTTCCACAGCCCTACTCCTTCAAAGCGCACTGACAGCTGGATCCTGGAGAGACCATGGCTGTGGAGCTGCCACTGGGGTGGCCTTTAGTGGCATTGGTATGGGCTGCTTTTGGACAAGCGGAGATGTGGGCTGCTCAGCAGGAATGAGCTGGGTGCCATGTCCTCAGCAGATCCCTGAGGCATGCAGTGCTGTCACTTGTGCTCTTCCTTGAGCCTGGGGCTCTGCAGATGTTTGTCATGGGTTGGTGAGCCAGAGCAGATGGGGATGGGTGGATCAAGTGGGTAGTGCTGGGAGGGTGAGGGAAGGCGTCCTCCAGGCCCCAAGGAGCACTGCAGCAGAGGGATAGATGTGGAGAGGGAAGGAGGGGGGCTACAGACAAGGAAGGGAGGGATGAAGCTCATGTGAATGCAGCACTGGGCCCCAAGAAGAGTCCTGGGATGAGGGATGCAGCTGTCAGATTTTCCTAATGACACTTCTGCTCCACCAGTAAGGACCTGCCATATAGAGTGTTCACAGAGATCTGCCCCTGCAGCAGGACCAGCGGGACCAGACCAAAGCAGGAAAACCAAGGGGAAGAGCAGGCCATGGAGGCCTGTGCTCCTAGAGACATTCATGGCTCTTCTAGGTCCTTTGGCTGCCAGCAGTGCCTTCACAGGGTGCTGAGTATTATGTACAGGGCAGGCCAAGACTGTGCAACCTGTTGTGGGTAGCTGGTAGACAGATTACCCTGCCAGAGATGAGGCTCATGGTAGGGTAACCCCAGCTGCAGATATGGAAACCCTGGCTCTCCCGCCTGGGCACAGCAGGTTCTGGGGCTGAAAGACAACCAACTTGTTGTGCTGGGTACCAGAAGAGCCCTGGCGAAGAGGACACTTCCTGCAAACCAAACAGTGCAATATAACCCTGTAACACATCATTTAACCAGAAGAAGCTGTGTATGGGAGTCTGGGAGTTCCACAAAGCTCTGTGCATTCCTGATGCTCTATGCCAGTATAGTCTGAGCCCTGTGGTGCTTCCTTCCACTCATCTGCAACTTCCAGGACGACCTAGTTCCAGCTCTGCTGCTTGGAAAGTCCAGCCCATGGGTCCTCCTGACAACTTCCCTGCCTCTGTAGCCCCTCTTTGAGCCTTTTCTCAGGCTTGCTTTGTGCTCTGACCACCAGCACCAGCAAACCCTGCTGTGTGAAGGATGGCCATGGGTATCAGGGTGAAAGCTCTGCAGGGAGCAGGGCTGTGTATCCCTCTGTGCCCCCTGGACACGTGGAGCTGAGGAGGTGCCTGGGGGCCCCTGGCAGTGCAGGCAAGCAGCGTGCTTTAGTTAGTTTGTACTCTGTGTGGATAGAGTGATTGCTGGGAGTCCTCTAAGTGGCAGATAATGGTGGCATAATTTCTTCTAAATTATTTCTAATCATAGTCAATGACTGACTCATGAATGAAGCAGTTGTTAATTGTGACTTACAAATCAATATCTTGGGAGTTATTGCTTGGTGGAAGTGCTGCTCACAGAGCGTTTTCAGGGCCTCTAGTTATGGCATGTATACATGGCCAGGGCATTTTTGGCCTGAACAACGGATTTTTACCTTTATTTTTTGCTAATCACAGGCAAGCAGAGATTTTTCTCATTAAATGGAGCTAAAACCTTGACATCACTTTTAAACTAATGGCTCCTCTGCCACAGTGCAGATCTGGGATGTGGAGGGGACGAATGGTGGAGCTGGAAATGAGGAAGGAGGCAACTGCTCAGCCCTGGGACAAGAACCAACTCTTTGGAGCCATTCCCTTAACAGTGTTCCTTGCAGAGAGTAAGGATGGACTGGCATGCTTGGAGGAGTTATTTTTTTGCCGTGGTGCTTTTTGGTCCTGTTTCCTTGTGCAGGCAGGGGTGCAGGTGGCTCTTGCCCTGAGAACATGCTGTGGGACTGGACTTGTCTTTCCATGTTTTTCAGGAAGGTGGTGGGATTCATGGGAGCAGAGCCCAAATCCCCTCGGTGACCTGAGCAGGGAGGACAGTTGCCTGGTGAGACAGAGCTTCCCAGTGGGCCCTTGGAGCTGGCAGTGATCAGCCATTGCATCTGTGGGAGTTGGATCTTTGTCCTTCTGTGTCCCTTGCAATCACAGGGCTTAACCCCCTCCAGCTGGAGGCTCACACTAGTCTGCTCAGCTGCCTTGGGAGGGAGCTCAGTGCTGTGACTTAGGAACACAAACATGAGCTGGAGCAGCTTGTGCTTGGTGTAAAGGTTTACTGGGGTCTGGCAGGGCTCTGTGGCACATGCAGAAGGTGGCCAACAGTGTGACCAGTGCTCCTCAGACTGGCCTTGAAGGTTTATTTCCAGAGTGCCAGGACATGGGTGGCCTCTGGAGCTGCTGAACTTTATTTCTGACTTTGGTTAGCACAAGAATGTGTTTGGGAGTGCTGTGATCAGAGCAGGCACCTTGCCGCCCTGGTGTACTAAGTTTGGTGGTGGAGAGATCCTCTTTGTGCCTGTGCTGAACCCCAGCTCCTACAGCCCCTGTGAGGTTGTTCCCCTGGCTAGTGGGAGCATCCAGCCTCCACACCAGGCAGGGCAGGTGGAGCTTTTCGTTTGTGTTCTGGAACTGATGGAGAAACACTGGGTGTGCTTAATGAACTTCAGTGGAATCCTCAGTGGTGGGGGAGGTCCCAGGAGCCTTGAGCTGTCTCTGGGTGATCCAGTGCTCTGTGTGGGTGCCTGCTGCCTCTCCCCTGCATTCCCCAGGACATGATCTAACTGTCAGTCTGCCTTGGCAGCAAAGACACCCCTGTGGAGAAGAAGAAGAAAGGAAAGAGGAAAAATGAGATACCAGTGAACAGTTTGGATTTTGATCAGGATCTCCTGAGCCCATCTGTACAGAGCCCAGAGGAGTCTACGGAGTCAGCTGACAGCCAGGTATGTCCAAAGCCCTCAGCTGGCTGCCAGAGGGTGAAATCCTGGCTGCCTCTCAGTGGGACCAAAGCAAGGGCCTCCGGGCACAGGGATCAGAGAGCATGTTCAGCAGTGTGGTCAGCTTCTATCAGCCTGAAGTCAGCTGTTGGCCCACAGTTGGGTGCACAATGCTGCCCTGGGCCCTGCATGTTTCAGCCTTGAGTGGCCCTCTCCACCACAGCTCTGGGCAGCTCCCTTTCCTGACACAGCACAGGGGAGACACATTGGCCCCACAGCCTGGGGGGCTGCACACCCTGCATCTCTACAGGGCTCCTCTGCCTCATGCCTTGGGGACTGATGGGCCTCTGTGGGTCAGGATGGAGATCTCAGCACCTCAAGCAGTGCCTGTTCTTCTTACCACCCCCATCTTGCTGGGGCAGGGGAGGGCCTGGAAGCAATTCTGGCAGCCCTGGGGCTTTCTCTCTGCCACTCAAGCAAGGATGAGGTACTTGGTCTGCACATGCCTCCCAACATTGCCTTTTTTCATCCTGTACACAGAAACGACGCTCAGGACGGCAGGTGAAGAGGAGGAAGTACAATGAGGACCTGGATTTCAAGGTTGTGGATGATGACGGCGAGACAATTGCCGTGCTGGGAGCTGGGCGAACCTCTGCGCTCTCTGCCTCTACTCTGGCATGGCAGGCAGAGGTAGTGCTGGATGTGGGACTGGGGGGTGTGGGGGATCTACCTCATGTAGGGTATCCCAAAATGTCACTGCTGAGGCTTGAGGAAGTGGTGGGTCCCAGCTCAAAGATGGGGTGAGAGACTGCCTGTCTGGGAGGGTTCAGGCTGGCTTTTTAGGAACTGTGAGATGGACAAGAGGTGTGCTGGTCTGTTGCATTGCATTGTCCACGTATTTCCTCTCACCTCTGAGACCCTGGTGATGCGTTACCTGAGATGTCCCCTCCCTTCTCCCCTCCCTTCAGGTGTGTCATTGACTGTGGCTTCCCCCCCTGCCCCCTCTCCCTGGGTTTATCCTGGGGGGCCTGGACCCCCTGTCTCTCTCTCTCTCTCCTCCTTTTCTCTGGGATGCCACGTGAGTTGTTCTGCAATAAACTGTGGCACTGTTGGTCCCGAGGCAGAGCGCTTCTGGTCTTTTACCTCTGTCCTTGTTGGGGTTGCTAAACCTGGGGTCCTGAGCTAGCCAGAATCGGACTCCAGGTCCCCCTGAAAGGGAACACACCCCAACACTGGTCCAAGTGTACCACTCCTGCCTGGAGACTAAGGCCTCTGGAATGTGTCATGCAGCTGGACATGTCCTACCCACTGTCCGTGCCCACCTTTGGCTTTGGTCTCTATCTCCTGTCCATGATTATTCTATTATTTTGTCCCTGACAACAGAGGGCTTTGTAGATGCCAAGTCATCATTTTCTGCCTGCATTCCTGCTTTCCATCAGTGCCTCGGAGCATAGCAGTGCCAGCCTGACCCTTACACAGCTAAGCTGATCTGTTGGGCAGCATGGCAGAGATGTGGACTGCACGGCAGGGACTATCTGATGTCGCTGCAGTCTGGGCCTTGCTATCCTTCTGTCTCTGACCACTGGTTCAGTGCTGGCTCCTGGTGGGTGCTGGCAGCTCTTTCCTGCTTGTCTGTGACTGTGTTTTGTTGGATCCATCTCTCTGGTCAACAAAGCTGCCACATATTAATAATGGGCACTAGTTGTTTTCATGGTGTTTGTGTTACCCTCTTTAATCCCCTCTTCTCAAGGTTTTGGTGAGTATTAGCTCTGTTGGTAAGCTCTGACCTGAAGATCTGTGCCTTGCCTGGGGCTGCCATGCACCCACAGCACATGCTGCCAGTGCTGCTTCAGCTCTGCCTGAGGCTGTGTCCCTGCTGGGCTCCTGGCAATCATCTCTCCAAGGTTTTCAAAGCAGCAGGTATGAGCTGCCTTTGGCATGTATCCATGCTTCCAGCCTGTTCTCCTCTCAGTCCTAAAATTCCATCTCAGTTTGTCCTGCTCCAGATGGGTCATTAAGGCTGAAGTCCAAAGCAGCCAGGCAGGGTGGTTGCTCTGAGGCCTGGCCAGCCTGCCCAGCTGGGACTGCCCATGGCTGCTTCCAGGACCAGAACAGACAGGCAGGGCAGGATGCGAGTGCTGCTGCCTCAGGGCTGCCCTCTCCATGGCTTGAACTTTCAGCTTTCCCCCTGCATCCTGGACATGGTCCTAAACAGCTCTCTGGGCAGTGCAGGGCTCCTCCAGCAGTCTTCAGGCAGCCAGCAATGAGCCACAGACCAGTGGAAGCCTGTGTAAGCTATGGGCTGTGGATCAGCATGGGAGCTCCCAGTGCCAGGGCACTGGACTGCTGTGATGGCCATGTTCACACAAACCCTCTGTTGGAAGGTCAAGCAGAGCCCAGAAGTGCCAGGGCAGATGCCTGGGCATGGGGAAACAGGTGCTGTGCAGTGACTGTGGCAGGAGCCCTTCTGCATGCTTCCTTCAGCTGTCTTGACCCAGTATAGGGCAGAGTTCTCCAAACAGGGCAGAAATCCTGCTCTGCACCTCAGATGGCAGTCAAGGGACCCAGGTAGATCTGCTCTGCTCATTGTCTTGTGGTGCTGGGTCCAGCATCCTGGCCTGCACTCAAGGACGGTGCCAAGGTAGTAGTCACCTCTGGGCTGGGGATGGGAGGGTTGCTGTGGCCTTGGGCATGGTCTTGGCTTTCCCAGACACTTTCAGGTGAGTAGTGGGGGATGCCCTGTCTGTCTGTTCTTCCCCAGCCTGCCCTATGCCTTTTCTTTGAGAGACTTTCTAGTCTGCAAAGTGACACCTCAAAGCTACTTTGCCTTCGTCCATACTCTGCCTTTGTCAGAAGGGAATGAGCAGAGTCCTTTTGCTTTCTGCTCTGGACTTTTCTCCTCCTTCTGCTGTACTATCTTCCAGCCAAAGCAGAGCTGATATTTCTATTGCTCAAGCAGGCTCCATGTTTTTGGTGTCTGTCATCTCTCCTGAATCTTCCTGTGTTTGTCTCCTCTGTAGCACAGACAAGCACAAGCCTGGCTCTCTTTTCCCTTGACATTTGGTGGGCCTGGTCCTGGCATAGCCACAGCCAGGAGAGCCTCCACCTCCCCAGAGCTGCATTAGCAGCTAATGGAACAGCATTAGGGCCACCTGCAGCAAAGTCTGTGCTCAGGAGAGGGGCTGGGGCTGTGCTGGGAGCCCCAGGGTGCCAGCAGAGGGATCTATGGGTGAGTCTGGGGACAAAGGAGAAGCCTCCAGGGGGAAGAAGGCAGCACTTTGAGCCTGCCAGGAAGAGCTGCATGGAGAGTGGTGGGGTGAGGTGCTGTTGCCCATATCCTGTGGCCATGGGCAGATGACAGTGTGTGGGTGACGTGTCAGGGCCTGACAGATGTGCTGCCTGCTCTCCTGAGGCTCTTGGGACCATACAGCACTATGGGGCTGTATAACTGCCAAGGCATGACCAGAATGGTACAAGGAGAGTGCCTTGGAGCAGGAATGTGCACATTTTCGCATAGTTCTTTCCGTGAGTCCATGAGTAGAAGTGCCCAACTCCCTCCTCTTTTCTGGGAGACTTTCCACCCTCTTTGGCTACCCTGGTGTAGCTGGAAGGATCCACACAGCAAAACTGATAGTGCTGTGGCCTGGCTGACCTGAAGAGGACAGGCAGAGGGTGAATATAGCTGGGCTGGCAGCACTTACACCCTCATACCCAGCAAGGGCTCCCCAAGCACAGCTCTCCCAGCTCCCAGTGCCAACTCTGTCTGCCTGGCTAGGGGATTGGGAGAGGGGCAAGCAGCCATTCTGTGTTGGGAGAGTGCCAGGGGCACATGATGAGCCAGAGAAAGAGAGTTCTCTTTTCCTGTCCCCAGGAGCCTCCTGAGGATGATGCCAATATCATTGAGAAGATCCTTGCCTCCAGGATGGTGCAGAAGGAGGTGAGTGGCAAAGATGTCAGTGGGGCTGGAAGTCCATGAGCAGAGGAGGGATAGGACCTGGCTGCCCTGTGCAGCAGGGACATGAGTTGTAGCATCAGCTGGTGCTCTTGCTTCTGTGGTGGGTTGCTGGGGTATGCCCAGACTGGCACCTTTCTGAGCTGTGGATCAGTGTGATCTGCCTGTGGGCCAGCCTGTCCTGTCCTGGGCACCAGAAAGCCTCTGAAGAGGAGTCAGGTCTGGGCTGATGCCCAGAAGGTGTTAGAGTCCCCCATGCTCAAGAGTGGTCTCACATCATGGTCCTCAGGGCTGCTGCATCTCCAGAGCAGCAGCACAAGTGTCTGGCTGTCCTCACCATCCCTGGGGCTCAGTCCCTGGAGCCTGTGGCCAGGCAGGAGATGGCTGAGCATGCCCCACCAGCTTCTGCACAGCCTCTGACTGTCACTGACTTTCCTTCCCTTGGTTTCAGGCTCATCCTGGAGGCCTGACATTTGAGACAGAGGAGTTCTACGTCAAGTACAGGAACTTGTATGTGTGGTGTTGTGGTGCTTTTTTCTGTGGGCCCTGTGCATGCAGGAGCAAGGACTGTGCACTCCCGCCTCCATCCCATCCTTAGCTGCAGTCCCAGCATCCCTGTTTTCCTGTCCCTGTTGATGCCTTGAGAGGCTACCTAGAACAGAGGCTAGACAGTGTTTAAGGAATAAAGTAGGTATTTATTAAAAAGGACTTCAAAGGGTACTCCTTGGGTAGTTCAAGAGCCTGGCCATGGCTATACCCAAGATGGACCCTGGGTCACAAGTTTTCACACTTTCAAAAGTTGTGGTCAATTTACATATTGGGGTTAATTGTCCAATTACAGCTTCAGATTATGAAGTCCCATCCTCCCAGATTGCTCTCCTTAATTCGCTGTTGTTTACACTTTTTGAGCGTGAAGCTGCAACGGTGTCCTTGGTCCTTGGGCTGGAAAAGGATTGTTATGTCTAACTAAACTGTGAAGGGAACTTTTTAATGTTGTATGAAATTCAGAGTTACATACTAATGCAGGTCAGAATCTGGAAAATAGGAAAGCTAAAACTTAAAGCATCACTATCATCCTGAGCCAGGGAAGCTGCTGCAGCTTCAGTGCTTCATCTTGGCCTGGTCCTGGGGCATGGCTTTCCCCATTTTGGGGTGGCATGGGCATGGGCTGGGCATTCTCTGGATCTCTGGGAGATCCCTGCAGCTCTTTGTGGTGGATAGGTTTGGGACCAAAGGTCTCTTTGTCACGTGTTGTTGATTTTTTTCCCCTGCAGCTCTTACCTCCACTGTAAATGGGCAACACTGGAGGAGCTGGAGAAGGACCCCAGGATCTCTCAGAAGATAAAGCGCTTCCGGAATAAGCAGGCTCAGATGAAACATATTTTTACAGAGGTGAGAGTGGAGCACAGTGAGCAGTGGTGCCTTGACCCTGAGCCCAGTGCTATGGCTGAGCAGGCCAGGAGCTGCCCCTGATACCTTGTTGCTGAGACCAGTCCATCTCCAGGGCCAAAGGTACCAGGGCTGGAGCTAAGGGTCCATGACTGTGCCCTGGACACCTGTAGTGTCACTGGTGGAATTGGGAGCAGGGCAACAAGTCACTTGCTGGGTGCTACCAGCTCTGGAAGAGTTGCTTGGTGGGAGGGAGGGCAGCACAGGGCTGGAGGTGCTTCTTTGGTGGAGCAGAGATGCTGTGGGAGAGAGTGAGCTATAAATATCTGGGCTTAGGGCAGCTCCTGCCTGCTCTGCTCTATAAGCAGATTAATCTTGCTTAGTGTGGAAGGTGTTCTATCATTTATCTTGCTTCTCTGCTTGAGGTAGTTGTTAGATCTCCAAACTGCCCCTTACAAGTGTAAATCAGGCCAGTAGGCTATGAAAATTTCTCTGTTGTAGCTGGAAAGCTGAGGGGGTGTGTCAAATTTCTCACAAGTCTGTTTGGGATCTTTTTCAGGATGCAATAAAAAATCATGTGTTGGAACACTCTGTACCACTGACAGTTCAGCAAGGAGCACATGCTCTTTTGGTGTAATTAACTGGGGAGTTGTGAGTGTTGAAGCCTAATTTTTCTCTTTCCCAAGCCCTAGGCCATGTCTCCCCAAGGGAGAGTGGGGCAAGAGGGAGCAGAGACAGAGACCAAGGTGTCACCCCTTGCAGCCATGGGTTTCAATGGGTACTATCTACTTCAGCAATCACAGCTCTGGATGCTGCACATCAGCTGGAGCAGACATCTTAGGACTTGTACCCTGGGGCCAGATAGACTGGAGAGGACATTCCTGCCTCCCAGCAAGGGCAGCATGGAGCATGTGATTACTCTAAAGAAAGAGCTTTACCTTCTGCCCTGCATCCTCTCTGCCCAGAGACAGATGTCTGTACCTGTGTCCAGGGCACTTGGTGTGTTGCACACAGCAAGCAGCATCCTGGCACAGATGCCCCACAGCTGTTTTACTTGTGCCCATCTGTTTAACCCTGGAATCACCTTGAACTTACCTCCTGCTTTACTGTTTGCCATCACAGCCTGATGAGGATTTGTTCAACCCAGACTACGTGGAGGTAGATCGAATTCTGGAGGTGGCTCACACAAAGGACCCTGACACTGGGGAGGTGAGAGGCTGCATCTCTTGCTTGCCCCATGGAGGGAAGGAGGGAGATTTGGCAGGAGGCCTGGCCCCATGGTGTACGTTGCGGGTCTTCTCTGAGCACCCTGAGCCTTCCCAGCCTTCCTTTGCACAGCTTTCCCTGTCCCTGAGGACCCTTGGGACAGGGTGGATGGAGGGCTGCTGACCCTCCCTGTCTCTGAGCCTGTCTCTGTGCTGCAGGAGGTTACTCACTACTTGGTGAAGTGGTGCTCACTGCCCTATGAGGAGAGCACCTGGGAACTGGAGGAGGATGTTGACCCAGGGAAGATTAAAGAGTTTGAAGCCCTCCAAATCCCTCCAGAAATCAAGCACATGGTAACGTACTCTGAGGTAACGTACCCAGCTGGCAGCTCGCTGCCCTGGGCGCAGGGACTGGCTGTGTCTTTGCCACAGTCCAGCAGTGTTGACCTTGTCCCTGGTGCTGCTGTGCAAGCCCTGTATCCTCCCCTCCGGAGGTCTGAGGGTTGGTTCCAGAGGCCAAGCCCTTGCTATGACCCAGCTGTCAGTGACTGCTTTGAAGTGTCCCTGATGTGCAGCCCCAGCAGCGGGATCTGGCCTCACAGGGCATTAGCATCTTCCATGCACCTTGCTCCTGCTGTCCCCTCCTAGGAGCGCCCAGCGTCTGAGTCCTGGCAGAAGCTGGAGAAGTCCCGGGAGTACAAGAACAGCAACCAGCTGCGGGAGTATCAGCTGGAGGGAATGAACTGGCTGCTCTTTAACTGGTATAACAGGTGAGGAGGGGCTGGAGCCTAGTGCTGCCATGAGCAGTCCTGCTGGCAGCAGGCCCTGTGTGTGCTGTCATGGGAGCAGCGAAGGTGAGGAGCAGAGCAGACAAACAGGGGCCTGACAGAGCAGCCACTGAGTCCTTTGAGTGCTGGAGCTGGCAGGCAGCTGCCAGAAACAGTGGGTTTCTTTATGTTTGCAACTGAGTCTTTACAAATTTTTTTCCCTGGTAAATGCTGATAAGTCTTGGAGATAATAGAGCTTAGCTATGGTTCTAAGATATGCCTGTTTTTTTGGTATTGGCCAGGCTATTGGTGACCCATTATGTGGCAGGCAGGTGGGAATATGCATGTTCTCAGCTGAAGCAGGCCATCAAATGCATCTTTCTCTGGCTCGTGTGTACCTGAAAAACAGCATCTTTCATGCTGATTTTGAATCCATGATCTTACAAGAAGCTGGCTGGCTTACCCGGACAGATTTGGGCCATTATACCGATGTCCTCTCACGCTCCATGCTGCAGGGTCAGAGAAGTGTGGGTAGAGGTAGTGTGCCTGATATCCCATCAAAGAGTTTGTAACAGAGTAGTTTCTGCCCCCAAGAGCCACATTGACCTGACCCTGTCCATCCCTGCAGGAAGAACTGCATCCTGGCTGATGAGATGGGATTGGGGAAGACAATCCAATCAATCACTTTCCTCTCAGAGATATTCCTGATGGGCATCCATGGCCCCTTCCTCATCATCGCACCTCTCTCCACCATTACGAACTGGGAGAGGGAGTTCCGCACCTGGACAGAGATGAATGCCATCGTGTACCATGGCAGCCAGATCAGCCGGCAGATGATCCAGCAGTATGAGATGGTGTACAGGGACACACAGGTGACTGATGCACCCAGCACTCCCAGGGTGTATCCCCCAGCCCTGGCTTCCTTTACTTGGGAAGCACTGAGCTGCCTGTGGAGCTTGTTCAGTTGGAAAGGGAAAGGTGATCCTGTTTGCTGGCATGGGCTCAGCCTATCGGTTGCACTGTGTATAAATGAACAGGAGCAACTCATGCAGAACTGGGAGTGTGTAGCATAGCCCTGGTTCATGTCCAGGCCTATGTGCCTGCCCTGGGACAGTGTCTGGTTTGTAGATACACAGCCTGTGGCCATCAAGGAGGCTTGCAGAAACCTACCCAATTATTCTGGGGAAATTCCAGCTTAGAGTCTGATGCACACAGTGGTACTGTCAGACAGGAGGTCTGACAGTGTGCCTGCCACCCTTCAGGATTCAAACTCTGTTTTCTGTTTCCCTAGGGTAACCCTCTCCCTGGGATCTTCAAGTTCCAGGTGGTCATCACCACCTTTGAGATGATCCTTGCTGACTGCCCAGAGCTAAAGAAGATCCAGTGGCGCTGTGTGGTCATTGATGAGGCGCATCGCCTGAAGAACAGGAACTGCAAACTGCTGGAGGGGCTGAAGCTTATGGCCCTGGTGAGCACGTCCTGCCCAAGTTCACCTGGGAGTAGTGTGGGCTGGAGATGGCCATGCTGAGCAGTCAGATGCCACTGTCAGTGGCTCTGGCCCTGTGCCAGGCTGGAAGAAAGCCATCCAGGGGGCTGCTTGGTGGACTGTGCACTGGAGAAGATAATTAGTCTTGTAACTCCCACAAGTTCCAAATGACCCTGCTGTTTCCCCTGACTTTGTGTCTTGTGCAGGGCCCTGCTGGGTTGTGAGCTTGGGTCAAAGCAAGGTTGCTACTGGTCCCCCTTCTAAACCATCACCATCCTTTGTACAAGTCCTGTGGGAGTCCCTCACCTTACAATTGCCCTTCTTTCCTAGCTGGCCACTCCTGAGGGCATTTCCTGCACTAGACTGGGCAGGAGGATTAGCCTGAGTAGTGAGCCCAAGGTTCTAGCAGTGCTGGGATGGAGGAGCTGGAGCACCCAGGACCAGCACCTGCTGATGCCTGGAGTCCAAGCCCATGTTGTCAGACATGGGAGGGAGAGCATTCCCCTTGAGGGATCATCTGGTCCTCACAGCCCCAGGTCTTCAGGGTTGTTTGGATCCCATTTTCTTTTACTACACGTGGTGAACCTCTAAGGAAAGCTCCCCCTTGTCCCCAGTGCACAGTCATACCTGCCCCTGCTGATTTTGGAGCACCCTACTGAGACTGGTCCTAGCAGCAGGTCACTGCTGCCCTTTGGTGTCCCATGGCCCTGGGCTACATTCCCTCTTGCTCTGTTTGAGCCTTGAAGACTGACATCCTGCCCCCAGCTGCACAGAAACTTGGGCTCTCTCAGTGTCCCTGTCCAGCACCAGCACAGCCCTGCCTGAGGATCTTGTGCCAGGGCAGGGCTGAAGCCTGGGAGCAGTGTGAGATCTTAAGTTTGGCTGTTGTTTCATAAAGCTGGACTGGAAAATGCGCACAGGAGTGTCCTGGGAGCCACAAGTCAGTGTTATGTGGCAGTGGCTCCTTCTGGGCTGCCACTTATGGCCAGGGGAGCCTCAGGGGGTGTGTGTGTTCCCAGGCCACTCACAGTGCTTCTTAGGCTGGAAGACAAGAAGCATTTTGCTCTTGGGATACCTTCAGCCCCAGCTAATGGGGCTGAGCCCTCAACCTGTTTTCTGTGTGTTCTCAGGAGCACAAGGTGCTGCTGACAGGGACCCCTCTGCAGAACTCGGTAGAGGAGCTCTTCAGCCTCCTAAATTTTCTGGAGCCACAGCAGTTCCCCTCAGAGACAGCCTTCCTGGAAGAGTTTGGAGACCTGAAGACAGAGGAGCAGGTACCTGGAAGAATTATACTGGTGACTTAGCACAGGCCACTGGGACACCTGGTGACCAAACCAGGCTTGCTTTCAGACATGTGCTTCATGGAAGTGGAGAGGACTCCTCACACCAGGAGAAGCAAAATTGCTCTAGGGAGAGGAGACCCGCCCCTGCCAAGGCAGTGGTGACTCCCTGCTGCCCTGACATTCCTGGGTAGAATCGCTCACCTGCCTCTCCCACCTGGTCTGTCCCTGAGACCAACAAGAGTTCAGGGGTAATGTGGAGTCCAGTAAGTTCCTGTATCAGTCACCCTTGTCAGGTTCCCCTGGAGAGCCTTCTTCCAAAGCTGTCCTTGAGTGTGGGTCATGAGAAGCTGCTTAGTTGCCTGGGCTGTCCCACTGCATTTTGTATGTGGAAATTGCACAAAGGTTGTCATTCTGTGGGAGCAGGCACAGGCACATGAAGCAACAACCATCTCAGCTACCATCCAAACTCTCAGTTCTCATCCTGCATCAGACACTTAAGGCTGCTGGCAGCAGAGGCATGTGGAGTTCATAGCCTGGGACTGGTCATGCCTGCTCCAAGGAGCGCAGTCCCTGAAGTTGTCCTGGCTGGCTGCTGAGCAGCTGCACCAGAGTGACCTGCAGTGGGTTTGCAGCGTGAGGAGGCTCCAGTCTTGCAGACCCCTCTGCTGGGCCCATGTGCTTGCCAAGCAGGGGGGCAGTGAGTGTCTGCACTTGCTCTGCAGGTGAAGAAGCTGCAGTCCATCCTGAAGCCCATGATGCTGCGACGACTGAAGGATGATGTCGAGAAGAATCTGGCACCCAAGCAGGAGACCATCATTGAGGTGGAGCTGACCAATATCCAGAAGAAATACTACCGGGCCATCCTGGAGAAGAATTTCTCCTTCCTCTCCAAGGGTGCCAACCAGCACAATATGCCCAACCTCATCAATACCATGATGGAGCTGCGCAAGTGCTGCAATCACCCTTACCTCATCAATGGTGAGGGCTGTGCACAGGAGTTGTGTGGGGGGACAAACAGGTATCACATGCAACATTTACTGTTCACTCCCAACAGAACTTGCCCAGCTGGGGAGCCAGCTCAGGCCTTGTGCCATCTGCTGATGGTGTGTCAGTGCTCTGTTCTGTTGCCTTCCCAGGCAGCCCAGCTCCCTCCAAGGGCTGCTTGCTGATGGGAACCTCAGGGTCTCCTGAGGCTCTCTGTGTTTGGTGGTGTTCTGACACAGGACCAACATCCCAACCTGACTTATTCTGCCAGGAGCTGATGTGAGCCCTGAAGAAGTTTAGTCCCAGGCGTGAGGGCCTGCAGGAGGTCTCTAGCCAGCCTCCCTAGCTCTGACTGCATGGTTTCTGTTGCTCATGCGGTCCCTTGTTGCTGCCCTGGGTAGCTGCACTGCCAGCCTTGCTAAGCTCACATCTGTTTCCACCTGGCAGGGGCAGAGGAGAAGATCCTGGAAGACTTCCGTAAAACGCACTGCCCAGAGGCACCAGACTTCCAGCTGCAGGCCATGATCCAGGCAGCTGGGAAACTGGTGCTCATTGATAAGCTGCTTCCCAAGCTGATCGCTGGTGGGCACAAGGTGCTCATCTTCTCACAGATGGTGCGGTGCCTTGACATCCTGGAAGACTATCTCATCCAGAGACGGTTAGTACAGGCTCCAGCCATGGCTCTTCCACAGTACCTCCATGCACTGCACATAGAGTGGCAACAATGCAGGTTGGGGATTTGGCAATTCCATGCCCACATACTGATGGATCTGAGTTACCTTCTACTGCTGGTGGGTGCGGAGATCCCAGAGCTAAGCAGCTCAGACCTTTCATTCTGTGTAGTCTAGGGCTAGTCTGCAGAGTGACCAGATGGAAGTAGATCCTTCCCTTGGTCCTGGTTCTCATGAGCCCCATATCCATGCACTGTTCATAAGGTTGTGATGATTTTGTCATCAAAAGAGGCACAATTTTTGTAAGCAACCACAGTGCCCGCAGGCTGATAGGGCCCGGGCCTCCACCTGGGCGCAGGTCCTGCCAGTAAGTCCTGGCTGGTGTGCCCACACAGCCTGAGAGAAGGAGCAGAGTGGTTTGAAAGCCACAGCATCTTCAGGCCCTGCTGTGATTCTGCTCTAACCTCTCCCCATCCTGAGCAGGTACACCTATGAGCGCATTGATGGGCGGGTGCGTGGCAACCTGCGCCAGGCTGCCATCGACCGCTTCTGCAAGCCCGACTCGGATCGCTTTGTCTTTCTCCTGTGTACACGGGCAGGCGGGCTGGGCATCAACCTGACCGCTGCCGACACCTGCATCATCTTTGATTCTGACTGGAACCCACAGAATGACCTGCAGGTAATGGGCTGGGCAGGGCCAGGCTGTCAGGAGGTCCTGAGGTGAGCTCCTATCACTTGTGCCAGGCAGGGAGAACAGGGCAGCAGCACCAGCTGTACTGAGCACAAGGTGCCGTGCCAGGACAGCTGGCAGGAATCTAGGCAGAGGGAACAGGACATGGGGGAGATCACATTGTGGCTCTGAAAGCACAGGTGGTCCACAGAGCTGCCAACACTATGTCCATATCTGGTTTCGGAGTGGGTGCAGTGTTGTGTTTCACATCTGCAGGGAGCCAAGGCTCCAGCCTGAGCTCTGTGTCCTTGTCTGAGGGTACTGGGATCTCCCATTCCTGCTCCACAGCTGTGCAGTCTGTGCCAGACCCCTGCCAGATCACCCACAGGCAGGCAGTGAGGGTGCTGTGGTGGGTGGGAAGTGACTGTGGGTCAGGTGGGTGAGTGTAGATGCTGATGCAGGGTGCCACAAGCCACACAGTCCTCCTCCAGCTGGACTCCTGCACTGACACTGTGCCCTCTGCACTGACAGGCTCAAGCTCGCTGCCACCGGATTGGGCAAAGCAAGGCTGTGAAGGTCTATCGCCTCATCACCAGGAACTCCTATGAGCGAGAGATGTTCGACAAGGCCAGCCTGAAGCTGGGCCTGGATAAAGCTGTGCTGCAGGACATCAACCGCAAGGGCAGCACCAATGGGGTAGGTTGGCTGCTGGAGCAGGGCCAGGTGGGAGCCTCTGCAGATCTCCTCCCTCTGCAAGTCGCTGCCAGGTCAGAGCAGGGACTGGGCAGTCTTTGGGGAGGGACAGCCCAGTCCCACATACTCGCACTGCTGTTCTTTGGCCTGCCAGGCTGTTCCTGCACTGCCATGGGGATAGGGGACATATGATGCTGTGTCCACGGTGGCATGGACTGAATTTCCTGACAATCCCTCAGGAAGAGTTTTGAAGTGACCTCTTTGCTTTAACAGCAGCAAGTCAGGGTTGGGGCCCTTTCTACTGGAGCAGAGGGAGGAGCCTTCTCCTGCTGTGCAGTGGTCATGGTTGCTGGCCAGGTTGATGATGCCCCTGTGCTTTGTGCAGGTTCAGCAGCTCTCCAAGATGGAGGTGGAGGACCTGCTGCGGAAGGGTGCTTACGGCGCTCTCATGGATGAGGAGGATGAGGGGTCGAAGTTCTGTGAGGAAGACATTGATCAGATCCTCCAGCGCAGGACACAGACCATCACAATCCAGTCTGAAGGGAAGGGCTCCACATTTGCAAAGGTGTGCTGTGCTCCTCTGGGAGGGAAGGGGGATTTCCTTTGGGGGTGGAAAAACAGGAACACGCAGGGCAATAGTGATTGACCAACCTCCTACCTGTGTGTGGAGACATATCCAACCTCCTACCTGTGTCTGGAGACATGACCACATGGAGGCCAAGCTCTGCTGTCCCACTGTCTCACTGCCCAGGAATGAGACCTTGTTGGGGCACTACAGCTGGTAAGGTCTGCTGTCTTTCTGGTGGTTAGTGGGACATTGAGAAGGGGCCACTAGCCTGGCAGGTGATGGAAGGCTGCCTAGGAGGGTTCAGCCATGAGGTCTGGCTCTGCACAGGGATCCCAGGTTGGTGGCAGGACCCAGATGGTGGGCTGCATGGTGCCCAAAGCCATGGAAGCTGAGTGCTGTGGGGCCTGACAAAACCCCCAGATAGAACCTGAGGAGCCAGCTCTTTGCTGTGCTCTGGCTGGTGCCTGCTGGAGCTAATAAGGGCCATCTATCCCTCTTCCTCTTGCACAATCCAGGGTCCATTTACAGTGGGTCAGGCATGACTGCAGAACAGAGGGGTTCAGCTCCCTTAGGCAAACGAAGAACCCTCTGGCATATATCAGCTTAGGGCGTAACATCCTGCAGCAGCAAGGCTGTGCACTCAGGCATCTGGGGGATTACTGTGTGGGAAAAAGTGCATCTGGATGGTGGGTTGCACCTCAGTCACTCCTCTTCTTTCTCTCCTAGGCCAGCTTTGTAGCATCGGGAAACAGAACTGACATTTCCTTAGATGACCCCAACTTCTGGCAGAAGTGGGCCAAGATAGCAGAGCTCGATACAGATGCCAAGAATGAAAAGGTAGGATGCAGTTTGTGGCCCATGACCTGACACCACGTGGCCTCATGTCCAAGTGGAAGCTGCGTGCTTCCTCTGGGCTCCTGGAGAGGTTTGTGTTGGGCATCAAGAATTACTGCAAGGGAAGACTGACCAATGAATGCCAGCTAAAGTCGTGATTTATTTAAGCACATGTTGGTCTGTGGCTCCCTGATCTTTCAGGGTACTCAGTCTGTACTCCCAGCTACTCCCAACAGTCCCACCCTCTGCTTGAGAGCATTGTCCAAATGCTCCTTGAGCTCTGGCAGCTTTGGGGCTGTGCCCATTCCCTGCAGAGCATGTTCAGTGCCCAGTCACCCTCTGGGGGAAGAGCCTTTTCCTGATGCAGCTTCAGTCATTCCTGTGGGTCCTGTCCCTGTTCACAGAGAGCAGAGATTGGAGCTGCCCCTCTGCTGGCTCTCATGGGAGCAGACTGGTGCCTCTGACTGTCAGGAGGCAGGAGGGGACAGCTGGGGTCCTAACACTCTACTGGCCTTGCTGAGGTGATGGGCTTGGCTGCAGCTCAAGTCTCTCTTCCCTACTCCTCCATCAGGCACAGGGTGCTGTCACTGGCTCCAGTGCAGCCCTGGGGCTGCTGTAATTTCAGCTAAGGCAGCAGTACTCTAAGAGATGGTTTTGGACAGCAGCAAGAGGGAGGCCCTGCAGCTCTACAGAGCTCACTGCCTAAGCTGGAGCAATGGGAAAAGAGAGAGAGAGAGTGCGTGTGTGTGTGTGTGTGTGTGTGTCCTGTGTGCCTGGCAGATTTACATGGCATTAATTCGTTCAACAGGGCAGATTAAGAAGAGGGGGCAGGTACATGCTATTTAATTTCATATTGCTTCTTCCTGCACCTTCTTGGAAGCTGCCTTTCCTGTTCCAGTCCACCTGTCCCCTGACACAGAGATTACACTGCCTTTAGCACAGCACTTGACACAGGCAATGCAGAGAGAGCCAGGATTGACTCAGAGCTGAGTCAGCTGCTGGCAGTCAGCAGTTTGGACACAGAGGGGCTGATTTTCAGCCTGAATTTTGTGCTGGCCTCTTGTCACTTGTGCAGGCAGAACTGGGAACAGGTAACTTGAAGCAGGTATCCTAGTGGGAAGGTGATGGTCAGTCACAGGAGACTGGCAAGCCAGGAGCCAGAGGCTGAGCAGAGTCTGGGTGACAGGGGCCAGAACAGCATATAATAAGTGTTTCTGCCTGTACCTGAGAACACTCTGCTCTGTCCATCACAGGAGAGCCTCGTCATCGACAGACCCCGGGTGAGGAAGCAAACCAAACACTACAATTCCTTTGAAGAGGATGAGTTGATGGAGTTCTCTGAGCTGGACAGTGACTCGGATGAGCGACCCACACGCTCACGGCGCTTTAACGAGAAAACACGGCGGTACCTGCGGGCTGAGTGCTTTCGTGTGGAGAAGAACCTGCTAATATTTGGGTGAGTCTCACCCTTGTGAGAGCACAGCCACAGCCTCCAGCTGCCATGCTGCCCATGTGGGCCACTGGCGGCACCAGCCACTTCCTGCCCATCCTGCTTGCTATGTTGCCTCCTTCCAGCAGTGACCTCCCTGGTGGGTTCTGAGTGAATATTTGGGATGGAAGAAGAGTTAGGAGGACAAAGCATGAGCTGGCAGTTGGCACTTCCATAGTCGGCTCCTGCCTCTGCCCTGTGAAGTCCTGCAAATTCAGTCTGTTCTTCCCTCCCACTCTGCTCCTGTAATGTGTAGGCAAAACATCCCTATCTAGGGGATCTGGCAGGGCTGTGCTCCCACAGGAGCTCCTGGAGAGAGATGCCAGCAAGGTCTCTAATTGCACAGGAGTGTTTTACTCTGTGTTCCTGCTGTTTCAGCTGGGGACGCTGGAAAGATATCCTGACCCATGGACGGTTCAAGTGGCACCTGAATGAGAAGGACATGGAGATGATTTGTCGGGCCTTGCTGGTGTATTGCGTCAAACACTACAAGGGGGATGAGAAGATTAAGAGTTTTATATGGGATCTCATCACGCCAACAAAGGACGGACAGAATCAAGCTCTGCAGAATCACTCAGGTATTGCGTGTTCTCTCTGCCATTGCATCTGTACCCATTGCCTTGCACCAGCCTGCAGGACTGAGGCTGCAGGATTCAAAGCAGAGCTGATGGAAACAGTCTGCAAGTGTTTGTGCTTCAGCACTGCAATTCTCTCTGCACAGAGAACGGGGCTTCCATGGAGCTGGCGTCTACGCTGGCCCTCAGAGCCAGCAGCAGGGGCTGGCTGAGTGAGAGAGGCTGTTGTCTGGCTTTTGGTGCAAAGAGAGCTTTGTGGTGGTAGCAGAGGTGCTTCTGAGACTTCTCTGGCCTGGGAATACTTTCATGGTCCCCCTGCACAGGGAGATGCTAGGCAGCGAGCTCATGAGCACCAGTGACCGTATGAACGTGTTGGGTGTGATAGGGATGGGGGTGCTGATTCCACTCAAGCCATGGACATGCCTCAGGCTGCTCCTCAGGTTCTTACAGGGCACAGCATGGATGTGGTGCAGGACCCTGCCTGTGCCTCTGGGCAGCACAGGCATCTGCACCAGGGAAAGCTAGGGGTGCAGCTGAGCATCCATCTCACACCAAGGTTGTGGGTTTGATCCTCATATGGGCTATTCATTTAATAGTTGGACTCAATGATCCTTGTGGGTCTCTTCCAACTCAGAATATTTTGTGGTTTTGTGATTTCCAGCTTTTATTTCCCCTTGTTACGGTGCTTGTCCTAGACCTACTGGTCTGCAGCCCTGATGGGTGGAGGTGCAGTGTTGCTTTGTCCTGAACTTATGCAATGCATAGTGCTCCCCAGGTGGTGTTGCCTTCCTTCACTCTGTGTAGCAGGACCCTTGTCATAGGCCTGGCTGTGCTCTCTCTATTCAGAGGCAGTGTGTCCAAGATTCATGTGTCAGATCTGTAATTGTATCTGTTGGCTAAAGGTGTCTGTGTTCTGTTGTGTAGAAGTTCCTGGTGTAGCCTTAGATTCAGACAGGTCGCCCAGATGTTTCCCAGCCCTGCTCTCCCTTTAGCTCTAGCTCTGCCTCAGTAATGCCTGAGCATTATAGCTGGTGCTTAAAATCCAATATCATCATTTCCTTCTGCTTGGAATTGTCCAGCTAGCTTTTGCAACGTGAGGTCCAAGGATGTGGCTTTTGGTAGCTGCCATAAGTTATTCCAGTCACCTCCTGCAATGGGAGTCACTTTGGCAGTGCTGCTTCCTGCTCTTGCCACACAGCCCTGCCCTGAGAGCAGCTCGGAGTGGGCTTGAGAGTCCTGTAGGAAGCAGAACAAGAGTCAAAAACAAATCAACTGGTATGAGTGGGCTTGATTTAGATAATGTCAAGTAATGAACAAGCCATGGTTTCAGTGGAGGGTCAGGATTGCTTTAGTGCAAAAGCATTGAATATTGACGAGCAAAGCAACCAGGAGCTTCTCCATCAACTCTTTAGAATGGATTTTCCCACCTGTGAAACCTCCATATTATTTGGGCCAGAGGAGCAACCACATCTCAGCCTGATGTCAGGAGCTGGAGGAGAGCAGAAGAAGCAGAGCACTGCAGTGCAGAGCAGTGCTTCTTCCTCAGTCAGGAAATCCTTCAGCAGTAGCTGCTGTGGCTCCCCAGGCATCCTCAGGTACCACTCGTGTCTGCAGAGAGCTGACCAGACATCCCGACGTGCAGAAAGGAGCAGCAACATTCAGCCCTTGCTAGGGCAGGTATCCTGGAGCTCTTTTCAGTGATCCACATCTGTGTGATCACAAGGGGTGAGCACAGCACCCAGACAGTCTGACTCAGAGCTCTGCTCCGATCCAGCACCATCCTGCCTTTCATTCTGGAACAGGCCAATCTGCTGAGGAAGCAGCGTTTGCCCAGAGTTCATCAGGCCAGTTTGGTGCTGGGGACATGGTGGGGGCCTGGTGCCCACTGCAGGCCTCCAGCAGCCAGCTGGGCCACAGCCCTTGTCCTGTCATGGAGCTGCAGACTTTATGCAGGAGTTGATGACATGGTGACACTTTTTTTTTTCTTCACTGGTGTCAGATGGGATGGGACTGCTAAGGCATCCTTTCCCCTTCATGTCTGCAGTTCCTACTACAAGAGCAGCTGCCCAGGGAGGCAGCTTGTCCCTCTCTGGAGATTCTAAAAAGCAGTTTGGAATCTCAAAAACTCCCCACCAGCAGTTGTTTCCATTTTCTGCTGTGAACTCACACTTTATTTCAAGGTTGTCCCTCTCTGGAGATTCTAAACAGCAGTTTGCAATCCAAACAACTCCCCACCAGCAGTTGTTTCCATTTTCTGCTGTGAACTCACACCTTATTTCAAGGTTGAAATGTGTTTGATTTTCATCTCCAGCTACTGTATCTCATTTTATCTTTGTCAGGCAGATGGGACTACATTCCCTTTCCCACTGGTACCTTAGCCCCCTTGCAGCAATCCAGTTCCCCCCAGCCCTGCTCAGGATGCATGGTATAAGAAGCAGCCCTTACAGATCAGATCAGCAGGTCTACTGCTCTTTGATCATTTGAGAGCTTCTTGTTTGAACTCTTGTCCCAAATAACTGTCCTGATGAGTGACCTTCAGAGGCAGCTGTAGTGTCTAAGTCTCCAGGGGCTGTGCCCAGGACCAAGGTCCCTTCTTGCTTCACCCCTTGTCTGTGATATTTTTACACATAGAGGAGCCATGTTGTCATTTGGGCTGAGCATTGCACTGAGAATGCACAGCAGCTCAGTTTCTGTGGTGATCCTCAAGTTTTTCACAGAGATGGACTCTCCCATGCTCTGCATTTTCCCCATTCACTTCTTCTCCTTGGCTCTCCAGGCTGCAGCTGGGAGCTCTGCATGGGCTCGTCCATCTCCCAGCTCTGCTGCCCTACCCAGCCTGCAGTGCCAGAGGTGCCTGGTGGCAGTGCTGGGCCATGCCCATGGTGCTCACTGGCTGCCACTCACTGTTACAGGCTTGTCAGCACCAGTGCCCAGAGGGAGGAAGGGGAAGAAGACAAAGAACCAGATGCTGCTTCCTGAGATAAAGAATGCAGACTGGCTTGCCACCTGCAACCCTGAGGTGGTGCTCCATGATGACAGCTACAAGAAGCACCTCAAACAACACTGCAACAAGTGAGTCACAGAATCATGGAGTGGTTTGGGTTAGAAGGAGCCTTAAGGAACATCTTATTACATTACCCTGGCCATGGGCAGGGATACCTTCCATTATCCCAGGTTGTTCCAAGCACTGTCCAACCTGTCCTTGAGCACTTCCAGGGATGGGGCGGTCACAGCTTCTCTGGCAACCTGTGCCAGGGCCTCACCACCCTCAGAGTGAAGAATTTCTTCCTAACATCTAAATCTCTCCTCTTTCAGTTTAAAACCATTCCCTCTTGCGGGAGCTCATACTGGCTCATGGACAGAGTGGGCTGAGGACCTTTGGTGTTGGGAGGGTGGGAGGGAGCTGTGAAGGGCTCACAGCCCACAAAGGATGATCATGCTCCCACTGCTGGACCACCTTCACTGCCCTCCAGCTCATGGAAGCCATGTCCTGAGCAGCGACCCTCCGGCCAGTAGGTCACAGGGCTGAGCAGTGTGGCATGACACTGCACAGTCACTGCCCATCCTGCTTTGTGGAAGTGGGTCCTTCCACGTGGGAAAACGTGGTGTCTAGCAGGTTTCTCTGGCCTTGCTGACCTCTCTGCCACCCGGGACAGGGTTCTGCTGCGGGTGCGAATGCTCTACTACCTGAAGGCTGAAGTGCTGGGGGAGGCTGCGGATAAAGCCTTTGAGGGGACCCCTGCCAGGTAGGGACCTAATGGTAAACCCCTGTGAGGCTTCTTGGGCTCGAGTGCTGCCACAGGTGTCTGACCCAGCCACATCTGGGCTCCCTGCAGGTCTCTCCAGGTCTTCCTCAGGCAAAACTCCACCCTTTGGCAGCCACACTGCCTGTGCAGCCATGGCAGCCCTGCTGAGGCAGCTCTGAGACTGTAGCAGCAGCCGGGGGGCAGTGGGGACTTAGAGGGACACCCTGCAAGGAAAATGGTTCTGTGTGCTGCTTGACAAATGGGCCCTTATCCAAAGTGGGAGTCCACAGAGACTGCTCCCAGTCTCAGGGCCAGGCCTCAGAGCAGAGCATGCCCCATCTCTGCAGTCCTTCCCAGCACTGAAACAGTGGGACCCACAAGCTCTGTAATGGCACTGAGCCTGCAGCTGGCCAGCTCCTGAGTTTTCTGCAAAGACTCAGCTCTCAGTGCTTCTCAGAGAAGCGTGATGTGCTGAGTTTAAAAGCTTAATTTCCCCAGGTAGGGGCTGCTGCCTTCCCCAGCACAATTCCATCAGCACCAATGTTTGTGCTTTTGAGGGTGGTAGGTGTGAAGTGTTTTACCCCTAGAAATGCTGTTCCGGTCAGACAGGATCTTCAGTCCTCTGGTATTGCTTGGGTGGGAGGGGAGAGAGGCTGGGGGTACTCACTGCCCTGGAGAAAGAGGAGCAGGAGAGCAGCAGATTGTGGTGGAACTAGGCTCCAGCTCTTTGATCCCAGGGAGATGTGCACCCATGTCATGGTGGGGCCCCAGGCCAATGTTCATTAGATGTCCCCAAGCCAGCAAGCCGTGGCTCCTGCCTCCCCCTGTCCCTTATGAGCGTTGCTCAGTGTCTGGTGAGGCTGGGAGAGGGGTGTTCATACCATGTCTGCCACAGGGAGCTGGATGTGCTGCTGCCAGACATTGACTACGTGGAGATCCCAGTGGACTGGTGGAATGCTGAAGCTGATAAATCCCTGCTCATCGGCGTCTTCAAGCACGGTGTGTACCCTGCTGTCTGGTAGGTGCTGGTGTGTGAGGGAACCTCTGGTACTGGAGGAGATGTCATGTCCCAGTGCAAGGGACAGACTGTGTGGCCATGCTCCACAGCCACACAGGGCCAGGACAGGTCTCCTCAAGTACCAGCAGTATGTTTGGGTAGGGAACAGGCACCCCAAGGTGCCCAGGGTGGCCATGCCAAATCTCATGGTAGACTCTGGTTGCCAGGTGCAAACAGAGTGTGCAGTTGCTGTGTGAGGGCAAGGAGAAAGGCACAGATCTTTTCTTGGCCTCATCATGGCATCCTGGTGTGGCTTCCAGGAAACACGGAGCTGTTTGCTGCAGCTGCACCCTGTGTGGTGGCTGTGCTGCTGCTGGGTGGGATGGGAAGGCTTTCCCTTTGCCTGCTGCCCAGGGGCTGCAGAGCCATTAGCAGCTTCTGGGAAAGTGTTGTGAATTTCTGGGGGTGAGAACTGCTCTCATGGCAGCATAGAGGGAGTGAGAGCCAGGTGGGGAGCTGTGTCCCAGGAGCAGGAGGTTTTTGTGAACCAGGCTCAGCTCTGTGCTGTCTGTCCTGACGGTGTGGCAGGTTACGAGCGGTACAACGCCATGCGGGCGGACCCAGCGCTGTGTTTCCTGGAGAAGGTGGGCATGCCAGATGAGAAGCTGCTCTCTGCCGAGCAGGGCGTCAGCGATGGGGCACAGGATGCTGCTGAAAGGTGGGCAGGGGATGGAGCAGAGCTCTTGCTGCAACTTGGCTCACTCCTGGGGCATTGGAGGGAGGGAGCAGGCTGTGCTGCTGAGTGCAGAGGGGAGGGCAGAAGGGATGGCATGAGCACAAATTCGCTTCTTGGTGCTGAGAACTGGCATAGCCACAGGGGCTGTACTGCCACTACCAGGGACTGTTCACTCTCACCTAGGGGCAGTGTGGAAAAAGAAGAAAGAAGTGGAGAAAAGCTGGAGGGACTGTCAAAACAGGAGGTGAGTGGGATTCATGGTGTTAGATACACATCTGATACTGCCCAGCCCACCCTGCAGGGCATTCTTGGCTCTGTCAGCTCTGCTGTCAGAGGCAGGAGGGAACTAGCATGGCTGGTCTGCCTTGTCTAGCCAAATCTTGTTGCCTCTGCTCCCTAGAGCACAGCTTCTGTTGTGCTTCTCCACGTTACCTGTGGACCTGGGTCACAAAGCCCTCCTCGTGGGGAGCTGAGGGCTGGGGATGCCCAAGAATGCTGGTTCTTACTCTTGGTTGGCTTCAGGAGCCATGTGGGGCCCTGGCAGAGGAGTCGGGGATATCCCAAAAGAAATGGCCTTGGGGAAGAGGAAGATCAGGGAATGAGGCAGCACAGGAGTGCGCAGGAGTTGTTTGAACAGTGGAGGCAGTCACACTGCTACTGTCCTGAGCAGTGGCACTACAGCCTCTGTCACTGTGGTAATCCTTCCCTCCAGACCCAAAACGGCCTCTCTGAGCTGTCACCTCTGATCCCATGTGCTGAGCACAACCAGCATCTACATGCAGCCCAAGGGCACTGGGCACACAGCCCTGCCCATCCCACCACCCTGCGCCTTGTTGAGGATGGGTGGGCTGTGGGTGCAGAGAGTTCTGTGTGCGGTTGAGCCCTATCTGATTGTTTGCTTTTGCAGGACATCGTGGCTTCTGGGGTGGGTGAAGCCAGTGAGAAGCGGGATGAGCCAGCGGCAGGTGAGGCCATGTCTCCTGCAGTGTGGTCCGTGGCTTTCTAGGGTTTGGTGTGGCACAACTGAATCTGAATGCTACCCCTGGCACTGTTTGGTGGGAAGAACACATTGCTGGGCTGGAGGGACATGCTTCTCTGTGTTAGTGTATGAGGCAGCTCAATCTGGGCAGGGGCCCTCATCCACAGACTCACAGGTGACCTATGGATGTGCCCTGTGGTAGGGAGCCAGGATTCCAAATTATTCCAGCCAAAGCTACCCAGGGTGACTGGAAGCCATTAGCCTGCTCTTATCCATGCAGTTGCCTGCATGAGATGAGTGTGTGAGGTTTCTGCAGTGGGCAGTGTTGGCACATGCCGTCGACTGGCTGGCCCCACTGCTGAGCAGGGAGCTACAGCCTTCTCCCATGCATGGTCTGGCCTGGAGCCATCATTCCTACCCTGATCTCAGCCTCTAGACTCTCTCTGAAGGAACCTAAGACATGGTGAAGCTGTGAGCCAGCAGGCCCAGGGGTAGTCACATGACCCCCTCCCCTACTCATGACTGTGATCGCTGATGCTCGCCATGGGAGGCAGAAGGTGGGAGGAAGCTCTTGGAGCTTGCCAGAGGATGTGGGAACCTATGTGTGCTAAATACTAATGTCCTTGCTGATGTTTGAAGCCCAGGATGGCTCCGACTCAGACAGATCCTGCTGGCCTGTCTCCTCTGCTCTCACGGCCCGGCTGCGGCGTCTTGTCACCGTCTACCAGCGCTGCAACCGCAAGGAGGTGCCTCCCCGCACTGAGATGCTGGTGCCCAGTAACCATGGCTACTGGCTGCAGGATGAGATGTTCCGGAGAGCCTCTGAGATGGACTCAGTGAACAAAGAAATGCAGAAAAGGTAATGCAGCAGAGGAGCCTTTACAAAGCTGATTTAGGCCATTTGAATTCCTTGGCCCCCAGAACTGACCCAGGTAAATGTCACCAGAGCTTTCTGTGCTGCCAGCTACCCAGGGCATAGAGTCCCATGGGTCCTTGCAGGGCAGGGAATGTGCTCTGAGCCATGGGAGCCTTGCTGCTCCAGCAGCCAGCTCAGCTGGAGAGCCTCCACTGCAAACTGGCATTCATAGGTAGCAGGTGGTGACACTGAAAGGAGGGAGGGGACAGCTCTTCAGGGTTAAATCCAGTGTCTGCTGGGCCAGGGGTCAGCCTCAGCAGAGGAGAGTTTTGTCTTTGGGACATACTGTGGGTGAAGGTGACAGATGAACATTGTCACAGCCCATTAGCAGTGTCCTTCCAACCCTTGTGGCTCTCACACCACTGGCTTTGCCTCCTGCTCATGGCCTCTGGAGCCCAGTGGTGACATATCTTGGTTGTGCTGTGCTCCCATTTCATTTGTGTCCCAGTAAGTGGGAGGAGACTGGGGCTGTCCCAGCACCCTGATGAGTGGCTCTCTGCAGCCATTGGGAGGGTGTGCACAGGGTAATGCTGCTGCTGTCGCTGCCAGTCTCCCGTGCCACTCTGGGACTGGGACTCTCTGTGGTCACTAGCACTCAATGGTTTTGCCTTCTGTGAACCTATCCCTGAAGCAGGACTTCACATAACTACATGGTATGTTTGCTGCCTTATGTTCTGTTCTTGTCCTCCTTGTGTAGAAGCTGTTCCAGCCTAATTTCCCTTTCCTCTTCTTCTGGACTTCTTCCAGTTGTACCATCCCCTCTTCGAGGTGGGGGAATCAGTGGTTGTGCTGTGGACATCACAGCAGCCTGGTATCTCCTGCTCCTTAATTCTCTGGGCTTTTTGTAGGGGAGATTACCTTACAGGAGTTTTCCACTAGCCTTTAATTTGAGGCCTTTTGACAAATTCCCCTCTGAGCATCTTGATTTGGATCATTAATGTTTATTAACTTTCTTCTTGTTCTCATTTTTGAAATGAAACATAACTACAGCCCCTGGAAACAGGCAGGGGTGGCAATGCTGCCACAGGAGTATTTTGGGCAGTTAGAGAGTGCTGTGGGTACTGTTGCCCTGTCTACTTTCCTTTGACATGTCTCAGATGCTTGCTGGTGCTGGCTCAGAGCTGCAATTCAGCGGCTGAGATTTGACTGGAAGCTTTCTTCAGGCCTCAGTGCGCCCCTTTTCTGCCCTTGCCCCGCTGTGTGCACCCAGCTCTGTTCTCTGTGGCTGTTTCTCTGGGTTCTGCCTGGGGCTGTATTTGCCCAGGACACTTCACTATCTCTGTACTTTGAGTGGTCCCCACAAGGTGAAAGCTTAGAGGGTCCAAGCCAGCATGAAAATTGTTCTAAGAGTGCTGTAGCTGAACCCCTCCATCACCACTGCCACTCTTCTCTGGTGGGGAGGGGATGACACCCAGGAGTCCACAGGAGTCAGTAAGGAGGATGGTGTTTGTTACTGGGACCCTTACAGCAGCAAGCCCCAGTCTCAGTTTCCTGCTGGAAGAGGCTGGATGAGAACTGTGTCTGCATATCCCTGCTTTGTAATTCCTGGTACAGAGAACTGACCTTCCCATGGAAGTGAAACAGCTTGATGTGACAGGAAGGGAGTAGATGGGATAGGTTTGTGCCTCCACTGAAGCTGCTGGAGCCTGCGTCCTGTTGGTAGCATAGCCCAGAGCTGCACTCAGCGGTTTATTGAAACAGCCAAGAGGGTTTTATCAGCAATGAGCTGAGAGCCAGAGAGCCCTTGGCCTCTTGCTCCTCCTCCCTGTGCACCAGAGGCCAAAGTGTCTTGGGCCATGGTGGTCTCCTCGCTGTGCTTCTCCTGACACCTCCCTCAAAACTGTTGGTCAATAGACAGTGCTCTCTGAACCTCTCTGCCTGGTGCTTTGCCTGTTTTGGGCCCACAACGTGTCTCAGTGGTGTTCTCCTCTCCTTCCTGCTCCACAGGTGGACCAGGAGGGAGCAGGCAGATTTCTACCGCACTGTCTCCTCCTTTGGGGTTATCTATGACCAAGAGAAAAAAATCTTTGACTGGGCCCAGTTCCGAGCCATCTCTCGACTGGAGAAGAAGACAGATGAGAGCCTGGAGAAGTACTTCTACAGCTTTGTGGCCATGTGCAAGAATGTCTGTGGTCTCCCTTTGTGGAAAGACGATGGTGAGTGGAAATTGCATGGCCTATGGAGGGGTAATTCTAGGTCATGTAGAAGGGTTCCCGCTGCTCTCATGGAGCAGGAGGGCAAGCGAGGCATTTCAGAGACACTTGGAAGCAGTGAGATGCCAGGCAGGCCAGGGGCTTGCAGCAGTCATGCATTTCTGGCTGCCTTGTCCCCACAATGTAGTGCCTCTCTGGCACAGTGGGAGGGTAGAGCAACCCCGTGGACTCCTGCCCCTGCTCTCACAAATCTCTTGGAGTTCTCATAGGAAATCAAAACCAGTTTTATCCAAGACAGCAACCTCTGTATGTGAGAGACAAGTAGAAAAGCAGATCACACAAAACACAGCTCCATGCTGGAGCTGGGGGCTGTTTGGGTGAGCTGTATTATTGCTCTCTTAGCATCCCTCTGCTGACCATTGGACAGAGTCCACTCTGTCTATGTCTGTGCTGACTGTGGAGCTCTGCTGCACAGTAAATGGATCCTGGATCCACTGCAGGAGGCTCAGGAAGTCTGGCCAACACACAGGGCATCCATTTTCTTTGAGCACTCTGCAGAGGCCCTGCATTGGCACGAGACAGGACATGACAGATGAAAAGCTCTTTGAAGGCTATTTAGGCACAAAGCGATTGGTTTTCAACAACAGCAGAAAACATTTTGCCTCAGATCTGTCATGGAGTCACAGTTGCATGTGTGTGTTGTGTCTTAGGTAGGTGTTCCTCATCAGAAGAGCTGCATGAGCTGCCCTTCCCTGGCAGTGGGCTGAAGGGCTACCAGAGGTTCAAAATGCCAGGTGCCGCTCTTCTGCAGGTTCAGGCAGCTCCAGCACTGCTGGTGATGATGGAACAGAGCTCAGACAAGACTTGGAAATCCTCTGCAGCTGGTGGCACTCTTGATCCAGCTGCTTGAGTCAAGGAGTTTTACTCCCTGTGTCCACTTGGTGGGATATGACTGGAAGGTACTGAGACTGGAAAAAGGCCTCAACAGTGGCTACAAGCACTGGCCCCATCTCACCTGCAATATGAGCAAGGGTTAAAACTCAGCTTGTTTGTCACTGCCTCTGAGGAACTCCTGCCAACCCAAGTAATGTGTCCTTGGCTTTGCTGTCTCTGCTGTAGGTCCTCCAGACCCTGACATCTACGTGGAGCCCATCACGGAGGAGCGTGCTGCCAGGACCCTGTACCGCATTGAGCTGCTGCGGAAGGTGCGCGAGCAGGTGCTCAAGTGCCCCCAGCTCCATGAGCGCCTCAAGCTGTGCCGGCCCAGCCTCTACCTGCCCGTGTGGTGGGAGTGTGGCAAACACGACCGGGACCTGCTGATCGGCACTGCCAAGCATGGCCTGAACCGCACCGACTACTACATCATGAATGACCCCCAGCTGTCTTTTTTAGACGCATACAGAAACTATGCCCAGCATAAAAGAGCAGGGCTCCCAGGCCCAGAAACCCTGTGCTGCCTCTACCAGTCTAACTCTGAACTCTACAGTTCCCCTGTGTACAGCCAGATGGACCAGACCTGTGAAACCCTGGAGAATGAAGCTGAGAGTCACATCAAGCTAGAAACCATGGACAGCACCATGTCACAGGCAGGGGGCAGCCCACTGGATGCAAACTGTGAAACCTTCATGTCCGAAGTCCGAGACATCATTTCCAGTAACTATGACGAGAGCTCGCTGCCGGACTCACTGGTGTGCATGATGTATGATGAGAAGGCTTGTCCCAGTGAGCAGAGCTCTCTTGCCAGGGACAGCCCAAGCTGCACAGACGTTGGAAGCAGTGTTGCCAAACTCTCCGAGAGCAAGCTGGACGGTGATGAGGATCCATCCAGCTGCGATGCAGATGCTGTGAGAGAGGCTCCCTTCCTAGAGGGTTTGCAGGTGGGCTCTGACCGAATGGACAATCAGAATGAGGAAGCTGAGCCTTCACCTTCTACCCCTGAGAGCAATCCTTCACAGAGTGCCCCAACCAAGCTTGGCAAAGGCTTGGAACAGAAAGGAGCACTTGGCAGCCCGGTGGCAGGGCTGCCTGAGCACAGCACCATGGAAAGGGTCCTAAGTGTGGGGCTCTATAGTCCTAGTCTCCATAACTATGAACTAAAGGTTCCTCCTGAGCAGAGGTTCATCAACCTGCTGCAGGAGAAAGGACTGGAGGCAAAGTCAGGGCCAAGTCAGAGCCACAGCGAGGAAGATGAGGAGGAAGAAGAAGATGATGATAACTTTGAGGCAGCAGCAGATGTCGTGGAAGGCTTGAATGGTCCCAGAACCAGGGCTGACTGTGACCCAGAGGCTCATGAACTGGGGTGTGAGGAGCAGAACTCTGGTCTCCCCACACCTGAGGACACTTGCCCAGAAGACATAAATGGCAAGAGGGAGTCTCCTGGGGCAGAGGGCAGGGAGGACTGTGGCTTGAATGAGGAGAACACCCGGCAGCACTCACCAGGCCAGGCTCAGAGCCAGTCCTTCAGCTTGCCCACACCTCTGCTTCAGGGGGAACCTCGGGGAGCAGAGCCCCACTGTGTCACAGGGGAGACCTTCAGCCGAGACTCTGAGGGGCAGACAGGCTGCACAGAGGCCCCGCACCCTGAGCCTCCGTGCATAAAGCAAGAAGATTGTGAGAACAGAGATGATGAGGAGAAAGCCAGCAGTAACCAGAGCCAAGGTATGGTCCTGAGAGCTCCCTGAGATTGACAGTCACCTCTGGCTATGGTGGGAGGGACCTGCTGTCCTCCCTGCGGAGTCAAACCTTGGAGCTGGCCAGCCTGTGGAGTGGCCTCCCATCTGTAGGAGCTGAGGTCCCTTTAGCTGCTGCAGCAGGGGGCAAAAAGTGTTGGGGGCTGCATTTGCTAGCAGAGCTGACCAGAACTCTCCACCCTGAGCCCCAGCAACCCTTCTGCATGCTAAGAGCATGCTATGGAATGCAGGATGCCTTTCTGTTCCTGGCACAGGGTACAGCCTGTTGAGCAGCTGCCTTTGGAAAAGCATATGCCCTCCTTCTTGCCCACCTGGGTATGGTCAGAGATGAGGGCATACTGCAATTCAAGCCTCCCTTAGCTCAAAGGAGTGATGGTCCTTCCTAAGCAGCTTGGGCTGCCTGCCCTGATCCAAGTCTGCTGCATCTCTTGGAGAACCTTGGGGACTATTTGGGACCTTTGTGGAGCCAGCTGAGCATTGGGGTGGGAATGTATGAGGAGATGCTCTCTACCTCTAGACAGGGAGAAAGGCAGGGTGGTGGTGAACTCTATTCTCCCTTGCTTTTTTAGATGGTCCAGAGAAGTACCTGGAGGAAGAGAACAAGAATTCTGCTTCTGTCCTGGCCGGGGAGATTGATGATCTTCAGGATGCCCGGGCACCAACCATTGCCCAGCTGTTGCAGGAGAAAACACTTTACTCTTTCTCTGAGTGGCCTAAGGTGAGGTTAAAAGGAACAGAGTTTGTGTCAAAGTATCACACAGCTCCAGCTCTGCCTCCTGGTCCTCTGCACACCCCGTTGTCCACCCCATCTGCACCCTCTGTCCAAGGTGCTCTTTCCAAGCCTCTGTGCCGTGGAGATGCTTGCCCCCAAAGCAGTTCCCTGCTGATCTGAGATCACCTGGGCTGGGCTTAACTTCAATCCTGAGCTGTCATACACAGGTCAGTCATTCCAGTTTCAGCTTGCCACTGTCCAATTCTGTTTGTAGGACCGTGTGATCATCAGCCGCATTGACAACATCTGCCACGCCATCCTGAAGGGCAAGTGGCCTTCCTCCAGCCAGCAGTTTGAGGCACAGAACCTGTTGACAACTGCAGCCGTGGCCAGCAACACCGGCAGCAGGAGCTTCACCGAGTCAGAAGCACCTGATCCCAGTTTCAACAATGGGGTCTTAATGTCACAGGTACAAAAGGTGAGGGTGGCCCTCAGGCTGTGACAGGCTCAGGACTCTGGGGTGACACATTGCCCCGAAGTACTCAGGAGTTTCCCAAGTGGGGCCCCTTGGTGCCAGTTGGGGTGCATAACACATGGCTTAAGCCACTTGGTCCCCTGGTGATAGCTCCTGGTGTGTGCCCCATGCTATCATCACCCTGCTGAAGGCTCCTTAGAAGGCAGCTGTTGTTGGCAGCTCCACAGCTTCTGTGGCTCTATAGGTGCTTCTAGAGTCAGCCTGACCTGGTCAAAGGGGACATCCCACTGGTATCCCAAAGGAAGGGATGTAAGACTGCCCTGTCAAGTCCCCAGCTCCCAAGTCCCAGTGCCCCAGTCCCCAACAGTCACATTGGACAGACAAGCTGGTGGCCTGGGGCCCCAGCAGCTGTCAGAGCAGTTATGGTTATAATGCCTTGAGATGTCTGAGCGTGTGCAAGGGTATTCCTGCACCATCCCCACACAGGGAAAGAGTTGTGATATGCCCAGGGAAAAGACATCCTTCAGAGCTCCTTGGAGAGGCAGGGGTAACCACTAGCTCAGTGCTGGTGTGAGAAGCTGTGGTCCCTGGGCACAGCAGGAGCAGCTGTAACCCTCTGTGGCTTTGGTACACACAGGAAGGTTTCTTGAGCCCTGCCTTTGCAAAAGATGAGCGGAAGCACGGGAGACTCTATGAATTCGAGATGGAGAGAGATGCCAAACAGAGGAGCCTGGAGCAGCTGGCAGCAGCCCATGTCCATCCACCCATTGTGCTGAACGGCTGGCGTGAGGCAGCAGTGGACTTGTCCAGAGCCTCTGATGGGTGCCCGGGGAGCTCCTCTCCTTTCCCCCTGAACACAAACATGTCCAAACTGGGGACCATGAATGCCCTCCAGAGCTCCCTGGGCATGGACTTGTCTGGCATCCTACAGGCAGGGTTAATCCATCCTGTCACTGGACAGATTGTAAACGGCAGCCTCCGAAGAGATGATGCTACCATGAGGAGGAGGCGGGGCAGAAGGAAAAATGTCGAAGGGATGGACCTCATCTTCTTGAAGGAGAAGCCTCTTCCAAACAGGCTGCAGGTGGGTTGATGCTCCCCTCTTTCACATGAACCCAGTGGAGTCAGCACAGTTTGTTTCATGGCCCAGCTCCCCTCCAAGCTCTGCTGCCCATGACGCTGCACAGCTTCCTCCAGAACAGCTTGGTTTGTGCAGGACCAGGCAGGAGAAGATGCTACAGGGAGGAAGGGAAGTTATCCCTCTGGTTTTCAGCACTCCAGAGTTTTGAGTACTTTTAAGCATTATCAAAAGCAGCTGTCCCACCTCAGAGAATATTTGAGTTTTGGAAAGATGAGGAAGACGACATCCTACTGCACCCTTTCTCCTTCTGGATCCACTCAAAGAATGGAACAAGACCAGTGCCCCTAGACCACTTTTAGCAGTGATCTGAGGGCAAGTTGGTCTTCCTGGTGACTAGAGTGTTTCCTTGTGAGTTCAGAAGCATCTCCCAGTTCTCTGCCCTCCCTACCACCAGTGCTGGGGATGGACTGGAAATGTAATGTGGTGGTGGGTGGTGATTTAAGGAAGAGGCACTGGGAGTATGTGGATTAGCCTGTGTGGTGGGAGCAGATGACCTGCTTTGGGAGCTGTGCTTCTCGGGGTGCACGTGCATCACTGCATGCTGCTGATGGGCTCTCCCTGCTTCTGCTTCCACGGCAGGATGTTCAGGACGACCAGCCACAGCCCCCTCAGAACAGTCCCCTCCCTGATGGGCCGGTTGCTGCTACCTCAACTCCACAGCCAGTCCCAGCTGCAGGCAGCCAAGAGAAGGCTGTCCCAAATAAGAGTCTCCTTGACTGGCTCCGGCAGCAGTCTGACTACACACTTGATGTTCCCAGCTTTGGCACAGTAAGGGTGGCCTTCACTGGTGTGTGTGTGTGTGTGTGTGTGTGTGTGTGTGTGTGTGTGCGCCTGCCTTGTGTGCTGCCCTTTGTGTTGGGTTTTTTTATTGTAACATGGTTTGTGGTGTTCATTTGGGCTGTTCAGGGATTCATGACATGTTTAAGAAGTGAGCACTGTTCCCCTGTACAGCAACAAAAAGCACTTGTTGCTGGAGAGCTCCTCTCCTTTCCCCCAGAAGACAGACATGCCTAGACAGGGTACTGTCAGTACCTTCAGGGATCCCTGGGCCTGAACCTGTCTGGCATCATCCAGGAGCTGAGCCCTGTTGCCCAAGGTCAGTTCTTCAGCTGTGGTGCATCCATCTGCCCAAAGCACAGTGTCTTTCAGAAGTGCCAGAGATGGATGGAGACAGAAATGAGAAAACAGATTTGAGGTGCTCAAGGTCTGTCTATATTGTTCTTTTCCACCTGGGGTCATTTTAGGCAGTGCTGTTGTCCTAAACAAGGTTCCCAGGCAAGAGAAAACCTGCTCTCTTTAAGAGCCAGACCAAGAGGTTGTGTTGGAGGCTAACAGGCTGTGGCTGTGGATGTTCTCAGCAGTGGCTCAGAGGGAGGTGTACAGTCTGTCTGATTCTTCCTGCTGTCTCATAAATCTCTACCTCTTGGTTTCACAGGTTGGTTTGCTACAGATTTTAGCTTTTTTAGCCTGTTAGACCATGTGGTAGGCAGAGCACAGGCCATGAAACAGAGCAGGAAGAAAAGTGGCAGTAAAACAGAAAAGACTCTGCATCTTGGTCCTGGAGGATCATGTGCCTGAGGTGGGGATTTCCTGGAGCTTGGAGTACAGGCAAGACATTAGGGGTTTGAAGCTTGCTAGAGATGAGAGGTGAGGAGCCCAGCATTTGCTCAGCAGGATGGCCTTTGCTTTTCAGAGTCCTGAGACACATCCAGCTGTGTGCCCAGGGCCAGACTCACAGGAGCAGGTGTGGAGCTGCCTTCCCACTCCTTCCCAACACCTTTGCCTTCCAGGGAGGTACTGGAGCTTGCCCAGTCTGACCATGCCTCTGGTGAAGCTCTTACTCCTAGCAAGCCCCCAGCGCCCCAGGCCAGCCCTGCAGTATCTCATCTCTCTGGGTAGGATGGATTGAGAGAGGCTTTGGGATACTGCAGTAGCTCAGTTCAAAGGATGAACTTCACTCAGAGTCTTTTTCTGACTCAGGAATCCACTCTAAGTTGTTCATTATAATGTTCCATCCCTGCAGGCACATCAACAGTGGGGCTTGATGTGTGCAGTGAGTGTGCAATGACTTGGCTCAGTAGGTTGCAGTTCCAGAGGGCTCTAATCCCAAAGAAACATTGTACAGCATCTCTGTGGTGAAAACAGCTAGAAGAGGAGGGGAGCACAGCACAACTGAGCTAGTGAGAAGCAGATGGCTGTATGAGAGTGACACAGGTGGCACACACAGACCTGTTCTCTTTTTACTGGCTGTATGCAGTGTCCTGTTTACATGTGCATGTAATAAGAACCTGCAGCATCAGGAGTGGAGGGAAGTTAGAAGGAGCTAGAGCACTCTAGTGGGGTACACTGGAGATCCCTTTCTATCTACAGAAATCAGTTTTGCTCATTTGAGAGCTGGTCCTGTGGCAGGGACCAGTTTGTGCTGCTGGTGCTGCTCCTGCCCCAGCCTGCAGAGATTCCCTGTCCATTGGGAGCCCATCCATGCTGCTCTCCTGCAGGGCTTGTAGCCAGCCAGGCTCATTAAGCCATCTAGTCTCATTAATATTGTCTTGTTTGCACTCCAGAATTTTTCAGACAAGCCCAAGCAGAGGAGGCAGCGCTGCAAGGACCCCAACAAACTGGACATTAGCTCTCTGACGGGAGAGGAGCGGGTGCCGGTGGTACATAAGGGTACCGGACGGCGGGTAAGCAAAGGCCTGTTCTGTGCTCTGCCCTCAGTGTCCCAAAATGCTTAGCAGACCTTGAGCTCACCTGTGGGGGAGATTTAATCCAGAGAAGCCTATGGATGAGACAAGTCTGGAATAGGTCTCCAATCTACATTATCCTGTGACCCATGTGTGCCTGGGGACATGCAGACCTTTGAAATAAGTGACTGTCTGTGTGAAGTAAGGGATGTGGGAGTGTTGTCCCTTGCCAGGGGGCACAGACCTCTCAGTGGCAATGGGATACAGCCTTTGGCTTTAAAGCCACCCTCAGCACAGCCTGTCATGTGCTTCCCATCCTGGATTTGATTCTTTCCTTTGAGTTCATTGCAATATGCCACAAATTGTAACATTGCCGTGCTAATACCTTTGGTTTGTTCCTCCTTATGAGGTACAGGCTAGAGCACACCAATATCCATTCCACTGCTGGGCTTGTAGAAAGTCGAGGGTTGGGAGGGCTTTTTCTTGCTTTCTGAGCAAGGAGCTTGAATTTACTTGTCTGCAGTTTAATCTCCAGGGCACTGATGTTCACCTCTCTGAACAAGATGAGGTGTTCATGAGTATTTTGAGCCAAAATTTAGTTCTTAAACACATCCAGGACTTTACAAAGTCAGAAGGTGATGTGACATTAATCACATCTAAAAACAAAACTTAAGAGTGAGGATGAAAGGTTGTTTCAGCCGCATCTTTGTTGCCCTCATGCTGGCCTTTCCTGGGTGAGTTGGGGATTTTGCTAGTTCTAAATATGGCTTTGACCCCATGACCCCATTTTGAAGCTCTGACCCCATCACTGGTACCTGGGAGGGCAATAGGCTGGGCCACAGAGGCTGAACCTGCCTTTTCTCCCTGAGCTGTGTGTCTGGAGGCAGCAGGCATACACCAAGTCCTGCAGAAAGGCAAGTGTAGCAAGGCAAGAGTCTCCACACCAGCCAAATTGCAGCCCAAACCAAGAAGCTAGGGGAAGTGTAATCATATCTTTTGTATTAATTTACATAACTCTCTCTGCAATAGAGGTCATCCTTCTGCTGTGTTTTATAGTTAGGGGGAGCCACAGCACCAGCATTGAAGGAATTGCCAAGGTGGCTTGATGCAAACTTGGAGTATGCTGTTGCAGCTGACTGGGCTGACATTGTTAAGCTTTCAGTAAGTTAGAGCTTTTGGAGAAATCTGTATCATGTCATCTTTTCTTTTCCCTTCCCCATCCCCACAACCTTTCTGCAGTGAGGATCTGGGAGCTGCGAGGCAGGCCCTGGGCTGGGCGTGTGGGAGGGGATGGCTGCAGCACCGGGGCAGAGCGGGAGGTTGGGCCGTGCCACCGCCAGCCCCGTCACCAGGCCACAGAGCCCCAGCAGCGGGGCTCAGCATGCCTGGCTAGAGAGCCTTGGGATGCTTAGGGCAGCAGAGGCAACAGGAATGCCCCAGGAGCTGGACAGCAGAGTGTGGACGAAACGTTCTTGTGGGTCAAATTTTCAAAAACACCTCTAGTTGATGCTTTTCATCAGCTCCTGCAAGCTCTGCCTGTGCAGCCACAGGCCCACCAAAGGTCTCACAGGTCATGAGGCCTGAAGGGTCAGGCATAGGCAGGGAGAGCAGTGGGGTGGAGCCTCCTGTGCTACATTCATCCACCCTGTCCATCCACCAGTCCCTGACCCGGAGTGTGGCAGAGCCTGTGGAGAAGGACTGCTCTCCCCTCGGGGACACAGCACTGCCAGATCACCCTGCCCTGCCCCATGGGCTGGCCGAATCCAGACTTCTCCCTACAGTCCCTCTCTCTGCCTGGTTTTGGGCCCTTGCAGAGGGCTGGTAGGTGAATCCTTTGGCTTAGAGGTTTGTACTGCTCTCAGATTGGTCTTTCCTTAGCACTGGAGATTTGGCATGGTCTGTCCCACTGCCCAGGAAATAGCTCCATGTCCAGGTTGGCATCAGGGCCCCATGCAGGCAGCCAGCCCCAGGCAAGCTGACAGGTCTTCCTTCCCCTGATTTGAGGAGACAATCTCTTTGCCACAGAAACCATTGTGTGCCTGGCACTGCCTGGGCACCTCTCCTGTGCCCTGCTCCAGTGGCTGCATCCCGTGATCATTCTTACCCCACAGACATGGAGCTTTTGGCAAATGCACACCCATCCTGGCAGGGGAGGGATGCAGAAGGCTGGCTGGCTGTTCCAGGTGCTCAGGCCAGCAGGAGCTGGGGCTGGCTGCCCCATAGAGCCTGGGGGTAGTCAAAGGGCCATGTAGCTTCTCCATGCCTGTGGGAGATGCTCCCAGAAGGTTGTCCCTCCTTGGGCAGGTGCTGTGCTGAGCAGACTGCCTGGTGCATCTAATTCACATTTCTGCACTACAGGTGTCAACAGGAAATACTTTTCCTACCTAAATTTATTATTTGAAATGGTTCAAAGAGTGGTGATACTGAAACCCAAGGGAACCATGAAGGGAAATGTTTAAATGTCTGTGTTGAGGATGCTGAAAAACGGAGTGTTAAGCTGTGCTGTGGATCCCCCCACACTGCTCTGTGTAACCAGATGGTCTCGCCTACTTCTGGCTGCTGTGTTTTGGTCCCATGTATCTTCTGTCAGGAGAGCTTTCTGAATGCTCTCTGGCATCTCTGTGAAGCTCTGACCAGGAACTCCTCATACAGCATGCCCACTCTCTGTGTCATCTCATGAGCTTTGCTATCCTGCAGAGCATTGAAAATTTGGCCCTTCCCATCTCAAAGAGAATTTTTTCATCTGTTGCTGAAGGCACAGTTAGAGCTGGGCAGGGAACTGAGTGGGCAGCTGACACCATGCTGCCCTGGCTCTTCTTGCGCTGTGAGCAGCTAGTGCTGAGGGCTAGGGTGAAAAACAGGGTAAAAACATGCTTCCTCTTCCCCTCCCTGAGCATTTGAGAGTACAGGATCCTGCCAGGGCAGAGCAAGGATGTTTTGCATTTGGCAGCATCCTTTGGGGAAAAGTTATGCGTACCTCTCAAATTCCATATCATGTAGGTAAATATTTCTGTGCCAACACCATCTGGGATGCAGATGTGGGCACAGACAAGCCAGATTCCCTTTGCTGCAGTAGTAACTCTCTGGTGTTCTCTGTTATGTCTCATTTTCAGGGCTACTTACCCGAAAACAAATTCAATCGCATCCTTACCGAGCCTGTGCTCAAGGACAGTGGGCCGCGTCGGAGAGGAAGGAGGCCCCGGAGTGAACTCCTTAAAGGCCCTGGTGTTGTTGCAGATTCTTCCTCTGGAATGGGACCATTGTTCATGAATGGGCTGATTGCTGGGATGGATCTAGTGGGACTTCAGAACATGAGAAATATGCAAGGGATCCCTCTGACCGGGCTGGTAGGGTTTCCTGCTGGCTTTGCAGCAGTGCCCGCCGGTGAGGATGTGAAGAGCACCCTAAGCATGCTGCCCATGATGCTGCCAGGCATGGCAACCGTACCCCAAATGTTCGGTGTGGGAGGACTCCTCAACTCCCCAATGACAACGACTTGCACCGCAACTGCTCCAACTTCGTTAACAAGCACAACGAAAGGTGGCACAGCTAGCGCCGAGAAAGCCAGTGAGGAGAAACAGGGCAGCCAGGACGGGAAAAAAGAACCTCTCGCTGAAGATAAGCCTGGTCCTAGTTCATTTTCTAATCAGACAGAATCCGCAATAACTACCAGTAGTCCTGTAGCTTTTAACCCATTTCTTATCCCAGGGATGTCTCCTGGACTGATCTATCCCTCCATGTTCCTTTCCCCTGGCATTGGCATGGCGCTGCCTGGCATCCAGCAAACCAGGCACTCGGAGATGGCGAACCTGGAGAGCCAGAAGCGGAAGAGGAAGAAAGCAAAAGGGGAATTGGCAAATCCTGAGCCAGAAACTGTCTCACTGCCAGAAAAAGAAGCTGCAAACAGTCAAAACTGTGTGGAGCAGAGCCTACCAGCAGTGGCAGAGAAGGAGCAGGATGGACCAGCAGAGGAGGAGCGCCAAGCAGCTCACGATACTGATTAGAACTTTTGTTTCATTGAAAGAAAAACACAAAAAGATTGTGGCTTGTGAGTTTCTTATCCCATAAATTCTTTGTTACTTCCTCTCCCACCCTGCTCCACCTTCATAAACCTGTGTTTCCATGAGTAATATTATCTACCTAATTCCCTGTCGGAAAAAACTGGTGACATACTACATGTTAATAGTTGCAGGGTCTTGCCACTTTATTAGATAAACAGTGTTGTCTAGCTAGTATGGGAGGCACCGAATTCTCATTCTGTTTTTCCAGTCGATCATCCCAGCCGACAATAGCAAATCGTCACCCCCTGCAAATTGCTCACTCCTTTGAGAAGAAAAAGCAGCAAAAAAAAAACAAGAGCAAAAGAAAATTGTTTATCTCTTGGTCTAACACACAGACAAGGGAATTTCTGTCTACAGCGATATTGAACGAAAAAGCCTGTATTTGGCCTAAAAGCACAGCTGTAGTAGTAAGTGCTAATGTGTATTTTGATTTAAAGTATTTCCCTATTTTATCATGGTTACTAGAATAGTAGTATAGACAGAAGTATATAACTAATGACTGAAAATGCATATATTCATTTCTTTGAAAGGAAAAGCATAACTGGTAGTGATATAATTTCTTGATCACCCCCACCTCAAAGGTTTGGAGACAAACTGTAGAGTGAAAAATGATGTAGACATTCTTCTGTATTTTTTAAAACCAACTTTTGGTTTTATGTTACGTGGAGTTTAGTTGCCCTTTCCTTGGTAGTTACAAGACTTTCCAGCTTGAGCTGGAAGGGTTTTGCACACTTGCATGACTTTTCTGGGGTTACTGTATCTGTAGCAACCAGTTCCTTCATCATTCTGCTTGTCTTCAGTTCTCCTCTCTGGCATTAGTTCTCAGCTATGGCATTACAGGTGCTCTAAAGGTATTTTTTTCCAGCCATGAACAGACCATACTGACTTTAATATTCTTATATGAACACTGGGGCTTTCTGAGTTTTTATATTTCCCACTCCTTACCCCAGAAGCAACGTTCTTTCAGCAAACACAGAGAAGGCTGTAGGCCAGCTTCCCTTCTCAAGGAGTCCTCTGAGAAGGACCCTTGAGACTTTCAGAGCCTGAGTTTCTTACTTTCTAATGGTGGACTGTGAAGAGATGACTTTGGCTTCTTTCCATTCCGTTTGCTGTTGAACAGTGTTTCCAGTCCAAATGATTTCAGCATCTGCATTTCAAATGGACGGGTTTTAATGCTGCCAGCCCCCCGCTCCAGCTCTGGGTACTGAGACTCCTCCACAGGCAACTCTTCTGATTTCTCCTTCCCCTCACTCCTTTAATTCTTTCACTTGGGGTTGTTCTTACTTGCAGCTCATGGTCTGAGAATTGAATAAAGCCACAGTGGTGCAGTGGTAAGCGAAGGGCAGGCTGGGAGGGAGTTGGAGTGTGCTATTCATCAGTTTCACACTTGGTTGTCACAATTTACTGTATTTTTTATTTTTTTTTTCTGTTGCAGTTTTGCTAATTTATCAGATGGTCCAAATGTTTTGACATAACTATTTCAGTTTGCATTATTTATTTATGATGCTTTTTGTCATTGTCTTTTATACATTTGGGATTTAAATTATGTACATGTTAAAATTAGCATCTCAAAGAAGTCTGTTACCCTTGGTCAAAAAACCAGTTGGTTTATATTTTCACAGAATTTATTCCCAGTTTACTGGATTGGGTGATTTTTTTAAAAGTATGTAGCCAATCGTAATGCAATCCTCCTCCTCCCCAATAATTGTGTTCTATTTAATAACATTCTTGTAGCATAGATACTGTATCACTATCAACAGATTTCTTAGAAAAGCTGCTATCTCTATTTAACTAACATTTTGTTCAGTTTTTGCCTCCAGTGGAAGCAGAAAGGGTTTTTTCAGCTGTTAAATCCAAAATCAATATAATTTATTTATGTAAAAAAAAAAGTCACGACTGATATATTTTTGAACCTTTTAAGTACTAACTTTGTTTTTATTCAGTGGAACAACATGTACTTGCCCTAAATCCTTAAAATACAAATGCTATAAAACTTCATATATCTTCAAAGCCTTACTGTGAATGGATGCAGAAATCTCTTCCGAGTCCATTTCTTGTTATGGGATGGTTTTTCCAGGGTTACACGTGTAAGGAATAGGGTTTAAAGTGGAATTTATTTAATTAGCCAGCATGCTCTATACCTTGTTCTTCCTTAGCAGACATGTATGCTATGTCTCTGGGTGTTTAGGCTTCTCTTTGCTACTTTGTGACCCTTTTGCAACCCCATATACTCTGTGGATTATTTAGACTGTAAGGCGTTAAGTGGCTGCTTCTTCTTTTCCATCATATCCCAAACAAACGCCAAATTTTCACCAGTTTTCATGGCTATTCACACACATACATCCTTCACCAAATGTGCTAACAAAATAAACTGTCTGTGCTCTTGAACATGGATAAAAAGAAAAAGATTTAAAAGTCAGATTTTTATTTTTTTAATTTAGTGACTAGATGATGCTTATCTTTCAGACTTGGGAGAGCCTTGCTACAGATGTATATAATTTTTTTCAGCAAATATATGTGAATGTTTAATTCACCTGACTCAGTGATAAACGTGACTTGCCTTTTTCTCAGCATGAATCCATTGAGAAGCTGTTGAAAACAGTGGCCTGGTCGCTGCTCTAGGCTTGCTCCTGGTGCCCTGTGTGTTACTCTGAGTCGGGCTGTTCCTGTGAGGGGCCAAACCCACAGCTCCCACAGCGCCCTGGGGTGAACTCGCTGGTATGGGGGAACTCATGTCCCACATGGGTTGCAAAATGCCAGGAGCAGCCCAAGCTCTGGGGCCAGTTTAAGCACAGAGGATGCACAAGGGCTCTCTGCTGACACACTTTTTCCACAAGGGTGGGTGGAAGCCCAGAGACCTCCACAGTCATCACACACATTCCCACCCTCTAAGCAGTTACACCCCTTGGCACTTGCACATCCCTTCGCAGCAGATGGGGTACTGAGGGTGCTGGGCTCCTCTCCCTGCACCTCTAAGTTTTTTGAAATGCTTGTCCTAAATCTGTTTAAGGATCTCAGGCTTTAGCAAAGCAGGCATTCATCAGCGTTTCATCGGAATGATGTGCAGGAGCAGCTCCATTCTTCCAAGATCCAGGAAAAAAGGTACAGAGTAAAACCAGCACTTCTACTGCTCTACCTGCCCTGTGTAAGCACGTTGTGCTGGTATTTTGTTGCTGCTTTGGAAAAGGAGAAAACACAAAAAGATTGTGTTTCAAGAAGAAAAGGCTGGCAAAATGGTAGCATAAAATATGAATTTCCAGTTTCAGAGTCTCCTTTTAAGTTCTGGGTCCACATACTGCAGCCTTGCACCTCAGCACCATAATGCAGGGTATTTGCTGGCAGAATTGGCAGGACAAGGGCCATGGAGGAGCATGTGCTGGCTTTGGGCTGTCACATGAGTGGTGGCTGCAGTGTCTCTGTCTCCAGACAAGATGTGCTACCTGCTGGTGGCAGTGAGTGGATGTGGTGGAGGATGGGCACCGTGGGCATGGCTTGGTCCCTGTTTTGTTTTACAGGACACATGTAGCCCTTCCCAGACTGTGAGTGAGTAAAACATGCACAGCTGCACATCCCCACTGATGTCCCAGCCTGGTTATCTGATAGGACACAGAGAAGTTTCATCACACATTTAGACAGGATCTCTAATTCCCTTTATGGGAATTTCCGTCAGCACTGAACCATGGTTGGGGGAGATTTACCTACCCCAAGTGCAGATATCCCTCTGGGCTCTTGACAGTTACAAAAAAGGATTTGGGGTTGGAAACCTTGGCCAGCACTGAGCAGAAGGCAATTTCTCTAATGATATCTGGTTTGCATTGAATAAAACTTGAGCTTTTCAGTGCAGTTTTACTCCTCACCTCTTCAGGAGCCACTTCAGCCCCAGAGCTCTGGAGCATGGGCTGAGTCACGAGGCCAAGGAATCTCCTCACATTTTACAACCTCAAAGCAGTTTCTGGGCACTACACAACTGGTAAAGTCCCCAAATGCCTCACATCCTGTGTGCCAGTGCACAGCTGCCCATGGCACACATGCTGAGCCATGGACACCTTGACATGCAGTGCTGCTAGGAAAGGAGTCAGCCCAGCCACCCACAGAGCAGCAGCTCTGAAAAGGGAAGAGAAATCCAGCTTCTCTCTCAATCCCCTTCCCATCAATCTGCATAGCGTGCCTGGTACATCTGACAGCAGGCGTAGGAACATCATCCTCACCCTTCCATGTGGCTTTTTGGAATGCTGGTTGTTTCATGGTGCTCTCAGGGGTGGCTGGAGACCATCAGTGCTGTGGCACTAATTCCCACAGAAGCAAGATTTCACCTCAAAAGCAAGCCCAGCATGAGCCTTCAGAGAGTTTCAAGAAACAGAAGTGTTCCGGACCTGTTGCAGGAGCAGCAGAGGGGAGTGAGAGCCAGTGGCAGATGCTCCAGCCTCTCCTCTCTCTGGGCTCCTGCCAAGCATTGGTTGTCAAGTTTTTCAGCTAGCTGTGCTATAGCACTAGGGACATTGTACAGGAATTGCCTGTACTATTTGGAAAAATAAAATTTTAAAGGAAGACCTTACAGTGACTTTTTGTCCCTCCAGAAAAGGACAGGAATTTCTGATGGAGGAAGAGATGCATTAAAAAAAAGCTCGGCTCATCCAGGGGAAGCCACATCTCTGGTCCAGAAGGAATAAATAAGCCTGTGGGACCCATAGCCTGGTTACAATTATCCCAAATGAAACACATTCCCTGTCTGTTCATGACAGGTAGTTTTCTGCGCTCTTATGGCAAATCTTTTTCCAAATAGATTTAGATGTCGGATTAAGGCTGGTTTTTATGGAAAGCAACATTTCGGAAAGCACAGAGCTGCTCTGATTCTCAGTGAGGAACCGGCCCCACCAGCCTGCAGATCCCACGAACTGATCCCTGCACTTTGCAAAAGGGCATTTTCAAGAAAACCAACCCCGAGATCTGTGAATGGGGCCGGAGGTCGGGGCGGGACAGGGGCTGCCGAGTGAGCGGATGCGGCGGGGCCGGGTCCTGAACGCGCCTCTGAGCGGCCTCGCATCGCCGCAGCTTCCGAGGAGGGCGATCCGCGATCCGCCGCGCCCGCTCCGGGCGTGCTCCGTCCCACGTCCTCGCAGCAGAAGGGAGGAGGTTCAGGCATCCTCCAGTGACAGGCGGGTCCAGAGCCCTGTTCTCTATCCCCGAACCAGCGATGCTGCGTGACTGGAGCACCTTCCAGAGGCCCAGGAGCCGCTCCCTTGCCCACGGGGCGGGCGGTGTCCCCGCGGCCAAGGCTCCCGACACGTAGTGCTCCCAAAGCGGCTCCGTCGATCGACGCCGGTTCCAGTGGAGCCGGCTGGAAACGCGCTGAGCCTCCGCCACGAGCAGGATGGAGGCGGGACCGTGCCACGAGTGACGGGGAGCGCGGCGACAGCGGCCTGGGAGTGGGGGCGGCTCCCCGGCCCGGCGGGTGTGGGTGTGCAGGGCCCGGAGGCCGCCGAGAAGAGGCTGCACCCACACGTGTTCCAGGGCGCTGCAGGACGGCGCCCAAGGAAAAGTCGCTCCTGCCGTGGCTTCCCGGGGCCGTGCGCGGGAATGGGCCGTGAGCGCCCGCCTGCAGATGGCTGGCCCCGGCTGGGCCCCGGCTGAGCCCCGCTGAGCCCGGCTAGCCCCGACCGCCGCCCCCCGCGCGCATCCTTATCCTTGTCCTTGTCGCTGTCCCCGCCCCGCTCCCCGCAGCGGAAGCGGCCCCGCCCTTCCGGCGGTTTTGGCGCGCGCTCCGCCACCATGTCCCTCCCGGGGGCCGCCGATCCCGGNCATGCCCCCCCGGGGGGCCGCCGATCCCGGCGCCGCCGTGGAGCGGCTCTGCCGGGAGCTCAACTTGGACGCGGCGAGCGCGGCCGAGGCGCTGCGCGACTTCACGGCGCTGCGGGCCACCTACAGCCTGGAGGTGAGCGCAGCCGGGCGGGCNCTGCACTGGTTGGCCTGCGCGCTGTATGTCGCCTGCCGCCGGAGCCGCGTGCCCACCGTGGGGAGCAGCCCGATGGAGGGGAACGGCGTCTCCCTGACCCGCATCCTGCGCTCCGCACGCCTCAGGTGAGCGCCCCGCCCGCAGGGCCGGCCCCTGCCGGGGCTGAGCGCTCAGCGCCCCGAGTGCCCTGCCCTGCTCCGCCAAAGCCGCTAATCGAGCGCCGCTCCTTCGCTCCCAGCGCTGCTGGCCGCGGCGGGGAAAAAGCCGTAAATCCGCTGTTATTACAGATGGAAATGAGATGCAAATACGTCGTTTCCAACTTCAAGCCTTTAGGAAATGGCCTGTGTCGGACCAGCAGCTGTTCTACACACGCCAGTTGTTTCTCTCTGTAGTTCGACCACAAACACGTCGGCGCCTGCCATCCCGGTACAACCTGTGGCTGAGTCAGGATTCAGGCCAAATCCAGACGGAGTGCTGGCAGCTGCTGTTTTTTCTGGGAACACAGCGCTGGTGATCACAGAACTCACTTTCTGCACAACCCCAGCAGCAGCTCCCCTTTCACTGTCAGAGCCCGGAATGTTCATTACATTTAAAGGCCCCAGTTGCTGCTGACCTGCTGGAGGGGTTATGAGTTATTTGCATCCCCAGCTTTCAGGTTTTTGTTCAGGTAACTTTGACAGGCATCAACTCCTGGCTTCTTTTGTTGCCTGTCCTGCCTCAGAAGGTGCAGAGCTGCACCTGCACTTTGATGTCCACCACTGCCTTGCTCTACACAGCCATGCTGGCAGCCTCCACATCAAATTAATATTCCCATACCTTAAAGAAGGTCAAGGAGAAACCCCAGAGTGATAAAAGGCAAAAAGCTGGTAACATATACGATTTGGGAGTCTTACAAAATGAGTTGTAAACCTATGTAGTAATCATGTCAGTCATTAAAGGAGTAAATAAAAAAGCATTAAAAGCATTTTGGCTTTTTAAAATGTTAGAATGAAAATTAGTTAAAGCTCAAAGTAGACTTTTCTTTTTTCTTTTAAGTTTAATTCAGTTTTTTAGCAAAATGAAGAAGTGGATGGACATGTCAAACCTACCACAGGAATTCCGAGAGCGAGTTGAGAGGCTGGAGAGAAATTTTGAAGTGTCAACTGTGATATTCAAAAAGTTTGAACCAATATTTTTTGATATATTTCAAAACCCTTATGAAGAAACTTCCAAACCACATCGAAGCAGGAAGCAGAGGTATTTTTTAGATTTGATGTGACTTCTTCCTGGAAAGAGTTATACACAGTATGAGTTTATGAAAATTAATTTCCAGAGTGATGGGATCTCTTTGACTCTGAAATGCAGCCAATGCAGAGCCACCCCTAACCCTGGTGGGTGCAGCTCAGGTCAGCTGGGCTTCACTTCCAGCTGCTGTAACAGCAGGAACTGTCTCGCCGTGAGAGTGCCAGGGTATGTGGGGAGAGGTACCGTGGGGTGGGTTAGCTCCAAGGTACAGTGAGATCAGCACTTGAAATGTTTAGCAGATATAGCTGAGTGTTTTGTCTTGGCACAGTGCTGGCAGGGGATTGGTAGCACACCTCAGTCCCTCTGCTTTGAGGCTGTCACATCCCTGTGATCTCCATGCTGCTGGGTGTTTGCCATGGTTGCCAGATGACTGGAAACACCAAATGTGGGAGGAAGTTACAGCTGATGTGCCCATTTTTATGACAGTTTTGGCAATGTGTGGTGTCATCTTACACACACACATGAAGTGTCTGCCTCATTGAAAGGATATGCAAGAATATGTGGCTGTGACAGCTTTGTAGTGAGAATGCAGCCTTGGGGATGAGGGAGCCAAGATGTGGATCTGCAAGGTGTTTTTGTCAGTTCACCTGGGTTTTCTGGATGTGAGGGGGCATAATTGTTCTGGTACAGTGCTCCAGTGTAGCTCCCCAGGCAGAGTACAGAGGAGGTGCTCTGCTGGGTGCTCTGTTCATGTTCCTTTCTCAGAGCAATGTTGATTGGAGCCACTGTGGGCTGAGTCATGTCTTCCTTAGTCTTCCAGCTTCTTAAGCTTGGATAGTTCAGCTCCAAACAGGAGTCAGCAGCTGAGCTGTAGTTGCCTGTTCCGAAGGGATGGCTGATGCCTTAGTAAAGTATTTCAGAAAAACCATCACTGGAATATATATAGCTTTTGTCACCTCCCTGCCTGTGCAAGAGGGTTCTGTGGGAGGTGTGACAGCAACATAATAGCATGGCAGGGTCAGAAGCCAGAGGCAGCCTTTGGCTTGGGAACAGGGTCTGGGTGTCGTGGATGTGTGCAGGACACTCTGTGGAGCCAGGTCAGGCACTGTCAGGCAGTGAGAGCTGAACTCAGGACACGTAGCTTAGACTGTGCCATAGTGTGAAATTAAGACAGCAGCTCCAGCTGTGGTTTTGAGCAAGGAAATGGAATGAAATTTGTACTGTAGAACAAAGTTTGGCTTCCTGGAACTGAAGAGTAATTTTGTCCCCCATTTTTCTTGTTGACAGGCAGGTGCCATGCAGTGTTAAAGATCTCTTCAACTTCTGCTGGACTCTTTTTGTGTACACTAAGGGTAGGCTGCTTGCTTTGCCTTCGTGGTTGGTATACATTCCCAGCTTTGAACTTCTGTTGTGTTGCTTGACATGATGTGCTGTCTCTTAAAGGTAATTTCCGTATGATTGGAGATGATTTAGTAAATTCCTATCACTTACTTCTGTGCTGCTTGGACCTGGTTTTTGCCAATGCCCTTCTGTGTCCAAACAGAAGAGATTTGCTAAATCCATCATTTAAAGGTACGGTGGGGACAGATTATTTACAATCAGCTGTGCTTTGTTCTCTTGGCTCATTTGAAATGGAAGTTGAAGGTTGGTTGTCTTCCCACCTCCCCCTGGTTCCCAGGTTTACCAGTGGAATTCCACACTCTGGAGATCAAAGCCTCCGAGGATCCTCCCTGCATCATTGCCATGCTCTGCGAGCTGCACGACGGGCTCCTCGTGGAAGCCAAGGGCATAAAGGAGCACTACTTCAAACCATACATTGCAAAGCTGTTTGATAGGAAGGTACATCTTGTGAGTTTTATAAGCACTTGGTGGTGCTCCATGGTGGTCTTGAGACCATTTAAGTCCTGCAGGTTCCACAGGGGAGAGCAAACAAAATGAGCAAAGGAGCTTGTTGATGAGCAAAGGAATTCAGGCTGCCTCTGGTTTTCTTTGTATTTTAGCAGGAGCAGAATTCCCTCACACTCTTAATGCTGTGTGCTGTGAGGTCTCTCTTTCAGCTTCTTATGTCAGTGAAGAACTTTTGCTTTCCTTTCTTGGTAGTGTGAAACTGAATCATGAAGGATGGTGTTTTCTTCAGGCAAAAAAAAACAATCTCCTTGTGAAATAATTGTATGGGGGATCTGTCGTGGGAGTGTGGGTCCTGCTGCTTGTCTTGAAGTTGAGCAGAATGCTTTGGAAGGAGAGGTTGAGGCTGCAGTTGTACAAATTGTCCTGTCCAGTTCTGATCCTGGAAATGTTTTCAAAGCTCTGTGGAAGCTTCTTAGTAGTTGCTCATTCAGCCAGTCCCTAACCCTGCAGAGAACAGATGTCACATTGCAGTGAATTTGTCTGGAGCTTGGATCTAGTTGGGCTTTGTTCTCTCTCTTGCTAATGGCACTGTAGCCCTTTGGTCTAGGCAAAAAAGAGTCCAGTTATGCACCTAAATCTCGTTTCCTTTTTGACTAAAACCATCATGCCTTCAGACTTGAAACCATTTTGATTTTACTATATAAGATATTTCTGCTTTTTATTCTTAGATCTTAAAAGGAGATTGTCTCTTGGATCTTTGCAACTTTACAGAAAATAGGTAAGTTACAGCTTTTGTTCTTTATCACAGGGTTTGATTCATGTCTAAAGCATAGGCCTTTGTGTACTAAATCTCAGTTTTTCCTGTTCATTTGTCTTGCCATATCTAATGGGTTTTGATTATTTGACCATCCAAGCTGCTCTCTGGCTGAAACACTTTCTGGATCCATGGTGGGGCCAATGCCAGGGGTTCAAAAGCTGCAGAGATTCTTTCTTGATGTCAGATGTTTTGGTGCTTGCTCTGATTTTCTGGTAACTGTAACCTTTGAATAATGTAATGCAAATCAAAACCTTGGCTCTGAAGGTCACAGATGTGTTTCCATACATGTATTATGCACAAGTAGGGAAATGTCTACATTTATTTATTTGTCTCTAATTGAGTGTATAAATCTGTGGAGGTGGCAGACGGACTCAAAAAGAAGCAAAGAACAATTGCAAAACCACAAAAAAGAAGTGAACAATTTCTCTGGGAGGCAAGTCTGGTTGTTTCAGAAATTTTTAATTTACTTCTGAAAGCTACTTTAAATGCAAATTATAAAAAATCTGTGTCAGTTTTATTTTGTCTTTTGCAAAAATACCTATTAATTTGTTTTTGCTTTTTGTTTGTGAGCTTTAGCTTGTTGGTTTGCTTTGAGAATTTTGAGCAAAGACTCAGTTGTTTTAACAATGCATATAACACCTCAGTTTAGATACAAATTCATTTGCTTGATCATTGAACATTGAATTTCTCTTGGTGTTTATATTTTAAAACTAATAGTATTCCTTCAGTAATACTGTCATATGGAATGATGCAGTAGTCCCTGTTATTTTGCGAGTAGTCTGACATCTCAAAGATGCTTAAAAGCATCTCTGGGGTTTTTTTGTCCAACTTCCCACAGACTTTTACTTTTTCCTAAAAGACATGAGGCAGCTGAACCTGTGATACAGTCAGGTTTCCTGTGGGATCACAGAGTTGCTTGTGTCATTAATACATTATTATATTCCATTATTATACATACTGGAACTACATTCTTGGCCCAGCTGCAGGCAGGATCATTGATGCAAGCCATTTCTGATTTTCATCCAGAAGTTCCATTCTCCTTCCCAATAATGTATTTAAAGCTTTGCAACCTTGGTGGGATTAAACTTTCCTTTTTTCCAGTTTGGTTTGCTGGAATAGAGAAAATGAAGGATTTGTTTGGTCTCACATACCAGTGGTGGTTTTAGAAATAAAACCCAGGCAGGAACTCCTCAGTTTCCCCTGCTCTGTACCGTTAGGAAAATTATGGGCTTCAGAGTGGCAAACCCAGAAATCCAGCAGAGCAAGTTGGGTGCAGTCCTCCTTGGCTGCTCCATGTGTTCACAGGTTTAACCTCTGACCAGCTGAGCACTTCCAGACTGGTTTATTCACAACTGGCATGATAGCAAAGTTGTTTTTTCCCTCTTCTGACTGAGATCCAAATGCTGGTGGAAGAGTGAAAGCTGCAGTGTTCCTAGAGAGGTTTTGGGTCCAAGGGCAGGCAGGGATGACTGGGGGCAGGGAGGTGGGAGTAGCACACGTCCAGTGCATGAAACTCTGAGCCCGTGTTGGTTTGGGGCTGTACCTGCACTCCTGGGGCACCTTCTTTGTATCTTCAGCAGTTAAACCTTTGGTATCAAATTTGGGCTTCTCTTTCAGCAAAGCACTGAATAAAGAATATGAAGAGTATGTTCTGACCGTGGGTGACTTTGATGAGAGAGTTTTCCTGGGAGCTGATGCTGAAGAAGAAATTGGCACTCGAAAATTCCCTGCAGATGTGCCAGGAGAGAAAATGGCAGCAAGAGCTCCCCTGGAATGTCATCTGCAGCAGCATTTTGAAAAGGTGATTCATTTAATATGGCAAGCTCACTTGAAGTTCTCCTTCAAGTGTTTTCCCATCTTTACACTCTTTGAATCATTGAGGTGACTTGAAATTTCTTCTTCCTGAGAGGAAGATGGTGAACACAGGCTTCAGTGCTTTCTTGCTAAGGAGAAAAGGTTGTATCTTCTTTCTTGTGGAATTTTTAAGCTAACTATTCCTTAAACAGAATGAGTGCACTTTCATGTGTGTAGTCTGGTTTTTGCAAGAAAAATCAGTAAGTAATTAATACCCAAATATGTAGGTCTTAGTTTTGATCAAGTTTCATTTATATGCCATAATCATGCCATGAAACCTTGACACTGAAATAATTTGTTTTCACACTGTTTCCTTCCTTAGGAAAGGAAAAGTCAACTTTCCTACTCTTCTGTGGAAAATAAGATTCATGCAAAAACCTCAACAAAGTCTCTCTTCATTACAAAAAATAGCCTATAAACAGAGTTAATGTTTCACTATGTTTAAAAATGTAAAATGTCTTAAATGAAGTTGACATGCAGGAAAACAGTTGATTGATTACTTTTTATTCTTGGATAAGGGGAAAGAGTACTGGCTGTGTGAAAGAACCATATTCTTTTTTTTGATTGTTTGATTTACATGTCAATTGAAAAATAAGAATTCTTATTCTAAGATGCTGGTGCTAGTGTAAATGAATCTTAGCTTTTTGCTTTTTCTTGCTTTTGTCTCCCAAATATAAGTGTATTTCATATTCAGGCAAATTAAAGGTGGGAGTTTGGAATGGGTTATATTAACTCTGAGCTTCAGTTTCTGTAGTATAATATTACCCTTCATGCATAGTGACTGCAGGCTTACCTTTTCTCATTATTTGCGTTGTATCTTCAGAATGTTGTCAGTTCAGATAAATAAATCCAAAAACTTTCTTGTGTCACTTCCAGAGAGCAGGGTACAAATCGGTAAGTGCAGTCCACACAGCTCCATCTGCTCACTGCTCCTTCATCCTTTGGATAAAGTGAGGCCCATTTCCCAAGGAATGTTCTCCTGTGAACCTTTCCTGGGTGGCTCTGCCACTCCTTGTGTCACCCAGCTAATGCAGTCAGGGACTGGGAATGGAAGCATGCATCTTCTTCCTCACCCTGTATTTTCAATGTTCAAATGAGCCTAAAATTTTACAGGTTTTAAGATTTTAGGTCTTATTTTACTGTGTTTTAATTGTAATTTCCATTTGAGTTAATTTTTGGCTGCTTGAAAATTGGTTTTATTTTATATTTATGGAGTCTTGGGAAAACTTTGGCTCATTTTCAGTCACTTCTAAGCTCCACAGGTTTAATGAAGCCTCCACGTGGTTGTACTAGTGGTATCATTATAACCTTTGAAGGAATTTTGCAGAAGATGCTTGTTTGGAAGGTAACAGAAACAGTTTTGTTGGCTGATTTCTATTTATTATTCTTCTCCATCTGACAGAAAAGATCATTTGCACCTTCAACTCCACTGACTGGCAGAAGATACCTGCGAGAAAAGGAAGCTGCCATCACTCCTGTGGCTTCAGCCACACAGAGCGTGAGCCGTTTGCAGAGCATGGTGGCTGGGTTAAAAAATGCACCGAGTGAACAACTTACTGCTATTTTTGAGTATGTCCACTTCAGCTGCTCTCCTTGACACAGAAACTCATCTTGTGGCTTTTTTTTTTTCTTCAGGGCAGAATATTTTGGTCTGTGTTTCTGTATTATTTCTAGTTGAAGGATCTTGTTTTCTAGATGATCTCATCTGGAGAAGGATGGCTGAACACACACATCCCCATCTGACTTGTCACCACCATTGTGTTGATGGAGCTTCAGCTTTTGCTGATGTTGATATGTCTGTCTACTTGAAAGCCAAATGCATTTTTTTGTTTACATTTTAAACAAGTGCTTCTCAGTTAAAAGATGTGGTAACCATGTTGGCAGAGGTTATGGAGGAGGGTGGAAATGGTCAGGTGAACAAGCTGCAGTCTTTGCCCTCAGCTGGGAAGATAAAACTAAAAACAGCCTACACAGTGCCCATTTTTCCTTCACATTACTTCAGGGTGTGTTGGTCTAACCCCATGGCACAAGGATGAGCCTCACAGTGACCCTTGCCACTATCAGTGCTGACTTGGAACAGAATATCCCACTCAGGATATTCTGGTGGCTGTTTCCTGAGCACACTTCAGGTTACTGCCTTCCTGCCTTGTAGGAATTGTGTAGGGTCTCTAAACACACCAGGCTGCTCAGGGGATAGACAGTTTATTGTTAAGGATGAATAGAACTCCATTTAAGGCTACCAGCCTCAGCCTAAAATGTGCTCAGAGATAGAGAGTGGAAAGGCCATGGGGGAGTGGCATAGGGGTGATAGGAGGGAGAAGAGAGATAGGAGAGGGCCAGCAAAAGAGAGTGGAGAATTAAGAGAGTTAAGAGAGAGCCAAGGAAGGCCCATCAAAGAGAGGGAAGAATCAAGAGAGTGAGGTTCTTCTTACAGTACATTCTATCTTTTTCTATAATGAATATTCTAGTTTACACTAACCAGCCAACTTCAGACACAAAATCATAGGGGTTTTACATACAGCCTATAGGAGTGACTATTATCATACCTGAATTCACATTCCTCAGATTCTTCCTTGTCTGCCCAGGCTTTTGCCAATCAGCATCAGTGACTTATATCTCAAAACTGATTTTCATCTCTATTTCGACCTTTGGTTTTTCTGTCATTAAAAGGGTTTTGTTTAATTCAGAGGATTCCTCTTCAGCTGGCTAGGCTATTGTTCTTGGGTTATATAGTAACTAACTCAGTATCCTGAATCTCAAAGCCAACTTTCATTTCTACTTTGATTATGGGTTTCATATTTTCAGAATCTTTTGCTGACCATTCATAGTTATAGGGTTTCTCAATCTTAGCTTCTCCAGCACTGCCTGAGCATAGGTCATAAAAAGCAGTAATTGAATAGTAAATACCTGCCAATGAGGAATGCTCAGTATAATCAGCTTATCTCTTTATTTTGGTTTTTTTTGTTGTTGTTGTTGCTGCTTGATATTTATTTTTTTTAATCTGGATATTAATTTATACAAACAAGACTTTCTTTGCCTTTGGCTTCAGGTCTTGTGCCCACAGCCCCTTTGAAAGCATCACGAGCAGAGTGAAGGAAATTGGTGAGACCTTCTGTTGCAGCTACACTCAGTCAACAGATGAGCAGCCAGGATCTCATATAGGTATGGAGTAAAAGGCGTGGGGTGTTTCAAAATACTAAACCAAGGCAAACAGAATGCATATCTATGCTGTTTTCTGTATTTAATATAGTGGAGCTGGTTTTATCCCAGGATACATCCAAGCAGAAACTGCTGCTGTCAAACAGTACACTGTAAAGAATAAAAATATATGGTAGAGTAAACCCAAGGCTGCAGTTCAAACTGGGATAACCAAGAAGTCATGGAAGAGCAACTCTTAACAAGTCTAAACTGGCGTTCTTGTTACCTTTAAAATTTAAAGGAAGCTGAAAGCAAGTAAGAAAATTATTATTGCAAAATTACATCACCAAAAAAGTTCAAATAAATAGTCATTGAAAATATTTATGGAATTTCATGCTGTGCTTGGAACTAGTGGATTTCTGAACTTTTTTTTTCTGTTTGCAAAGTCTGTACATACACATATAAAATATTTTTTTGGATGAGGACAGGTGCTGATTAGTTTAGTCTTAACCCTGTTTGTGCGAGTGGCATTGGACTTGATCTCTGTTGATTTTAAATTTCAGATTTTGCTGTAAACAGATTAAAACTGGCAGAGATCTTGTACTATAAAATCTTGGAGACTATAATTGTGCAAGAAACACGGAGACTGCATGGGAAGGATCTGACTGTGAGTAAAGAACCAGTGAAAGATTAGAACACTTTTTGTAACTGTTTCTTGGAGTTTATCTTCAGGCAGTTCCAGAACAAAGCACTGTAAAGCACTCTGCGTATATTGTTAATACTAAAAAGGAGAAATGCATGGGAGCTGCCAAAATTTATTTTTCTTCTACTATTTAAACCAGTATAACTGTCATTACTAAACATCTGAATTTGCCCTCTAGAATCACAGCTTTATGGACAGATAACCTTTATTCACTTCTTTATCCAATGAACAGTATCAATAGTTCATGTTAGATAGCACTGCACTTGCTCTGCTTTATGATGCACAGCAAGGAAGCCAGTTCATTTGTCCATAGCATGCAAAATGTGGTTGTTTTGGTGTTGTTAGTCTACTTCTGGTCTCCTCAACTTCCTGGTAAAAAGGAGGTTGTGAGTGGGAGAAGGAACCAGCTTCTTTCCAGTAATAAGCTGTGTAGTGTTAGTGCCACAAAATTCCAACTTCTGTTTCTGAATCTGAGGCCAATGCTGTTTTCTGTGGTCTCTCCAGGCCCTCCTGGAACAGGATCTCTTTCACCGCTCCCTCCTGGCATGCTGCTTGGAGATTGTGCTCTTCACTTACAGCTCCCCTCGCACCTTCCCCTGGATCATTGAAGTTCTTGACCTCAGGCCATTCTATTTCTATAAGGTAAATAAACAATGGCTTAGGATGGGATCTGAATTAAAAATGGCATGTAACTGGATTTAGAGTCATAGAGGATGATGCTCCTCTCACAGGAATAACACAGGGTGGATCCTGTGTTAGAGTATGATACTGCAGGGGATCAGTCAGCTCTTTTCCACCCTCATTTGTCCATGTTAAGGGTTCTGAGTGCTTTTTAAATGAAACTTTAAAGCAGTGGTTTTCAGCTCCTCATGTTATGGGCTGCTTGTTTGCAAGGAAGGAGATTGAAATGCTGGCACTGTCACATCCCCTGCTGAGCAGCTGTACCTGCTCACATCTCCCAGGTCAGTGCTGCATGTGCCCAGTGCTTTCACTAGTGCAGTTAGCAGTGGTGAGAGAGGGCCCTGAAAACCCCTGGAGTGGATTGCTCTGCACTGGTGGCATATCTGCTGGTCCTCTTCCAGCTCCCAGGTTGCTTTGGGAAAGGGGGTTAAAAAAGAGGGATCAGAAGAGGATTGGGGAAGATGAAGATGCAAGGAGGAGACTGGAGCACTCTGTGTTGATGTTTGAACAGGAGCTTGAAATAAGTAACAGTTTGATGGTGTTAAAACATGAGCAGTGTGACATTGCAGTGTGTTTGTCATTGCCATCAGGTTATTGAAGTGCTGATTCGATCTGAGGAGGGACTTTCCAGAGACATGGTGAAGCACCTCAATAGCATTGAGGAACAGATTCTGGAGAGTCTGGCCTGGACTCGGAACTCAGCACTCTGGAAGGCACTTGAGTCCTCAGATAACAAAGTCCCAACCTGTGAAGAAGTATGTGATCTCATTCCTGTTACTAAGAAATTCATGTTCTTTTTCTCACTTGTTTTATACAGAAAATTGTCCAAATGAGATCATTACTGCAGAAAATCTTCTGTTAATAGATTGTCACAAAGAAGGGAAGTTAATTTGTTATTTTACACTGATATTTCTTATTTCTCAGGTAATATTTCCCAGTAATTTTGAGGCCAGCAATGGAGGAAGTGGGTTTGGGTACTTGCCCATGATGCCTTTATCTCCCATAATTCATCCTCGAGTGAAAGAGGTCCGGACAGATCTTGGTGGAAGTTTAAGACGAGGTATGTTCAAGGCTTCTGATGTTGTGTGAATGTGTGAAGAGGGGTTTTAAACTTCTTTGTAATTGCAAAAAGCAACCTTGGATCTGAATTGAGCATTCAGAATTGTGAAGTTTACTTGATCAAGGAAAGGTCTATATGCACCCAGTCAGACCAGTGCTGTGACTCACTGGCAGCAGAGAGTTGTGACAGTACTTCCCTTCTGGACTGGAGCAGATTTTGCTGCTGGTTTGATGCCAGGGTGACCTTATTCTAAGGTGGGTTGTCATCTAATCACTTATTGTCTGATGTTCAGATTTTTCCAGGGTTTTTTTTTTTGCTTTCTGCTAGTTTATGCTCAGTGAAGGTGACTTTTTTTTTTAATGTAATAACAGAGCTACATTTATTCCTGCTTCCTACATAACTGTCTTTATGCAGGGGTGAAGGACAATGCTTTGTGTACAGTATTCTGTCCTCTGAAGAACTGATCTTTGCAGATTCCTGCATCTCACACAGAACTGTCTCCTGGCAGTGAGGGTGCAGAAGCAGTGCCAGCACTGCTGTTTCCTTTGCATGCTTCTCTAGTTAGGAATTGCTGCTTTCCATGTATCCCAGACCTGGCCCATATGTTCTTGCAGGTGCCCCATGGACTGCTGGGTTGTGTAAAGTTGTCTCTTTTAGTGTTTTTCTGGCAACAAACAAGATTGTGGTTTTTTAAAATACTCCTTAGGAAGGAGATGTACAAGCAGTTGCTGTGTTAGGGTTCACTGATGGAAGAGGAACCAGACTGGAGATGGTATCTTACATGTGGGGAAGGCTGTGTGAGGTACAGCTTTGAATATGAGAATCTGGTACTAGAGGTTCTCCTAAATTCAGTTGGAGAGTGATGGGGATAGGAAATGTGTGGGAACTCAGGATAGGGGGAATATTTCTCTGCCTGTCCTGAGGACTCCTGACCCTCAAGAAAGCACTCCTTTCAACCTCCATCCATGGGGAAAGCTTCCAAAGCTTTCAGAGGGGTTGGAAACAACCTGAGTGTGAATTAGATAGTAGTGTAGTTATTCCTTAGTAGAAAATGTATATCTTAGGTTTTATATACTATGAATGTGAGGGTTCAAGATAGAGGATTGCCTCAGTTTCCCTTCTTCTCCTTCCCTCACTCCATTTTCTGTAGTGTTGAGAGCACAATCTCATTGGATAGAGTTTGCTGCAGTGCCATGTTACATGAATAGATTGATAACTGGTTACTGGTAGAAAAGTAATAACAATACATGTTTAGAATACGTGGTGTTAAATAATTGGATTGTTTGCTTTGTATCTAAGGGGACATTTTGTCTCCTTGAGGGCAAAATCACCTCGTGTTTGTAAGACAGCAGAGCCTGTACTATCCATGGCTCAGAACTTATGATAAGATGTAATAAACAATCCCTAAAGACCGACAAAAAGTTCCTCTGCTTCATTCATAAAATCAAAGAAGAACTCGGGGGGATTGGCCAGGGTAGGCCACCCTACATCTTGGGTATAACCCGACAGAATTTGTATTTGGTACCAAGAAAATAATTTTGTCAGCGTTAGAAGTAAGGTCTCAAATCAATCTTACCTGGCTAGTTATCCAGACATTTCTTATTCATGGAAGATAGGAAACTGTTGTCACTGTTTTTGTTACAGACTGCAGCAGAAATGCAAAAAGCCTGTGAACAGAAGCCTGTACCTTAGTGCTGTGTAAATCAGGCTTACTACTGGAGTAAATGTTTGAAAGCAACAGAAAAGCCTGAGAGGAACTGGGGCTATATGCAGGTGGAGTCACCTGACTGGGAGCAGCTTAGAGAGCCTTTGAGAGCCAGAATATAGGGAAGACAGCATGGCCAAGGAATGTGGTCAGGGTTCCTGTAGAGGAATGTGTTCACAGGAGTAACACTTGTAAATATTACTAATTGCTAGGCTGACTGGATTAAGTACCTGTGATCCTCTGTGTTCCTCAGTCTCTGTGCATCAGAGTGGCTGCTCAGCTTCTGTGTGATACCTGATGTCAGAACTGTGCTCTGTGGTGACTGCAAAAGGAGTCAGTCAGACTGTAGATCTTGTTCTTATCACCTCAGAGCAGTGAACTCTGAGAGCAGGCCTGATTTACAAGTGATCTCTGCTGGTGTAGTTGGAAGGTATCCTTTCCCCTTCTCTGCAGAATTATTTCTATTTATCTGCTATTGTTAAGGTTTTGTTGGGTTTATTTTTTCTTCTGTGACATGCCAGACTTGCAGCCATTGTCTCCAATCTCCGTTCACGAGCGCTACAGTTCTCCTACAGCTGGAAGTGCTAAGAGAAGGCTCTTTGGAGAAGACAGCCCCAAAGAAATGCAGATGGAAAAAATCTTAACTAAAGGAACTAAGCTGACAATTGCTCCAGCATCAAGCATCAGTACTGAAAACACATCAGTGTCTTCTGCCCAGGCAGTGCTGACCATGACAACCACTACAGGACCTGGAAAAGGAGGACAGAAGGTCACTATCCCACTGCATGGTAGGAATTACTGCTGTTTTTCTTCTCTTCTAGGATGTTTTCTTCGCTCTCAAGATATGCTTAGACCAACCATGCATCTTGAAAGTGTATTTATTTTTCTTTCTAAAAAACCAGTTACTTTGTCAACAACAATCATCTTGGTATGAAAGACAGTTGTTTGCCAAGGGAGGTGGGAACTTCACTTGGCATAGAGAATATTGTCCCCTTCCCTCCAAATTATTTTAACTTTGAAATTATGGGGCTTTCAGGCCAAGATAGGGGAAAAGGAAGAGCAGTTCTTTACGTGTGTGTGTGTGTAACAAGGCAAACAAACAACAGCCAACAAGAAGCAGCCACAGACCCCGTCCCAGCCTTCTCCCGGGTGCAGTTCCGGGCACGGCCGGCAGGGGCGCTGCTGGCTCCGGGCAGGGCGGGGCCATGGCTCCCCGTGCCGGCAGGGGGCGCTGTGGCGCAGCTCGGCCGCCTCTCCCCTCACGGTGATGGCGGGCGGGCTGGCGGCAGGGAGGGACAAGGGGCTTCCTTTGGAAACTCACGGGAAGCAGCCGGGACCCGTGGCACTCGGGGTGATGAATGCACTGCAGCAGGAACCCTGGAGCGGCAGAGGCGGGCACACAAGCAGATCCCTGGCCACAGGGTATCCCTGCAGGCAGGGATATGGGGCTGCAGTGTAGCAAAAACTCAGAGCAGTGGCAAAAGAAGTTCAGGGGCAGGGCAGCCCTGCTCTTCCACAGCAGCTGCCTCACACAGCTGGGTAAATGCACCCTCAGGGAATGGGGTTGGGATCCCAGTCTTTTCCCCTGAGGCACCTGAACAGATGGCAGGTGTCCTTTCCAATGAGGCAGGGTGCCTGCAAGGTCCCAGTTCAGTGGCTGCTGTCATGAGCAAAGGCTCAGCCATGGCAGGAGAAGCAGAACAGGGTTGGGTTCCAGCAGCTGCAGTGAACTCCCCCCCACCCTGTAAACAGCAGCTGGACCATCGTCCTCCAAAGCCACAGTGAGACAGGGTGAGGAGCCCCTCACCACCCAGCCAAAATCTTGGGGTATCTTTTCCCTTCCAAAGAGAAACCCCCCCCAGGTAAAGACAGTAGCCAGGTGAACCCTTCCCCTGAGCCAGGCAGCTTCTTTTGTCTCTCATAAGTTTTTTTTCTTACCAACATATGGGAGGAAATTCCCTGAGAGAAGGAACGGGAAATGAGCAATCCTAAGGTCCATCAACCACAAAAAAGTTTATTTTGACATCATCTCCTTGGAGACATCTGATTCCTGGCAAACATAATGAGGATTTCTCCTCTTGAAGAAAAGGTCATGGAGTTTGTCCTCTTTCCAGTTCTACCTCACACATTAAGCAGTTCTTTGGTTCTCGGCTCCATTAATGATTTACTGCAATTTGTCTAACTTTGGTCTGTTATAATGTCAAAAGGGTCTGGAACTTCTGGATAAGGGTCATGTGTTAACATTAGCAAAATACTGTGAGACTTCTGTTTTGTGGAAGTTGGGTGATACTCAAATATTTCTGAAAATGATACATGAGCCATGAGTTTATAGCCATTTCTTAATTTAAAAGTTGGGTCTCTAGTTAGATTGTGAGAGACAATGCTCACTTTTTTAAAATTTCAAAGTTTTATAAAAAACTAACAAAATACAAGACTGAATAAGCAGAAGGAGCAGTGCTAGGAGTCTCTGTGACCAGCAGCCACATGCTCACCCACAAAATGGCTGCACCACCTTTTACAGCCCTGGCGTTGCATCAGGCAACCATGGCTCTTCCCAAAGTCTGTCAGTCAGCTTTTCTTTGGCATCCGCTGAAGGAGACCTTCTTGCCACTTGGTTGGAGGTCAGGAGTTGTCATGCCACACCTGCTAGAAGCAGGCCTGTGCTCCTCCCAGGTGCCCCATACAAGGAGCACAGGTCCATGCCCTCCCTACACGTGTCCTGTCCCCATACAGGGGGAAATTATGGAGAGAGCAGAGGACATCTAAACAACAATTCACAGTAACATAACTATACATCAATAAAACTTCTCTTAACGTACATAATATTCATCCCTTAATTGTGAGAGCCAGCCATCGTGTTACCCATCTATAACAAGATGAGAAGAAAAATTCTGTACTGCTCTGTACTGTTTAAGAAGATTTTCAGCAAGAGAATTTGATTACTGAGGAAACTAATGAGTGTGTAGGATATGCTGCCAGTTTTGCAGAATAAGAATGAAAACAAAAGAACCTTCCCCCAAAAGAGTGGAAAACCAAGTACAAAAATTGTGATTGCTTGTAAACTTCATACTTTCAGATTAGCTTTAGAAAAGATAATTCACATTCAGATTCTCCTTTTAAATTATACCAGAAATGTAATTTTTACCATTTCTGAAGACTCTGAGGGACAGAGTCTTTTTAGACTGTAGTACAGAGGATGTCTTTAGTTGGAAATGTTCATAAATGAGTTTGATTTCCTGTTTGACTCTGCAGCATGAGGAGAGCAACCAGTTTATTTCTGGGTATGTGTATCCTCTCCAGGTATTGCAAATGACATGGGTGGAATCACCTTGATCCCCATTTCGATTAATTTAGGCCAGTCATGTAAAGTGGATGCACAGGCTCCCTGCCACCCTCCTGGGAACCAAGTGCAAGAAGTGCAGCTGCCAGCAGCCAGCAAACCAAAGAGAACAGGCTCCTTGGCCCTGTTCTACAGGAAGGTGAGTGTCCTTACTCAGAAGTGATGCTGTACTTCTGCTCATAGCCGTGCTGGAGCCTGCCTCCCTGTGCAGCTCCCATTACTTTCAGTCTTCATGTGCCTTTCTGTTGGCACATGCAGTTCTTATATCCCTTGAAGAAGAAGGGAAAAGATGTTGAGTGTTGCAGAGAGTCCAGTTTTCCCCTTTCCCTCCATGAGATTTTTTTTCCTTTTTAATTAGAAGCTTCTATAAATAAATATAAAAGGCATAGTTTACTTCAGATTTTACTTCTCTTAGCTATTTGGATTGCCCCTACATTTGCAAGGTTTAGACAGATCAGACATGAGATGATTTTTCTGTGTCTCACTTACCCAAAGCAGCACTGCTGTGGATCCAGCATCTGGAGATGCTCCTTTCCCACTTTTAAGTCTATAACTATACATCAGTGCTGATCTTGCTGGGCTGGGGGTTCAGAAAGCAGTGATGAATTACACAGTAGTTAAAGGTTTCTAGAAAGAATAAGTTTGAAATAATGCATGATTTAAAGATTAAATTAAGAACTGGGTGTGCTTCAGGGAAACTTCAGGTGACTTGCTTCTAGTTGATTTCATTTTCAGTGTGAATTTCGTGAGGGAGTGGGGTAACTTGGTCTAGATGACTACAAAAAATACATCCCTAAAGAAGTCTCTCTCAAAAATATTAGATTTTTTGTTGTTTTATACTAGGTAAGTTATTTTCAGAGGTTTTCCCCTTTGAGGGTATCTGTGTAGATACAATAGAACTTAAGTTCTACCATGAATGATCTTTAAGGTACATCTTAATACAAAAAATAATTTCTAGAAACACTTCTAAGCTACATACTTTGTCTGAACTATTGATTCTTTAATTTTGCCAGTGACAGGTGGTTTCTCTGAGAAAGGATTAAGAATTGATCAGTCACCTGCCAATCAGGAACGTTGCATTTTGGAAGTTTTACTCTCAGCTGGGGAGTACCTCAGATGTAGTCATGTCTTTGATCAACCGTATCATAGGCAACATGATCATCATACAATAATAGTTTTTCCCTGCTTTCATTTCTTGCTCCTCTTGAGTGGAGCAAGTGAAAGTTCCACTTCCCTTCCCCTACACTGTTTTCCAGTGCCTAGTTAGTTAGGGAGGGATACGGTATAGCAGCTGTAGGCATAATGCTTTTAGGAGGATTCTGTAAGTGTTAGAGATTCAACAGTTGAAGAGTGGACAGATTAGTCTTTTAATCCCAGAATGGTTTTGGTTGGAAGGTATTTAAAAGATCAAATTGTTAGCATAAGAGTTAAAATGTTAGTATAATCCACATTAGTGTAGAGCTAGAATTTAAGATGTTTCCGAGACCCAGGTACGACCAGGCCCAAGGAGTGCTTGGTACTCAAAGCAGTTTAGGAAGAAGATTTGTAGTAATGGGAATCAGTGTTAGGGTGGAGGTTTCCATGGTACTTTTAGATGAGATTTGTACATATTAGTACAAGCCTGTTCTAACTTCTACTGAAGCAATATAGATATGGTTGTTATAGTAATCATTGCTTAAACAAAAGCTTATTTTTAGTAACATCTGAAATGGTATAAATATGTACAATTTTAGCAAATGGACAGAGCCATGATTTGGGTGGCTGTACCCCTGGCTCTTGCGTGCTTTCAATAAAAGCACCAATCAAATCCTTCAGTGATTTTGTGCTTCCAAATGCAAACAAAACCATTCCTCCCCCTGCCATGGACAGGGATGCTTTCCACCAGGCCATGCCCCATCCAGTCTGGACTTGAACACTCCAGGGATGGGGCAGCCACAGCTTCTCTCTGCAACCTGTGTCAAGGCCTCACCACTCTCACAGGGAAGAGTTCCCTTCTAAAATGATGGTTTCTATTCCATCTAACCCTGCCCTCTGGCAGTGGGAAGCCATTGGCACTCCAGGCCCTTGTTCCAAGTCCCTCTCCAGCTCTCCTAGAGCCCCCTAGGCAGCAGAAGAGGCTCTTTCTCTTCTCAAGGCTGAACAACGCCCACCCTCCCAGACCTCTCTCGTGGGAGAGGTCTTGTTTTTTCTAAGCATCTTTGTGACTCTTATAGAATAGCTCTGCTTTGAGGTCTTTTGTTTCTGCAGGCCAGAATAAGCTTGTTTGGCTTCACTCTGCTGTGTCTTTTCCTTCCAGGTGTATCATCTGGCAAGCGTGCGCTTGCGTGATCTGTGCTTGAAACTGGATGTTTCCAATGACTTGCGCAGGAAGATATGGACATGCTTTGAATTCACCTTGGTTCATTGTGCTGATCTTATGAAAGACAGGCATTTGGACCAGCTCCTTCTCTGTGCTTTTTATATTATGGCGAAGGTAACATGTAGTTTTAAGAAATTTGTGGAATTTTATGTTCAGTTGAAAACATGAGGTGTGTTCAGCGTTTACCGGTTAATTCATTCATGTCCTATTACTGGAGGGAAGGAGAATTTACTTCCAGGAAGTGGTTGAAGTCCTAGTATGTTTTTTTCCTTGTTTTGCATGTCTTAGCTCACTAGCTTGTTGATGGAAATTCTTGACAATTTTTCTTCTCTTCTTGACTGCGTTCACGGTGAGCACTGGTTGACACAGACAAAGCACTGTGTGTTCTTATTGCCCTGTATTTGTTTTCTGTCCCATTTGTCTTCTTGGCAATCAAAAATTCCATTACAATTACAGAATTGGGCAGGTGCAGAAATTTGCAGGAGCAAATTCATGTAAGATGGTTTCTATTCCCAAAAATCCTTTTAGCTTTTAACTGCAGCATGGGTTAGGCTCACCTGTTGTCAGTACTGATAGCAAAGCCATTTAATAATCAATGCTCTGTATTTTATGATGTAATTTGTCAGCTGTTTCGGGGTTATTTATAATACAGGCTTTTGAATGCTGTCTCTCATGCAGTGTGAGACCTGATGGCTTAGCCAGAGACTTTGATACATTGTCTCCTGGCTCCTACTACAAACTGTTGTTTGTCTGCTCTTAAAATTACAAATATATGGCTGAAAACAAAGCAGTTTAACAAATGAGCTGTTTTGAAATAAAACAGTGTGAAATTGCATGTGTGTACATACCTGCCAAATGTCTTCTTCAGGATTTCCCTACTTTCTGTTTAGAGAAATTAAGGGATCCAGTCTCCAAATTCACAAAACACATTTTTGACTTTATAATATTTCTTTTCTTTAATTTTAAGTGTCACTGGTGTCACTGGAAGAAAAGTCTGGAAAGGAGTAATGCTTAAGCATCATAAGCAACAAAAAGCTTTAATAGCTAAGAAACAAGGAATTCCTGAACAAGAAAAATATTTGTTGTTTTCATGCTCTCATCAGCAGAGAAAAATTTTAAAATTAAATATTCATGGTAATACTCCTCAAAAAGCTACATACTGGACCTGAGCAGCCCAGCCTTCATGCTTGTACTTGGTCTTCAACAGCCTTTTCTTTTCCAGGTAACCAAAGAGGAAAGAACTTTCCAGGACATAATGAAAAGTTACAGAAATCAGCCACAAGCAAACAGCCATGTAAGTCAATAGCATTGCCTTATTTTCTGTAAAGCTCAGAGGTGGCTTTTGAAGTCGTTGTGCTCATAAGGGAAGTTAAATCCTCTACCGTGTAATACTTGTTCCTGTTCAGTTGGATTTCATCTAATCTCCTGACTCCCTTGTTTTCCTTAACAAGAATGGTTTTCCTTGGTGTCTTGTAGGTTTATAGGAGTGTCTTGTTGAGAAATATTTCTGATGATGTCCCATCAGCCAAAAATACAAACCCAGATATGGAGATAACAGAAGGTGAGTACAACAAAGGAATCTGCTCTTTTCAATAACATACTTGAGGCTTTTAAAGAACTGGACTGTCAAGTAATAAGAAGTGAAGCAAGTTTTATGGTTTCAAGTGTATTAAAGAAAAAGAAATGTATTGTTGAAAAAGAAACCATCTTGTAAGTAGCTCTCCTGTGTGTTAGATATGGAAAATACACTTCCTAGTTGGAAAGAACGTTTAATGTCATTTATTTAAATTTGGTTGCTCAGGATGGAAGTGTTTTCTTAGTATGTCAATGATACTGTAGTTCTTGGATGGCAACACTGATAGCAAAGAAGAATGATGATAAACAGTTCCTGGAGTATTATCGTGGGGTTTTTTAATATCACCTATTCTGAAGACTGAAGTAGGGAAAACTTGTTTCTGAAAATAAAAATGGCAACTCTCCAAGACCACAATTTTCTTATATTCAGGTTTCTTTTAAATAGATAATGCTTTCTTTTCTCTGGGTTAGAGAAGAAAAGGGATGAGAGTAGTATTTGAGAAAAGCTTGAGAACCATGCCATGCCTCTTTTAAGTGACATGTCAGGAGAGATCACAAGCCTATGTATGAACCCATGAGCAGAGCAGATCATGTAAGAACCCATGAACAGGTCTGTAGCCAGAACTCATGGAATTTAGTTCTTTGTGGCAAATTCCCTCTGAGTGGCACTCATCTGCCTTAATGAGTATTAGACCCATTTTTAAAGGCCTGTTGAGGATTCTACCAGGGTCATGGGAAGTGCTGATCTTGTCTAAATCCTGTCTGACACCTCCATGGTTACTGGATGATGTGAAGTATCTGAAGTGACACTGGGCTCTGGTATTTTGTCAGACAAATATACTGGGTTACAAAGTTCTTCAGAGGCTTTTCCTATCACTTTATTCCGTTGATGGCCTCATGCCTCCTTTACACAGTATTAACTCCTGCTCTTTTGACACCAGTTCACAAGAGCTGTGCTTATGTTGTGAGAGAAGGAAAGCAGATGGACAAAGGAGTCACTTATGGGTGTCAGCTGGAGCTTTGGATGTTTGTCTCAGTGCACTGATAGCCAGAGACTTCATTGTGTGCTGCTCTGTTTTACTTGGCAGACATCATAATGGAGGAGACATAGAAGGCTGTATTCAGTAGCACTTCCGCTTAATTAAGGGAGAGCAAACATTAACAGAAATACACTTGCTGTATGGCTAAATGGTGTCATGACTTGCTTGGTGCAGATCTGAGTTGAGCACCAAGATTTTTTTCACTAGCTAATCACAAGAGACTCAGAGAAGCCAGACACTGTCAGAGCTGTCAGATTGCTTAAAACTTAGTTTTAGGAGCAAGTAACAGCTTTGTACCACTCCCCAAAATAAGCATGGAAGAAGGGGTCAGTTGTGCTACAGTTTCTTGCTACCGTGTTTGGAATAAAGGTTGATATTGGCCTTTTTAGCCTTAACCCACAAGCCTGATCACAGCAATTAGTAGCTCCTACTGATGTTCATAAGCACCTGCAGCAGGCCCTACTCCTGGTTCAGGCACATTTCTTGAATTCCTCTCATTGACTGGTCAATTTATGGACAAGTTCTTGCTAGTTGGACATCAAAAGTCCATCTCTGAAGTGCCTGGTTTGCCAATGCTGTAGTTTTGAAATCTGAAGCTCTCTTATTGTTAGATTTATCTGTGAAAGCTGGCAGCTGCTTGGGACAATCCACAGCAGAGAACTCGAATGAATCAAAAACAGAGGAGAGAGGAGATCTTATTAAATTTTACAACACAGTCTACATAGGAAGAGTAAAGTCATTTGCACTGAAGTATGATGTCACAAACCAGGATCATGTGGTAAGTAAAGTATTTTGGAATTAATACTCACAAAGTCATTTTTCCTGGCAGTTAAATGTATGTCAATACCTTTGTCTTGTCACCTGGTGTGGTTCAAGTCTGATAGTTGGAGGTAATGTATGAGCACTTGTTTTAACAGCCTTTCAAGAGGACAAATGCAGATGCTGCTCAGTTTGCAAACCCAGTTCCAGCTGCTTAACATCGATGCAATACCAATTTGTTCAAATGCCTGTGGGCTGTCTGTGTAAGGCATCTGGAAGATTAATTCTGTTACTTGATTGTTACTTGATCTGTTGTTTCACTGTCAGAAGAGAAAATATTCTAGAGAAGACCTGGAAGTGTATGAATCTTCCCTTCTGTGTAGCTCCTGTTCTCAGGGTGTTCTGACTGTGCAGGTGTGTCCTCTCTTGCAGATGGAAGCGCCTGCGCTGTCGCCGTTCCCCAGCATCCGGCAGCAGCCGGTGTCTCCGCGGCGCATCTCCCAGCAGCACTCTGTGTATGTGTCACCTCACAAGAATGGCACCTGCCTCACACCTCGATCTGCTCTGTTCTACAAATTCAATGGCAGCCCTTCCAAGGTAGAGAGAAAAACAAGGCTGAAAGCAATCAGTTTGAGTATTCTTGGGATGTGGTCTAGTGCAGTTCTGATGTGTTATAATGAGTAGTGTCTCACTTTGCACTGAAAGGTAGAATTTTGTATGTAGACTGCATCACTGAGAGGTGGAGGATAACCTGTTGTTCTCTGATATTTTAGACATAGAGCAAGTTTGAAATAAGAGTCAGAGTAACTCATTATTTTTGTCTTGATCGCAGAGTTTGAAGGACATCAATAATATGATAAAACAAGGTGAACATAGGAGTAAGAAGCGAGCCATTACAATTGACAGTGACACTGAATCGCCCATGAAGCGACTCTGCCAGGAAAATGATGATGTTCTACTAAAACGTCTGCAGGATGTTGTTAGTGAAAGAGCAAATCACTAAAAAACTTCTGTGTTCTGTGGGATCTCTACGTTTCGGCCGAGTTCCTTCAACGCTGAACTTTCACCTGACTTCCACAGGATGCAAAAAGTAATCTTCATTCCCAAAGACCACAGTGTGCTATAACTTACTTTGAGCAAAAGAATATTCTGTGAAAGCCATATTGGATGTTGCCTCATTTGGAGCATCATGAGTTCTGAGTGTAACTCAGCTTTGTAATACCAGTTTTATTGTTGGAATAAGAGTGATAAAGTAATGAGGGAAATCAGTGAAGTTTCCTCAAGCTTTTAGTATTTGGAGAAGAAACTTGCAAAGTGCCTTATTTGATTAGAATATGGAATTTTATACATTATTTTACTGTGGAGTAACTGGAGGGAAAAGAAATTAATTGTTTAGCCTCAGGAAGAACTGAGCAGTTTTGAACTGTCAACTTCTGTTAAAATGTAGGTTGTGACATGTATGTGATAGCTTTTGCTGTAACAAAGGCGGTAGTCTAAAAATACAAGTGGTCACTGAGGTTGGACTCTGGTAAAGCACTGAGATATAGTTCTGTGAGCCTAAATTCCCTTTCTCTTGAGCCACTGGTGCTCCACATTGGAAGCCATGGAGCAGCCTGCCCTAGATGCTCTTCATATGGATGGCAGCTCACCCATGAAGAAATAGTTACAGCTGAAATCAGCATCTGGGGCTTGGCCATTTCAAAGCTGTACAAATGCACAGATTTATTTAACAAATTGTTTCTCTTTTATTTTTTCCTGAAGATCTTTAGCCTCTTGTGTAGTATCTACACTAAATGTAAGCCCATCACTTAAGGAGGTGTGGTGTGTATGTGTGAAGGTTTATAGCTGTTGAAGGCTTGGATTCACTGGACAAGTATAAATTCCAGCATCCAATTCTTGTGACTGAGTTTTTAACGCTGAGGATTTGGTAGGGTCTGTTTTACCAAAATGGAGAAAAGTCAGGCTTTACTCATTACTGTAAATCAGTAGTTTGATCTTTATAGTTGTATTTAAGGTTAGAGCCATAGAGAAACTTCTCAGCACTGTAATTTTCAGTTTCTTTGTAACTGAACTGAAAAAAAAAAATAATAACAACTACATAGGACTTACTTGAGGGGCTCTGTTCCCTTCATTGGCTGGGTAGGTTACTATGTGCTGTGAGATCCACACCTCTAGGGGAGAACACTGCCATGATTTTGAGCAGCTTCAGCTAATGAATCTAGCCAGCAGTGATGAAGAAGTTGATTACTAAGTGTATGTGTGCCGGGGTGCTACTCAGCAAGGCGTAGAGTTTACAAACTTGGTTTTGAGTCATTAACTATTTGAATGTTTGATTTTTTTCTGAAAAAACTTTTTTACTTTAAAAAAATAATGCTTGCCCATGGAGAGCTGCAGTATGTAAGAAAAGGCCAGGCAGTGGAGTAGGTTTCATATAGATATTTAATTTCCTTTAATTTTATTCAAGTTTTAATGTTTGTCTTCAGATTTTGAGATAAAAAATGGAGGATTGCAGCCTTTCTGGATAGAAAGTGTGTGGTTAGGCATGACAGCATCAGTCTTTCCATGGTATTGTATGATGAGAGTTCAGTTGACATGATTTTAATTCAATGTCATGTGCAAATCTCCTGGCATCTCCGCTCCCCACATTGTCACTGCCTTCTCTGACAGCAGACAACTGATGGAGCCAAAATTCTTACTAACTGTTGTTAGGTGTAGAGTTTCTTCATTAGGAAAATGAATCTACTACAACTGGATGCAGTTCAGAATTCTTCACCTTTTTAGGTGATCTAAAAACTATTTTGGGCTTGTTGAACAGCTAAAACAATAGCTTACATGGAAATTTTGTAACGGTTTCAAAGTACCTTCATATGTAAATCTGTTTTTTATAATAAACTACTAAAAAGTATTTTGACCTGTGTTGCTGTATGTCCTGCTGTTTTGCTATGCTAATTCATTAAACAACACTTTCTATCTGCATTTTCTGTAATACCAAAGACATTAATCTTTTTTATGCTCCCTCAGATTTCTTTGGGATTTTTTTTCTGTTTGAATTCATGGTATTTCATGTGTTTTGTCTGAAATCTCCTCCAGAGATGTCCTTATGGTTTCTGCTTCAGTCAGGTGTGGAATCTGGGAGAAGGTGAGTAACATATTGCATGAAGTCACCAAAAAAACACCTAAAAGGAAAGAACCCTGCAGTGACAGATGATGTGCCCACAGAGGCAGGTGTGACTCCAGCAGAGCTGAGCTGTGGTCTCTTAATTGATCTCTGAGCACTGCAGGCATGAACTCCAGGTGCTAGTCCTGGCTACCATTCTCTCAAATGTGTTTTGGAACCAGCCTTTGACAGGTCTGTACCTGCTGGTGTCAGGCTGGTTTCGTCGCTCCAGGTAAGCATGAAGCTGGCATGAACTTAGCTTTCCAAATGACTCTTGTTCATCTGCTCTACAAGAAAAAAAAGGCAAATTTGGCAGATTCTTCTGTAAGACTTCTTTGTTGCCAGGGCTTTTGTTTAAAAGACTAATCTGTACTTCATAGAATCACAGAATCATGGAATATTCTAAGTTGGAAGGGATCCACAAGGATCATCAAAGTCCAACTCCTTGCCCTGCACAAGACACACCAACAGAATGGCTTGGTTAGGAGAGCACCTTCAAGATCATTTTGTTCCTCACCCTGTGCCTGGGAGCGCTGACCAAGTGCTGGAGCTCTGGCAGCCTTGGGGCCTTGCCCATTCCCTGGGGAACCTAGCCAGTGCCCACCTTCTGGGGGAAGAACCTTTCCCTAATACCCAGCTTAAACCCTTCCCTTGCACAGCTCCATTCCCTCAGATCCTGAGGGATGAGATCCTGTCCTGGTCCCAGGAAGCAAGAGCTGCCTCTCAAGAGGAAGCCGCAGACCTGATGAGGGCTGACCTCAGTCTCCTCCCTGCTGAACAAACCAAGTGACCTCATATACCTTTGCAGCCCTCTGTATGTGCTCTTTAATAGTTTTATATACACACCTGGAGGCACCTCAGACTGCCGCCAGGACTGGAGGTGAGGCCACTCCAGTGCAGAGCAGAGCAGGACAGTCACCTCCTTGCTCAGCCAGCAATGCTGGGCCTGATGTCCCCTAGGATGGGGCTGGTCCTTGGGGCTGCCAGGGTACTGCTGGCTCCTGTTCCACTTGCCCTCAGCCCAAACTCAGGTCTCACCACTCCTGTGGTGCTGCTCTCCAGCCTCTTGTTCCCCAGTCTGTCTGGACACCCATGGTTGTCCAGTCCCAGGTGCAGAAGCTGGCACTATTCTTTGTTAAACTTCATGTGGTTTGTGATTGCCTGTATCTGTGTTCCTCCCTGATGTGCTTAGGTCTGAGCAACAGGCCTCACCCAGAGCTGACTTACAAGATGAATTCTGGGCACTAGGTGACTAATACCATCAATATTATTTAGCTAAAAGTAGATGACTGAGATGCTTATGCCAGCTATTCAACACTAAACCAGCTTCTTTAGAACCTTTCACATAAACTTGTGTAGTAATCTGCAAGAAATGTATCATTTTAAGAAACTTTTCCAACTGACATAAATAGAAGCTTGTTTGTGGGCTATTTTAGGGAATAAACCTCCCTCGTTTTCCCAGGCCTGGGAAAGGCCTGGGCTCTGGCCAAGCTCTGGCCTCTACTGGTTGTGAAGTGTGCCATCAGATCCAGGTGATTCTGTGCTAAAAATATAATCAAGTCATTCTGACTTGCTGATTTAGGCCTATTAAAGCTGAATCCACCTTCTGGGCAAATCTGCAGAGCTCAGCTATGGGTGGACACAGCACATAGGATTTTCCCAATTCCTGGGAAGAATTCTCCAGGTCCTCACTGCAAAACAGGGTTCCCCAGCAACAGCAGACTCTGGGTGATGGTGGAGTTTTCAGGCAATTGGTGATGGATCTTCCTCAATCACTATCCTTTGTCTCGTATAGCAATTATTAGGTGCATTACCTTGCTTATTTTTGCCTATTGCTAAAGCCAAGCATGTAGTTTTATTGAATATATCATTTTACTCTTGTATTACCTTAGTATTCATAGTAAAATAAGACCATGACTTCCATTGATGTTTGTATCCTTTAAATTGCCCCTGGCAACTGGCAGAACACTCCCATATCACCAAGCTTGCTCACACTGACCATACCTTTTTTTGCCTTAGCTCCAGAGGAAGATCCCTGCTTGGCCAAGCTGGTCTTCTGCCTCACCTCTTGATTTCAGTTATGTGGGAATTGCCTGTTCCTGTGCCCTTAGGGTGTGGTGCTTAAAAAATTACCAGCATTGAGGGAGCGAGCACCTTCAAAAGCATTTCCCCTGGGAACCTTACTGACTTAATTCCTAGAGTGGCCTGAACTCTGCTCTTCTCATTGCCAGGGTGGAAGTTTTGCTGACAGTTTTCCTCTTGTCATCAGATATTTTAAAACTGATTGCTTTGTGGTCACCAAGACAGCCACCAATCGCCACTTCCCTTACAATACCCTCCCTATTAGCAACAAATCATGGAGGGCACCTTTCCTGGTTGGCTCCCTGTACCATGTACCATGTAGCTGTTATTCAAGGGTTTTAGGAATTTTCTGGACTAGTTGGTATCAGCTATGTGGTGTTCCCAGTTAACATCTGGCAAGTTGAAGTCAGACACTGACAAGGGTGATTTATTAACAGGTAACAGTTCCTTAGTGTCATGGTCCCGGCTGGGTGGCCCATGGTAGTCACCAGCTTTGTTTGTTTGTTTGTCCCTTAATCTTACCCAGGGATTAGTTAGCAGGCAAGACGACGATGTGAGGGGTGTAGCTGTGAAAACCTGGCTGGCTTTTGATTTTTATCTTTATAAATTTCCTTCTGCCAGTAAGCCTGCGGGCAAGGGGACAGCATCATGGGCAGCCTGAACTCAGAAATTACACTCTTGCATTCCAGACTTGCAAACTATCCTGTCTGCTGGGGTGTGAGGGATTTCACCAATTCCTCAAATGAAAATATACCTCCTTAATGCTCCTTGAAGTGGATTTAGAGATTCCATGTTTACTACAGCTCAGCTTTCTAGAGAGTAAAAAGATTAACAGCACTGCAGAAAATAACAAAAAGCTGCTAGCTCTTTACATATAAGCACTATGTTAATAATAAGTTGCCACATCCCAGATATTGTGCTAAGATATGGCCTCAAGAAAAATTTCTGGTTAGACTGCAATTAAACAATTCAGGGAATCAAAACTGTTTTTCTCTTTTGTTTCCTGTTAGGAATTACCCTTCCTGTGTTGCTGTTTTGTGACTCATGAGGGGATTTTGTTGATGTCTGTCTGAAGAGTGGTAGGAATTGAAACCAGGGACACAATACAAAGCCATGTAGAAACTATAAGTGTAAAAGCAGTGCTGGGTTCTCAGATGAAAGAAGCTGAATGTGTCTTAAGGCCAAAGACGCTGAGTAAACAGAGATTACTCAGTTTGATTGCTTTGATTACAGTAATCAAAGTTTGTAATAAGCATATAACTCATCTTCCAAGTAGCAGTTCTCAGAAGATTGGTGTCAGATGAACACAGTGCCAAACTCCTAAAACTTTTTAACTTCCTTGAGAGACCAGAAGTGCACTGGGTAACAAGTGCATCAGAGGCAGGTTATGCTTGTGGTTCCCAGCCTGCTTGCAGCCTGGGCTCATGCTGCCCTGGCTCCATCTGAGCCACAAGGCTGGGCAGAGCTGATGGGGCACAGGGCTCATGTGGTGCCTCATCCTGAAGGTTTGTACACCTGGGCAACAGGGAGCATTTGATTTAAGGGAGCCCACTTTCCCCTGCACGTGTACACCACGGCAGCGCTCCTGTGATCCAATGCTGCCTCTCAGCTGAGGCACAAGGAACTTGGGCTGCTGCAGCTTTATTGCAAGCACCTTCTTTGACTTCACTTACATGTCATCCCTCATGGTTCTCAGCCACAGAAAAAACCAGCTCTGCAAGGGTTTAGTCAAATTTCAGCTAGTTAATGTGTAAATACGGGGCTCAAGCAGCTGAAGTTGTGGAACACACTGGTGCCAAGTCACAGGTGGCTTTGCTGTGAACTTTTCAGTTCCTTGGTAGCAAGTTTGTAGCACTGCTTCATGGAGTCCACCAATGGGGAGTCAATCCAGTGGTGGACGCCCCAACCCTGGAAATTTTGGAGACCAGGCTGGACGGGGCTGTGAGCAACCGGGCCTAGAGGAGGGCTCTGCTGCCCATGGCAGGGGCAGTTGAAACGAGATAAAGTTTTAAGTCCCTTCCAATCCCAGCCATGAACACTTGCATTGCACTGCCCACATATCCCTCTAAGCCCCCAAGCCATGGTGGTGGGTTTACCTGAGATGTCCCCTCCCTTCTCCCCTCCCTTCAGGTGTGTCATTTGCCATAACCTTCCCTGCCCCCTCTCCCTGGGTTTATCCTGGGGGGCCTGGACCCCCTGTCTCTCTCTCTCTCCTCCTTTTCTCTGGGATGCCACGTGAGTTGTTCTGCAATAAACTGTGGCACTGTTGGTCCCGAGGCAGAGCGCTTCTGGTCTTTTACCTCTGTCCTTGTTGGGGTTGCTAAACCTGGGGTCCTGAGCTAGCCAGAATCGGACTCCAGGTCCCCCTGAAAGGGAACACACCCCGACAGAACACCAGAAATGTGCTGCAAGAAACACGTAAAGTGAAAAAAAAAAGAGCCCTTACACAGGAATCATTTCTCTTCAGCCTGAATTTGACCATGTGCCTTGAGTTTGTTTGCCATTGCAAGGGGACTTTTTTGGCATAATTTTGGGTTTATACACCATATTGCTTGAACAGAGATAACTGGGTTTCCTGTGTGTGCAGCAGCAGTCAGGGATGGAGAGGCACACAGGTCGCCTCTATTGCATACAAGCCCGAAAATAACTTTTTCCTCCTTTCCCCTTTTCATGCGTTTTGTTTGATTATAAAGGAATTTGTGCTATTCAGAACAACACCCTAGTGCAGCATTTTTTTCTTCCTGCTACCCAAGAGTCAAACTACTAATCCCTGTCCTCTTGCTGTGCCATGTGTTCATTTCATGTTGAGAAATCAGCAGTTCTTTGATTGAATACAAGACAGATGTCCTGTTCTTTCAGGATAATCCTCCCTTGCTGTTTCTCAGGCCACAAATGAAATTTAATGCCCTCTTAAATTTTTTTTAGATAAGCTCTCCAGATGTATTGGGCCTGTTGATAGGATGCATGTCCTTCAACTCCTTCCCCTCCCCAAAAATCTTCTTTAGGTAGAGCTATATATAGGACAGTTTTTGACTCTGCTTAGAAGTAAAGAATGGACTGGTGATCAATTATTCCTTAATAGGCCAAGCACCAGTGACATTTGTTTGACAATTGTGTAGGACAGAGGAAATGGAGAAGATGGGACATTATTTTGTAAGGTTACATTCCTTAATGGATCTGGCCTGGTTTTGCCTACTCATGTTGCTTCCAAGAATTAAGTTTCCTCTAAAAGGGTGGGACTCAACAGTTTCGTTTCAGTGCTGATGGATCAGCACTGAGCTACCCAGAGGGAACGGAGAGAGATTCTCAGCCAAATGAAAATCAGACAGCAAACATTACATGTACTTTGCTAACAAAAGCCAAGAAACATTCTGAAAAAGCAGAATGTTTGCTCGCAGGAAGGAATTACTGTAGCATGACAGTAGAACATGTGAGCTTTGCCCCTTAGAAACAGAGACCTCAAGAAAAAAATAAAGAATTATTTATTATTAAGATGATGGGAGGTATTTGCAGGGTTTTTTTCTCCCCTCTACACATCTGAAATGGAAAAGGAAGTGGGGAGGAAGATGCAGCAACTCCAGACGTGCACTGTGTTGGCTTGTGGCTGGCTGCTGGGTCACTCAGCCACACTCTCACCTCCCATCCTCAGCAGAGCGGGGAGAGAATACCACAAAACAGTTTTGAGATACAGACAGGGAGATCACTCACCAGCCACCATCATTGGAAAAAGACAGAAACAGAGGAAGAAAAATTGATTTCCATTTAAAAATAGAGTAGGATAATGAGACACAAAACCAAAACTAAAACCACTTTCTCCCCACTCCGCCCTTTTGCCTAGGCTCAACTTCATGCTTGACTATCCTACCTCCTCTCTCTGCAAGTGTTGCGGGGGGATAGGGAAGCAGGATGGGGTCGGTTTGTAATGCTCTGTCTCTGCTACCCCTTCCACCTCACACTCTGCCCGTGCTCCCCACAGCTGAAGTTCCTGCTGGGAGCCTGCTCCCCAATGGGACACAGCTTCCTTAAGGGCATGTCCAGCTGCTCAGTGTGGGGTCCTCCATGGGCTACAGGGGTGGATCTGCCTCATCATGGCCTGCACCACAGGCTACATGGGAATCTCTGTTCTGGTGCCTGAGCACCTCCTGCCCCTCCTTCTTCTCTGGCCTTAGGGCCTGCAGGGCTGTGGCACTCACATCTCCTGCTTCCTCCCTCTCAGCTACAGCTGTGCTACAGTGGATTTGTCTTAGAGGCCTCTTGAGCCAGCTCTGCCCAACATAGGACCAGCTTCTGGTATCAGTGTACAGAGGCCACCCCTGTCCTCCTTATTCCCCAAACCTGGCCATGTAAATCCAGCACATGTACGCATACTGCTGAGGGATAATGTGTAACCTTGCCCATGGGAGCCCATGCAGCATCACAGTGGAGCACAGAATATGCTGGGCATCACAGAACTGCTGGTCACACAGGGAGCTTGAGATCCAGGAGTCTGGATCTCTGGGATGTGCCTGTTGGTGCTGGTGGTGGCAATGGAGTGACAGGCTTTTCCCAAGGAGTGCCCAGCACATCCTCAGTCCTTGGGGTTGCTAGGAGCAGTGAGTGGGATTCCCTAGAAGCTGTGCTGGTGAGAGTATCTCATCCATTGGGCACTGTGTGCAGCTGCAGATGTGGCAGACACAGCTCTGAGAAGGCTCTTGGGGTGGATCAAGGCAGCAGGGATTTTGCCAGCCTTGCTCTGTGGGTCTGTAATAGGGAGCCAAAGTTTTAGGCCCTTCTGCAGCCTTTGTGGCACTCAGACGCCTCAGGCAGGTGAGCTGTTTTCATGGATATTGGGACATTACACGTGAACGAGATACGTAAAAACCAGCCCATGTATCTGTGCCTGGGACGGCTGTGGTGTCCATTAGCGTGGCTGAGAGCAACGGGGCACCTGGCAGCTGTGGTGATGCTTTTTCCATGGCCCGTGATGTCTTGGGAATAAGATCTTGAACGAGGTCGGATTTGGGTGCCTTCAGCAGTGTTGTTTGAAGGCAGCAGAGTTGTGGCATCTCTTCTTTTGGGTGCACCTTGTGGCACCTGGTGTTTGTGATGATGACTGATATTTGGGATGATGACCGGCCAGAGCCGGTGCAGGGTTACAGGTAGTCCACGTGAATCCCCTAGAGCAGGGCCGCCTCCAGCACACCGGCTCGCCACGGCGAACACGCCTCGGTGGGCCGCAGAGGAGTGAGGCGGCCTCTGGGAGCGTGAGGAGGCTTCTTCCAGGGCTGGGGCTGCGCCCGCAACCTCAGAGGGGCCGGCCGCCATTCCGAGGGGCGGCTGAGGGGTAGCGAGAGGCGCTGACGTCACTGCGCGCCAGACCACCGGGCCAGTGGCGCCTGCGCGGTGGCGGCGCGGGATGGGGAGTCCGGCGGGCCCTCCCGCCAAACGTGCGCGGCGCGAGAGGCCCCGCGGCCCCGGCAGCGACAGCAGCGACCCTCGGTTGTGGGACACAGAGCGGCTCTGCCAACACCTCTCCCGCTGCGGCGTGGGCGATTCCAGCCTGCTGCGCCGCTTCCGAGGTACGGCGGGGCGGAGGCCGAGGCCGGGGCCGGGGCCATCTCGGTCTCGCCGCTGGCTCTGACGCTTGTGTTGCTCCCACAGAGAGCAAGGTCACCGGGAGGATGCTGCTGGACCTGCCGGCCTCTGCCCCCGAGCTCATCCGTGTCTGGTGAGCGTCGCCCGCGGGGGAAGGGGGACCGAGGCACAGGAGCTGCGGCGGGCGGACCTTGCCCGCAGGGAGCGGCTGCAAACGCACATGGCCGGGCCCAGCGCGCCTCTGGGCCGCGGCCGCCCCAAACGCCTCGAGCGAGCTGTGCAGGGGAGAACGGGCTCTCTGGGGTTGATCCCGGGCCCTCAGAGCAGTTCCCGTTCCCTGTTCATCCCAGCACACCCCGGCCGCGGACGCTCGCTGCCCACTTAATCGTGAGAAGCAAAAAACTCGATCCTTTAGATAAGGTTTAATGGAAATCCCCTGGGTAGCCCAGTGAGCTTTGGAGTGTTGCTAGGAACACAAGAGTGAAGTTCAGGGGTTCAGACGGGAACTTACTTTTCTGCCTGAAGTTGCTGCTGCTCCAACTCCAGGAATGACAGCCGCCCCGATGTTTGATAGAGCGGGAAGTGCTGCTCTGGAGAGGCTGCGTGTCAGGCAATCCGGCTGGTAGTGACCACCTGCCGTGATAACAGGGACACTGGATGCTGTTCTAGAGTGTGTAATGGATTGTTCGCAGCAGCGAGGGAATGACTGGTCCCAAAACGCTTGTAATCTTTCTGGTGGTGAATATGTTTTCTTGCTTTTCTGGAACAGCAGAGTATGAATCTGTCCTGCTATTCTGTGGGTTGGAAAGGCCCCTTTGCCCCTTCTCTGCCCCACTGGTGATCCTCTATTGCACCCCTCTACTGGGATGTGAGCTTGCTTGCTCACCACATACTTCCTGGTGGTTTTTAGTCTTGCAATGGCTTTTCTTTATTCCTTTATTAACCTTGTTTATACTGTTTCCTTCAAATTTGTCTCAAAACCCACCTGCTGGTTCCACCTGTTTGCTGATGTGGTTGGTGGCCCTGTGGTATTCTGGGCTGTGTAATCTGGCAGGTTCACACAAGTTCAGAGCTGTGATTTCTGCTGGGTATTAGAGCACTTTGGTGTTGGCTCCTTGGCTGAAAACTCACAGAGCTCATGCTGTACTGGGTGTGAAGGGTTCTTTCGCTGTTTCACTATTGAGACATCAGCATGCAGAGGGTGAGTGGGAAAGGAGGAGGTATCTGGGTGTGGGTATTGGAAGAGAATAAAGAGCTGGTGTGACACAGTGGGACAAGGCAGAACTCCTGAGCTTTGGACGAGGTAAGACATGTGCTGGAGTCATTAAGGTATTTTTAATTTATCTTTTTCTGGAAGAGGGGCTGTTTGAAGTGTGCAGATAGAAATGCTGTGATGTCATGAAAGGCAGCTGAAGCCTTTGTTTATTGCTGTAGTACCCGGAAATTGCCTGACTGAAATGACAAGCTGGTGTCTTGTTTGATTTAGGACTTACCAGGATGCTGGTTGCTTCTAGCAGGGAGGGAGCATCAGGCATCCGGGACATATTGGGCATGTGCAGCCAGTCTGGGGAGTCAGAGACTGTCTGTCAGTGCTGAACAAGGGCAGCAGGATGGGGTAGCCAGGAGTCCCTCGGCATGGGATACAAGTAGTGGGGGCACAGGGCTGTGGAGAACTCTTGCCTAATGTAGAGAGCAGATGGTGATGGGTTTACAGACTCATGAGTTTTCTTTGTATAAGGTATTGTTAACTTTGTATAAGTTTCATTCCATGAGATCTGACATCTTATTTCTGTTAAGCTAAAACTATTGAGAATTGGATGAGAAATTGCTCGAGCGTTCTGCTTTTTCTAAACATCTCTACTTTGCACTAAGAGCAATTCTTTTGCTGTTCACTGTCCTGCAGTAACTTCAGTCATTTCTCTGTGACAGGCCACTAATGAAGGCATGTCTTAAGTTGCCCAGGTTCCTGGATGTTCAGAGGGGAGAGCTTGGGCCAGTGGTGCCTGGAGGCAGCGTAGTGGGTTTCCCAGGTATTCTCACGTTGCTGGCAGTGGATGTTTCATGTGGTGTGCAGGTGCTGCGTGCTGAACGCAGATGATGGCTGGGGCTGTCTGGCTAACCTCTTCAGGCACAGGAAAGGGATTTTCTCCTCCTTGTGACCTGTGGCACGAAGGAAGATGTAGACAAAGCAGGGAGGGGAATGGATGAGGATGTGCCAGTTGTCACCATTTCTAAACAGCCAGCAGTAATGCTGCTTTGGCTGTTGAAGGAAATCTGTCTGCAGAGCCCTGGAAAACTAGAGTTTTCTGTGTTAACAGGATGTCTTGCTTAGGGCGGGGTCTGACCTTGTAGACTTCAGGTGAAAAATACCTTGCACCCGAAGGAGGACAAAGAGCAGGGAAGGGGCATCCAGGCAATTGGTCAGACCAGGATCCAGCATGCGGGGTCTAACCTTTTCCTGATTCTCCTCCCCATCCCACCAGAGCAGTGAGTGGCTGTGTGGGACTGAGTTCCTGTCAGGGATTAATCCACCACAGTACTTCTTGGTGCCCAGTGTGAGGCACAAAGGGTTGTGATTACGACAGATCTGAACAGAGCGTATTAAAATATGAATAGTGTGGCCAGCAGAACTAGGGAAGTGATTCTTCCTCTGTGCTTGTTGGGTTGTGCCACACCTTGAGTGTTGTATCCAGTTCTGGGCCCTCCGATTTAGGAAGGATGCTGGAGCATGTCCAGGTAAGGACAACAAGGCTGGTGAAGGGTATGGAACTCAAACCTTATGAGGAGTGGCTGAGGGAGATGGGGTTGTTTAGCCTGGAGAAAGGGAGGCTCAGGGGAGACCTTACCACTCTGCAGCTACCTGAAAGGAAGGTGCAGCCAGGTGGAAGTTGGTCTCTTCTCCCAGGCAACACGTGATAGGACAAGATGACACAATCTTGTCTCTTGTGCAGCTTAATCTTAAGTTAAGCTGCACCAGGGTGAGTTTAGGCTAGACATTATGAAAAAATCCTTGATAGAAGGAGTGATTGAGCATTGGGATGGGCTGTTTGGGAGGCAAGTGGTGGAGTCATCATCCATGGAGGTGTTTAAAAAAAGAGTGGATAAGTCACTTAGTGCCATAGTTAAGTTGATGAGGTGATGTTAGGTCATAGGTTGGACTTGATTATCTCAACATCTTTTCCAAACCGGTTAATTCTCTGTGAAATATAAGTTATTAGAAGCATTCATTCTATTAGTTTAATAGTTGCTGGTCACAATGTTGATTTCTTTGCTCTCAGAGTTGTATCATGGAGCATGTGCTGTTCTGGGCATCACCAAGAGTGCTTTTCATCTTAGAATTTTGGAATGGTTTGGGTTGGAACAGACCTTAAAGTTCATCTCATTCAAACCCCTGCCATACAAGGCAGGGACACCTTCCAGTATCCTAGGCTGCTCTAAGCCCTGTCCAACCTTGAACACTTCCAGGGATGGAGTGGCCACAGCTTCTCTGGGCAGCCTGTGCCAGGACCTCAGCACCCTCACAGGGAGGAATTTTTTCCTAATACCAAATCTGACCCTGCCCTCTGTCAGTTTAAAACCATTGCCCCTTGTCCTGACAGTATCTGCTCTTACAAAAAGTCTCTCTCCATCCTTTTTATGGGTGCCCGTAAGGTATTGGAAGGCTTCAGTGAAGTCTCCCCATGCACTTCCTTTCTCCCAGCTGAGCAGCCCCAGCGCTCTCAGCCTGTCTGCACAGGAGAGGTGCCCCAGCACTGCCTTGTGCCAGTCTGAGCAGCAGCTGCAGCCCAAGAGCTCCCAGTTACAGAGAGCAATACCAAGTGGTTGAGAGAAGCACTGCTCGCCAACAGCTCAAACATCACATACCTGTAATATTTTAGGGATTCTGAATTACTGAATGATTCTGATGAGAATAGGTAGTGCATCAAGCGCTATAGTTGACGCTATAATCTTGTTTTCTGTTAAATTTTATGTTGGAGGGCTGATATCAAGCCGATCTTGGTGGTTAACTACTGGAGAAAAAGAACTTTCTCGTGATAGTGTTTGCTGTCATAATGAGGCTGAAACCATTTAGCTCAAGGGCAAGGCTTGCAGGCAGTTAGTGAAAATAAGTATAATACAGCATATTATCTCTCTGTCTCCTGACTTGTACTGCCTATGCTCTTGGACTGCTGTGGCTGCAGCAGAGTATCTGTGCTGGAAGTTTACCTGTGTGTTGTGAAGAGGATCTTTAATAATTTATAAAAAGTAACAGCAAAATATCTTAGGAAAATAGAAGAATCAGTCTCGACAAAATTAGAACATTTTAAACTGCAGTGATTTTGCTGTTGGATTTGAAATCGATTTATGTAAAATCCAGGTTAATTTGACAAAATTGAACTTTTAATACTCAGTTGAGTAACTGCAAGAAATTTTTATAAAAATCATTTGGTCTGACTCTGACATTTTAGTTTAAGGAAGTTTTACATCCTTATAAAATGTCATTTAGTCAGATGCTGCATGTTGTCTTTCCCATAAGTTTAAAGGACTCTGGGTGTGGCTTACACAATTTTTTTCATCACTTTCTTGGTGGTTTTTCTCAGTTCTCAGAGAAGCACTTATGCTGCTCTACAGACATGTTTTATAGCTATTTGTTTCCTTCTTTCTGTACTTGATTTTAGAAGGATAAATGCTTTCAATATTTTTCTGAAAAAGTTGCAGTTTCAGTCTTCTCCTCTCAAGGAATATCAAAGTAATGTGAACTCACCTAAGTAATTGATATGTACTGCAAATTGTAAAAGAAGGTGCATCGCAGACTTTGCTCTCAGTGTCTCTTTTTCCTTCCTAGCTGCCAAGCTGAGCGACTGGAAGTGCTGGCGTGCCTGACACAGCTGCAGCAGTGGCACTTGAAGATGATGAAGGTAACCCTTGCTATTGGGGACACCATGGCCAGGTCCTGCCCCAAGCCCTGCACAGGGCTCTGCTCCCCCTCTCTGCTTCTCCCCTCTTGAATATGTGCTGCCAGCTGGTGCATTTCCTTTGCACAGCAGCAAACTCTGGGCGTTTGGTAGTGGTGGTCTGTGAAAAACCACCTTAACTAGAAGAAATACTAGAATGATCATGTGGAAGCTTTCAGTGGGCACCTGCAGCTTGTGAAGGATTAAATGAGCAGAAGAGCTGTTTGACATGTGTTAGAGAAGCTCCCCTTTTGTGGAGAGTTTTGTGAATGAATGACTAGAAGAAAGGAGCCATGAGAAAGTACAGCTAGTAAGATAATAAGAAAATGAGACATAAGAAAGTACAGCTTGTAAAACAATGATTTGCAAAGCAAGCAAGAATAAGAGTCCTTTAGTAGAAAGAAAGATGCATAATCAGGAAGCAGCCTTGGAGATGTAACCATAGGCATCCGGAGTATGTACCAATAAAAGAGGAGCTAACCTTCAGTAGATAACCAATAATGAGCTATAGTTTTGCAATATGTATGAGCCTCATTAATGTGAGTATAAAAGAAGCTGTGTTATGCCAATAAATCGAGATTTGTTGATCATCATCTGATGTGCTTGTCTCCCGTCGACTCCAACACCCTTTCGCATTCCTCAGTTAGAGCCTCCCCTTATTATATTTTATTATTTTTTCCACAGGCCTGGGTTAACAGACTCCTCCTCACTTTCACTGTTTGTAGCATCCAGCTGTTTCTTCCAGTGGTGTGTGTTGGTTTAACTGGGGCCAGGGCTGTGCACATTCTGTAGTAGTCTGCATATCTGCTGGAGCCCTCCCAGCTCAGTGACCAAGGGTAGAGAGCACAGGAAAACCTTTTTGACGCAGAATTTTACCGAGATATGTGTGTGATGGAATGGTTTTGCCTGTAGTTTGACAGCAAAGATTAAAGATTAAATGTGTTTACCTCCTCTGCTGAGTCCCTGTAGTTACTGAGATGTCTCTAAAAATATATGCTTATGAGGAAGTATTTCTTTCATATTTTAGTCATCTTGGGAGTGTACATTTTGTTTTAAGAAAAAAGTAACAATTATAATTTCCATTCAGCAAAATTGCATTTGATTTTAAAAGCATGAACAATATCAGGCCTTTTATTGGATATCTCAGACATGCATTACAGTATCCTGCTTTAATTGGAATAGGAGATTAATGAAGACAGCGGGTTTCACACATGTTAAGTTTTGGAATTGTACAGGTAGAGATAACATTTTTAGATATTTTGACTCTTCTTCCCTTGCTATGTGAAATAGACAGTTTTATTTTCTTGGTGTTAAGCTTTAGCCCTTCTCCAAGATATATTTGGTTGTGCAGAGAGGTTGAGGGTGCCCCATGCCTGGAAGTGTTCAAGGTCAGATTGAACAGGTCTTGGAGCAACCTGGTCTGGTGGAAGATGTCCCTGCCCATGGTAGTATGTTGAAACAAGATGATCTTTAAGGTCCCTTCCAACCCCAGACATCCTATAATTCTGTGATAGATCTTGATATAGGGTTGGCAGGGTATGCCTGTTTTACAGAAGATGAACAGTCTCTCCCACTAAATACCTGACCATTCTAGATATCCTTTACCTTGGTGATTGTTTCTTTTCAAAGTCAAATTTTAAATGTTAATTCTCTTTTTTAGTTAAATCTCTTTTTTTTTGCACCCAATTCTGTAGGTTTTTAACGATCCTATTCATGGGCACATTGAATTTCATCCCCTGCTTGTTAGTATCATTGACACCCCTCAGTTCCAGCGCCTCCGGTACATCAAGCAGCTGGGTGGCACGTACTTTGTTTTTCCAGGAGCCTCTCACAACCGCTTTGAACATTCCCTAGGGTAAGGTGGTGGTTCTGGCACACGTGTCTCTGGCATCTGGATGTCCCTGAGTTTGGTTCTCCTGCTGTGGAGTGCTAGCCAGGGGCATTGCTGTCTGAGTTTGGTGAAAACTGCTGGGGGGGACATTTGGGGTCCCATGTGATTGTGGGCTGCTCCCTTGAACTTCTTTTAATAAAGACAGATAAACAAACCTACAAGATGGGTCAATGTTAGGTTTCCTTCCCCACTCTTTATTATTCTAAGAATAATGTTCGCTAAAAAGTTTAAGTGCTTAATATTCCTTCAGTCAAAATACAAGTTTTAAAGCATACACTTAGTAAGCGTACCAGGGCTACTCTTATGATCTGCCAAACAGTTGTAATCCCCACACATCATCCAGCACAGCCAAAATCCTTTTCATCTGTAATGTTTGCCTTTGTAGGCAGATGTGCTTCATGCAATCAAAGGCAGGTTGTCAGGATGATAGCTATAATTTGCAGAAATATGATGTGCACAAGGGTTCGTAGAGTGTTGCTAGGTCATTCACACTCCTCAGGGAAGCTGATGAATGACAAATCTGAGCTTGTTTTAAGGAAAATCTCAAGGGAAGTGAAATTAAGCTAGTAAGTAGTTTTTATTTGGGTGATCTGGCCAGCCTAGAGTTGCTGTTGTTGGTGTTGAAATCTTGCGAATTAAATCTGGTTTACTTGTAATGAGATTCAAATGGCTGTTTGCAAAAGGGTCAGATGAATGAGGCAGCCTGGATTGATTGCATCTGGTAAACCAGATTGCAAATGGTAAATCCATTGATCTACTGAGTTAAATTTAGGACAGTTGTTCTCCACTTCTATAAAATTTCAAAGATTTCTACAGTAAAAATAGAAGAAGTGAGCTTTGTGTGCTTATTGGTCTAGTAAACAGCCATCAAACAGTGAAATATGGACTAAGGAAACATATTCCCTCGTCATAGCTTTGTCTTGCTTTAAGCTGTTCTGAAAGGGGAACTGTTGAGGCAAGTGGAAAAAGAGGTTTGTGCAGAGGTTGTAAACAGTTTATGGGAGTATGTGCGCCATATATTTGCTCCTGCTGGTTTTGTCATGAGAACAGGGTCCCGTTTAACTAAATCTAATCTCAAATCTAAAATTAATGAGAAAAAGAGGAATAATTGTCATGAGCTGTTAATAAAGCAGCAGTTTGAAAAAGTACCAAATGCTTTGGTGACTGTTGTGGACCTTTGCAGTTTGCCCTGACTTGAATTTTGAGGATTCAGAGTAAGCGCAGGTCCTTCAAGAGTTGTGTGTTATGAAATACTGCAGGATGCTGTAGAGTCTGTGTTTTGGGCATGATATTCCATTTGAGCATGGTATCCCATGCTTTTTTGTTTTCAGAGATCTAAAACTGTACTTAGAGGAAGCAGTTTGGGATTCTCTCACAGGTCAGGGTTTGAGTATTCCTTGTATGCTGCCTCTCAGGCAAGGGCTGTGACTTAGTGGGCCAAAACAGAATAGAGGAACTTCTCTTTTTCTGTTCATCCTAAACCTCTGCTGTATTTTCTTTTCCTCCTGCAACAGGGTTGGCTACCTTGCAGGATATCTGGTTCGTACACTGAAGGAGAGACAACCAGAACTGGAGATAACCCAGCGAGACATCCTCTGTGTAGCAATTGCTGGGCTTTGTCATGATTTGGGTAAGGAACACCTGGGATGGGTTGTTGCTCTTGGAAAGCTAACCAGGATGAAAAGTTGGCTGTGAGGTCAGAACATGTGAACTGTTTTGGGCTGCTTAGTGCATGGCCATATTCCAAGACCGGTCGTATCTGTTCTGTTCGGTGTGGAAGTGCATCTGTAGAGATGTACTCCACTTGAATAGTAGCCACTCTTAGCTAGTGTTCTGTCCTATTTCCAAATGGTGCTTAGAGTTCTGCCTTCAGTGGCTAAAGTATCCACTTCCTTCTGTGATTTCCCCAGGTACCTTAAAACATTTCAGAATGAAAAATAGTGTTCCTATCAAAAATTGTAACATTTATTCCTTAACTACTTACTTTCTTCAGAGCTGACACAGAGTAATTAATATTCTCAGTGTTGCTGCAGTACTTGCCTGTGGTGTAGGTGCTGGAACTGGCTGTTAAGTGCAGTAGTACTTAAAATATCTTAGGAAAGTGTACTTGTTATACCTGAGTCTTCCTCATAGATGATGAATAAGGAATCATCTGGATGGTTGCACTCAGAGTCGTGGTTACAGGCTCGATGTCCAGGTGGAGCCCAGTGATGAGTGACCCATGTGGGGCCTGGCACTGTTGGATACTCTGCCAGTGTTGGGGACAGTGGGATCGATGTGCCCTCGGGCAGTTTGCCAACAGCACCGGGCTGTGTAGTGGGGTCACATGCTGGAGGGAAGGGATGGATAGCACGTCTAAAGGGACTTGGACAGACTGGAGGGGCAGAGAGTGGATTGAGAGCAGCCCTCAGAAGAAGAACTTGGGGATGTTGATGGGTAAGAGGCTGGACAGGACCAGAGGCAGCCCAGAACCCTCCATGTGCTGGGCTGATGCCCAGCATGGGTGGAGGTGGGGGGGGAGAGATTCTGCCCCTCTGCCTTGCTCATGTGACACCCCACCTGCAGAGCTCACACCAGGCCTGGGCCCCAACATAAGGATGGGGTTCTGCTGGAGTGAGGCCTTGGAGATGCACCAAGGGCTGGAGCCCCCTGGAGTCAGGCTGGGAGGGCTGGGCATGTTCAGCCTGGAGGAGAGAAGGCTCCAGATAGGCTTTAGACCACATAAAAGGGGGTTCCAGGAGAGCTCAGAGGGACTTTGGACAAGGACTTGGAGTGACAGGACAAGGAAGAATGGCTTCCCATTGGCAGAGGGCAGGGTTAGGTGGGATATTGGGAAGGAATTCTTCCCTGTGAGGGTAGTGAGGCCCTGGCACAACTTGCCAGAGAAGCTGTGGCCACCCCATCCCTGGAAGTGTTCAGGGCTAGGTAGGAGAGGGCTTGGAGCCGACTGGGATAGTGGAAGGTGTTCCTGCCTTGCATAGCAGGGGTCTGAATTGGATGACCATTCCAACTCAAACCAGTCTAAGACTGTGATATGTCAAGAAAAGTCAGATGCAGGAGAATTCAGATCCTCAGTTTGCTCAAGAAATTTTTGTTGACAACTATGTCTCAGACTATACCTGTGTAATCTTTATGTTTAAGGTCATGGGCCATTTTCACACATGTTTGATGGAAGATTTATTCCACTCACTCGTCCAGATTTGAGGTGGAAGGTAGGCTTTTCACTAGTAAAATAAAAATACAAATCTGAAATTTTTGGAGGCAGAATAATTAATCTTTAAAGAGTTCCCAGTGCTTGTGACAGTGGTCATCTGGGCTTACCCTTACTGCATCATTTTGATGGCTTAATTGAAAACCAGAATGTTGTTTCCTCATGTTGCGATGATATCCTTGTTAGGGCTGCACTGATCATTTTTGGCCAGCATTGTGCCTTAAAATGCATATTGAGAGCTTTCTGCAGAATATATTTTACATTTGAAAAATACCAACTGGTGGCTTTCTTTCTAGTATAGTGTTTTAGTCTAGGGCCAGGATATTCAGCAGTGTTTAGAATTCAAATTTCCCAAAATTTTGAACACAATTTCAATGTTATTTGCTGTGAATGAAGTGCAACATAGCCCTTTCAGGCCTCTCTCTGCTTGTAATTTCTTAGCAAAATCAGCTGAATGAACTGGTTAATCATTTACACTTACTGGTTTACATTTACTGGTTAATCATTTAATCAAGCAAAATTGATTATTTTGTCTTTTAGCATTGTTACTGTCTTGCTGCTCTTTGTCAACACACAGAATTAACAGCAGTCTGCTGAAGAGGGTGTTTCTGGACTCTGTAGACTGGGTGATTTCCTGTTCTGTTTAATGCAAAATGACTAGGAAAGCACCCAGATGCTGCACTTCACACCAGCCTGCCAATGTGCCCTGCCAGGCAGTGCTGATGACTTGGAGTAAAGTTGTGACACTGCCAGAAAGATGCTTAAACTATGTAATACTGTATTTGGTTGTGTTTTCTTTCACAGCATGAAACTGCTTCTGTTCAAATGTTTGAGCACTTGATCACTTCCAATAAACTAGAAGAGGTCATGAGGTCGCATGGTCTTGTTCTGGAGGAAGATATGTTGTTCATCAAGGAACAAATAGGAGGGCCTATAGAGGAAGCTGCCTGTGTGGAATCGGTGAGTCAGCGTGCTGCTCCTGTGGTTATCCCAAGAGATGTCTTTCACTGAAAGAGCAGATAACTTTGGCTTCTGCTATATGTTACTTCTAGCCACATGAAGTTCTGAGAATCTTGTCACAATTGATGCTGGAGGAGTGTTGTGTTCATTTCTTACAGTGCTGGCAGATATTTTAATGTGCTTACAGCTCCCTGAGAATTCTTAGCCAAAATTGCCTCCAGATGAGAGGAAAGCTGTAGAAAGTTACTTGTACTTAGGGAACCTAAATGGTGACTAGGATCTACTCAAGGATACTGAAGGAGTTGGAAGAAGTGCTCACCAAGGTATTTTTCATCATTTACCTGCAGTCCTGGATGGTCCCATTTGACTGGAAATCAGCAAATGTGACTCTGTGTACAAGGGTCACAGAAGTATGATGCAGGGAACTGCAGGGCTGTCAGCCTGACCTTGGTGTTAGGGAAGGTCAAGGAGTCGATCATCCTGAGTGCCATCATGCAGCACGTACAGGACAACCAGGGAATCAGGCCCAGCCAGCCTGAGTTTAGGAAATGCAAATCATGCTCAGCTGAAGGACAGGAAGGCTCTCCAGAGGGATCTGGATGGGTTGGATTAATGTGCCCAGGCCAGTTGTGTGAGATGCCAGGTGTTGGGTCCTGCTGCAGGCTGGGGGCAGGACAGCTGGAAAGTAGCTAGGCAGAAAAGAAGTGCTGTTTGGTTGACAGTGGCTGAAAATGAGCCACATGTGCCCGGGTGGGCAAGAGGCTAATAGCACATGGTCTGTACCAGCCCATTAGCATGGCAAGCAGGATCAGGACAGTGACAGTGCCCTTGTGCTAGGGCACTGCTGAGGCCACAACTCAAATTCTGGGTTCAGTTTTGGACCCCTCACTTGAAGAAAGTGCACCAGACTGAAGTGAAATAGAGAAGGGCAGTAGATCTGGGGAAGGGTCTGTAGTGCAAGTATGATGAGGAGCAGCTGAGGGAGCTAGAGGGGCCTGGCCTGGAGTAAAGGAGGCCTCCCTCAGTCTGGATAACAGACCTGGGCACAGGCAGCGATGAGGCAGTGTGCAGTATGAGCCTGGACCAAGTGCCAAAGCCACAACAGCTTTGATGAGGGCAGCAAAATGCTTGGATTTATTACAGTAGCAAATGTAGAGGTAGGGATAAGACTCGGAAAAATGAGTTGCCTCAAGAGGCAAGCAAGAAGAGTTAATCTTTGCAACTCTGTGAAAGACTTAACCCCTCTCTCCTTGTTTTATGCTTTACAGCTTTTGTTATCTCTTCAAGGACACTCATTCAGCTGCCATCAGAGTGAAGAACTGGTAGCAGCTAAAGTCAGTGGGAGATCTGTCAGGACAATATGGTCCTAATCAGAATTTATATGTAGTCCCAAACAAGCAACCCACAAATGTTCACACTTGCCCATTATTTTCTGCTGCAGGAGTGGGTAGCAGTCCCACAGCAAATATAAGGAGCTTGGCATAATGAAATTGAGTCTGAGATCCTATAAGAAGAGGACATTCATTTACAAAACCCACGCTGAGCTGATTTCTATCCCACTGGGCTCGTTTGCACACAAATCTTGGTGTCTGCCACTAGCATTGATCTTGTGCCAGTTTCCCTGTGTCTGATTTGCATTGTTTGAATTCTGTACCTGTTTTCCAGCAGGATACCAGGAAGAGGAGTGCCACGCACTATACATGGCAGCACCCTCTTGGTGTTAGGCAGCAGATTGCACTGGCAGGCTGTGCACTATGGTGCAGGCCTCTTTCATGACACAGACAATGGGTGTTCAGGCAGCAGACACAAATAGTGTCCTCAGTAGCAGAGCTCTTTGTGATCATGGTATTTTTATCCATTATGTGCTTTCTTCCTGCTGCTTGTACATATTTCCATTGCTATTCACATCAGTTTTAGTATTTCTGTAGTGCAGGTAGCATGGAAGCCTTGTTTGCATACAATTTTTTCCACTTTCAGAATTTCAAGGCCACTTTATGGCATTTTTTTTAGGTGAAGGATCTTTAAATTTTCAAGAAAATGTGCATCTAGATTGCAGGACAGTGACATGTTAGTGTATTTAATTTTCAAAAATTAAATAATTCCAAAATTTCCCTTCTTTGTTGATATGGTCTTTTTTGTTGTTATTTTTGTTTTTTTCATTTCAAAGCTGCAGGCTTTCTTTTAGTGGGGTAATGGGCAATGAATACTTGTGTTAGTGGGTTTTATTCTTCCTGAGATTCTAGGAAGACGAGGTGTTCAGGCCCTGTTGTGGATTTCTAATGCCTTATAGCTTCTGAAAGTTCTTTCTTTGTCTTTGTGTTTTTCACTACCTCAGCGTTGGATGTTTATCACAAGCAAAGTCAAAGTGTATTCCCACTGTCTTAAAAAAGCCATGTGACATTGTTGGTACACTTTAATTTCTTGTTGTTTCTCATGTTTCTTCTCGGCTCCCCTGTCAGTGGCCTTACCGTGGTCGACCAAAGGAGAAAAGTTTCCTCTATGAGATTGTAGCTAACAAAAAAAATGGCATTGATGTTGACAAGTGGGATTATTTTGCAAGGTACAAATCTTACGTTATATTATGAATTCCTATTGACAAAATGCTACTGTATGTACAAAAATGATCATGTCATTAAACACTCTGTGTAATATTTCTAGGGATTGCCATCACCTGGGAATCCCAAATAATTTTGATTATAAGCGTTTGCTTATCTTCACTCGGGTCTGTGAAGTGGAAAACCAGAAGCACATCTGTACCCGTGACAAGGTGAGCAGTGTGTGGGGCTCAGGGGAGTCAGAGCACCTGGGGGCACACAGGGGAGCTGCATGCCCTGGCTGGAGGTCCTGGGGGTCCTGCCCCAAGTTCTCTTAGCCCAAGAGGGAGAGAAGTAGCTGCTGCTCTGTAAGTTTTTCTCAGAAGCTGCCATTTGGGAGAGGGACAGAGCAAACCTATCAGGGAGACTCTACAGACTCATCAGATCTGCATAATCCTACTCCAGGTCTGCTGGACAGGAAGTGAATGTGGCTGTGGTGAGGGACAGCTAAAGGGATGAGGGGTCCTCTTCACTGCCAGTCTGCCTGGGGTTACTGTCAGCACTCTGCTCTCCTACAGTGGCCTGAGCCAGTTTCAGAATTTGGAAATTGTGAATAATAATCATTCTGCTTTAGGCTGTGAATGGGAGGAGACAACTAATTTGATTAATTGATTGATTGTTTTAATTTTCCTAGTAAGACAGTGGCAAAAGTAAATGGTGATAGGATTTTTTTAATTCAGGAAGTTGGAAATTTGTACGAGATGTTCCACACCCGGAATTGTCTGCACCGGAGAGCATACCAGCATAAGACTGGCAACATCATTGAAATAATGCAAGTATATTTTCTTTTCCTTCCTTTTCAATCCATTATCCATTTGGAATATTTAGAAAAATCAATAACGTGTGACATAGAATAAAAGCCACTTCTGATTCTTGTGGAAAGACTTAGTGCTTAGAGTGTCATAGAGGCTGTGGTTAACAAAGCAAACAAAAACAGAAAGAGAGGAGGACAAAAACATCCTTCCATGTAAACTTAAATTAGAGGAAAATTATTAAGTACGGGACCGGGGTGTGCTTAAACCATTTAAACTGCTGACAGCTGAAGTCAAATCCTTATCTGCAAGTTAGAGACCACTTAGTTCAAACTGCCTGGTTGCTAGAGCAAGGTTACTAACAGAGTAAAGTCATGAATGGGCTCGTGTAGCTCAGCTAAGGCCTGACTTTGTGTTTATGTAATACAAGATTTCTTTGGCACTAACTCAGCTGGCTACCTGCTGTTTTACCTCTCTTGTTGATGTCTGTAGAATTTTCCCTGTAACATTATTCTTTTTACTTTTCTTGAGAATCAGAAATACTTGTATCCCCAAATATTTTTTCCTTAGGGTCTGGTCTGTTGAATTTGGTAAAAAGGTATGTTAAGGATGACACAGTACAAGAGGGATTTGGATTGCTTTAGTTTTATAAGCTTCAGCTCCTAATTTACGGATCCTCTAAAGCTCAGACTAAAAATGTTCAGGTTTGACAGTACCTACATATGATGAGTAAAACATATTCTTTAGTTTAGAAAAACTCAGTTCTTGGCTTCCTGTAATTATAGCAGCCTTTCCAAAAGGGCATCCAAGCTGGAAATGACAGCAAGGTACATGGAAATTTGGAAGAACTTAATCTTTAGAACATAATTTTTTCCCATCTGAAAATACTACATGCATGTGATGCTTTCTCTTTAGAATGCTTTGTACCCTCTCAACTAACTTGAGAAGCAAGGAGTCTGTAAAAGGGTGTGCTCATCAGTGAGGAAGCCTTGCTGCAGCCGAGGGACCATGTCACTCATGTGACTCACCATGTCACTTTTGCAGGCTTCTGCAGCTGCCTCAGCAGTATTAAACACAGTCTGAAGCAGAACAAAGTGAATTTGCTCATTCATCAAAAGATTACATTATTTTCTGAACCTGTCGTCAGTAAATCTCTGTTGCAAGATGCAGTGGCAGCATGGAGACAAGCTGATGGAATGATCAGTGTCTGCTGTGTGCTGGGGATCAGTTTCATCTGTCATCTTCTGTTTATAACATGCTAATTTGTTTCATTTTGCCTGCTGACCAGTGAGATGTTTCAAAATGATATTATCCTAAAGTCATAATTTTGTCTCAAACTAGGATAACGGAAGCCTTTCAAAAAGCAGACAAGTTTTTTGAAATAAGAGGCTCTGGAGGAAAAGTGTATCAGATTTCTACAGCAATAGAGGACATGGAAGCCTACACTAAACTAACTGGTATGAGGTCTCAGAATTATTTTTTAAGTAAAAGAGCATGAATACCTGTTAAAATGCTGTTTTTGCTGCTTTTGTGCACAGAAGGTGGGGCAGGCTGGGGGTGTCTAATGCTTGTGCTCTCAAATCTTGTTGGGACAGCAAGACCTTCGAGTTTAAATCACATTTATGTTGAGAGAGACAGAGAAAGAAGCACCAACTTTATGTTCCACATATGTTCATGTTCAGCAGTTTTAGAAGGTCCTGCCTGTGCCCTGGGTTTGTTGCATTTGTCGCAAGTGGGATGTAAGTGAGCTTACTGGATGTGTGTTGTGGTATGAAGCTATTCCCAAAGCAGATTCCAAAAAGCTCTCATAGGCTCTCATCTGCCCTGCCTGCCTGCCTCTCTTGGTCTGTGCTGTGGGGCCCCAGTGTTCCCCAGGTTATGTTCAGAGCTGCAGTGTAGGCCAGGCAACCCTACTGCTCCAAGGCTCTGTGGATGGCTCTGTGTGCAGGGCAGGAGTGCTGCTGATCCTGCTCAGGGCTGCTTCTGATTACCTGTAGCTCTTGCAGCACCTGTGAGCTACAGCTCACCAGGACTTCCAAGCCAGCTTTCCTGAGTTTCTATCACCAAGCCTTAGCTGGCCAACAGAGACTAAAGAACTTCTATCTTTGGTCCATGGATGAAGTGACAAGGCCTGAGGGCACTGTTGGAGAGAATCCTGAGTGCCTTAGCCTTTGTCATGCTAAAGGCCTTCTGCTAGCAGTCTTTCCTATGCCACAGCTGTCTGAAGTCTGACCACACACCTTTGGGCTGAGGCTGAGGTGAGGAGCTGCCTGTCCTGTGGTCATGTGCCTCTGCTCAGGGCAGGACAAAGGGGGCTGGCTTTGAGGGGCAGTAGTTGTTTGGAACATGAATTGCATTGAAGTTCTGTTCCTGGGCTGGGCCTGTTCCTGGGGACCGGCTGGCCTGGTGGGTCCTGCTGTAAATACATGCTTACCTGTGGTACCTAGTGAGGAGCACACTTCAGGGCAAGGACAGGAGAGCTGTGCCCAGCCTCTCACAGTTTGCCACAGCAAGGAGCTGCTTGCTGGCACCAACCCCAAGGGGGGCTGAACAGCAGGGAGAGTGATGTGAGGAATGTACCAGCATGAGATGTATGGTGGCTCATGAAGGACGAATATATTCTCCTCTTAAACTACCTTCCTGCCTCTAGTGCTGTGGAGGGTAGGATTTTTCCTTTTTTTGTTTTCACTCGGGGAATTTTCTCCTGACATTTGTTACCTAAGAGATGGGAGTGAAGGATACTTAAGAGAGGCAAAAGATGTAGCTAAGGAGGAGGGTGAAGAATGCAGTTTGCTACTGTCTCTGAGCTGGGGGACATTCTCTTGGATAGGGCAGAGATACCTGGAGATTTTGGGTGAGGGGCTGGGCTCAGCTCCTGTCTCACTCTCACCCTCGGGATCAGAGGAGAGACAGGCAGGCTGCTGCTGTTTGGGAGAATTTGCTGGCACCATGGAGTTCTGTCCTGCGCTGCTTCCTGCTTACCGTGAGTGAGCTTCTGCTCACAAGAGCAGCTGTTGAACTGGGACCTGTCCAATATCCGACCTCACTGGGAAGGGGATCCCGGTCCCCTTCCTGGAGGGAGCATCTCTGGCTGCCTGCAGCAGCTGCCTGTGGGAGCCCAGGTGTCTCTGCCCAGGCCTGCAGATCCCTGCAGCTGCTCTGGGCTGTTTTACTACACTTGAACTCAACACCCCCTGCCTGCTTGGACACCCTCTGGCTCCTGCCAGGGCTCCAGAGTATTTGCTGTGCTTTGTCACCTGGGGTGTGCCCGCCTCTGCCGCTCCAGGGTTCCTGCTGCAGTGCATTCATTACCCCGAGTGCCACGGGTCCCGGCTGCTTCCCGTGAGTTTCCAAAGGAAGCCCCTTGTCCCTCCCTGCCGCCAGCCCGCCCGCCATCACCGTGAGGGGAGAGGCGGCCGAGCTGCGCCACAGCGCCCCCTGCCGGCACGGGGAGCCATGGCCCCGCCCTGCCCGGAGCCAGCAGCGCCCCTGCCGGCCGTGCCCGGAACTGCACCCGGGAGAAGGCTGGGACGGGGTCTGTGGCTGCTTCTTGTTGGCTGTTGTTTGTTTGCCTTGTTACACACACACACACGTAAAGAACTGCTCTTCCTTTTCCCCTATCTTGGCCTGAAAGCCCCGTCATTTTAAAGTTAAAATAATTTGGAGGGAAGAGGGTCATGTTTTCTGTTCCAAGGAGAAGTTCCTGTCCTATTTGGCAGACCTGTCCTTTAAACCAGGACAAGTGCTTGCAGCCTGATACTCTTGAGGCCTTTTTTTCAGTAGTCCCTGGTGAGTGATGCTTCTGTGAAATTGTCCGGTTATGGGCCTCTACAAATTACGAACCTCTGGAGGGTTCTGCAGCAGAAGGCTCCCTAGCTTTCTTCCATGATGGGTGAATAACCACTGTTGTTTTTTAATGTGTTGCCTCCTGATTTGGCAGCAAATCCTAGTTCTAGTAAAGGCTGAGACAGGAAAGCATTCATTGTCTCTGCTGCTTTTACACAGGGAAGATTTCATGGACTTCTTATTTCCCCTGCCTTATCTGTTCTATATCTGAAGAAACCTGGTTGTGGTTCCTGGAGAAGTTCCTGGCTTTGGTTGACCTTGTCCATTAAACCAGTTGAAGGTGGTTTGGTACATGGCTCAGAAGTTGTTTGGGAGTGTGTTGGGAGCTCCTCAGGCTGGTTGCAGCTCTGGGTGGGCTCTTGCAGGGCTGTGCTTGCAGCATGTGTCAAAGCTGCCCAAGTATTCCTGGTGAGGGAATGCAGTTGTGGGGTTCAGATCAGGCCAGCAGCATCCTGGCAACAGCAGTCTCTAGGACAGCCAAAAGTAACATTTCTGCTCTGAAGCCACATCAAAAGAGACCTCTCTTGCTCCTACTGATGGTGGCAATCTCACTGCATGTGTCACTGTCATGTAGAGACAGGAGGAGGGATTTTGATGCTGGCATCCAAAGTCTGAAAAAACCTGAAGGCTTAATGGCCATTCTTTATTTTTTTTTACTAGACAGAGTACCATGTCCTGAGCTAGTTAGTGGTGGAGTTCAGGATAGTCTGCTAAACAAGGCTGGCTAAATAAGAGGAGAAAGCAACTTCTAGTGAAATAACAATGTATGTTGCCAGAGTGAGAACTGAGATCGTTTTTCTGCCAACAGCTGTTGAGAATCTAGTGATAATTAAGATATTGTGACTTCTCATTGTCAAACTTAGTTCTGTCATCCCCTGAAAGTGTGTTTCCTGAACCAGTAGTTTTTTTGCTTTAACCTTTGGCCCTCTTTGTGCATTTTATTTTGACACTGGATTGTGATGTGTAACAAAAATCAATGCAATTTTGGCAGACTGTATCTACCTGGAAATTCTTAACTCAAGTAATCCAAAACTGGAGGAGGCACGAGAAATTTTGCGTAAAATAGAACGACGTGAATTATACAAATTTTTAGGAGAGAGTCGACCTGAATCAAAGAAGAAAATTGTAAAGGTAATGTCCTTTAGCAGAAAGTTCTGAGTTCTGGTCCCATAGAAATGTTCTTGAAGTTGCTGACCATCCATTTCTCTCTATCTCCATGTGGCCTTTGTTTAGTTTGAGGGGAGGTTTTTGTTTTGTTTGCTATTTGAAAAATAGAGTCAAAAGTTATCCTGCCATCTTTAAATACCTGAGCCATGAAACATATAAAATTGGGGAAAGTTCTATCTACAAATAGTCAGAAGAATGGCAACAGGTAGAAATTCAGAAGCTGATTATTGCAGAAATATTTTCAGGAAAAACTATTCTGAAAAATACAAAATTTTATAAAAGACCAGTGATTTAGAAGGTTATTACATCATTTGATGTTCATGAAAATTTCAAAATAATAAGGAACACATTTGCTTTGAATCGTAATTCGTGTGCTTTGCTTTGAGAATAAATATCAAACTGAATAATAACTGCTGAATTTCTTTGTGTTAAATTCTAATACTAAGCATGAACATGCATGTGCTTTTCCTAGTCTTTTTCATAAGTGCTTTTCAAAGCAGATAGCAGTTTAATTCCTGTTGTCTTATTTCAAAATAATGATATATTAAAGCTCACTTCAGCTGGCACAGCTCTTTTAATGTGCTATTATACTGTGTTGTCAGATCAGCAGTTACTTATCCCCAAACTTCAGCCATAATGGTAAAAATTTCTATTCCTGATTTCTAGAAGTAGATGTCTGTATCTAGAAAGCCTTCATAAACATAATTCAGCTCTTTTAAAGAATAAGGTTAGAAAAGGACTACTAGATGTAGCTGTTAATCTTTTTGTTTGAAGAGAAGGTTTGCTTGTGTTCTTGTCTAAGAAAAAGTAGTGTTAAGAGGCTCTGTATTACCAAAGCAAGAGGAAATGGGTGAAAGCAAACATGCAATTGTACATGGATTTTTTGTCAAGTTTCTGCCCTTCTGAGGAGCATGTTGAGATAGGTGGCCCAACAAATAAGGAAATGGGTGTGAAAGCAAATGTTATGAGTTCCACCTTTAAACAGCTCCTTTTAGAAGCTTGGTTAATGAAAGGAAAAGCTCTCATTTTGAAAGTCCAGTCAGAGGCGTTGAATCTTGGGGTATCTAGGATGTTGTTTTGAAGGGAGACTAGATCACTGTCGGTGCCATAATTATATCCAGCCAGTGCTTTGCAGCTTGGGGTGCACAGGTGAGGGATTGAGGGAGGATGTTTCCTCCTGTGATGCCTATGGCAGGAATGTCAGAGGCTCAGCCTCCTCCCAAACACTGGAGGGGAGCAGTGGCTGCATAAGACAGAGCTGTGTCTGCTCTGCTCCTTCACACAACATAAGGTTATGTTTAGAATCCCAGAATGGTTTGGGTTGGAAAGGCCCTTAAAAGCTATCCAGTCCAACCTCCTGCAGGGACAGGGACAACTTCCACTACACCAGGTTGCTCCAGCCTCGTGCAATTCTGTGATCCTCAAGCTGGCCAGAGCCAAGGGAAAATCCTAAACAGCTTCAGAGTTCTTAAATTCAGGCTGAGTTTCCAGTTAGTGTAGAGAGGTAATTTCAAAACAATGCAAGCAAACATAGGAAGTAAGTTAACACATAAACATTCTAATACAGAGTAGAAATAGTTACAAATAGGCTGCCTCAAGCCAGTTCCCTCCTGGCAAGATTTTCCTCCAAGCTTGCTCTCAGTCTAAATAAACCTTTCCTTGGTTTCTTGAGTCACTAAAAACCACACACATGTCTCAGCTTGGCAATATGTGTGATTTTCTGCTCGTCAGTCTCCACATCCCTGCAATGAACAAATCGGCAACGAAAAAAAAACCCTAAAAGAACCCAACTTCTCCTAGCTGAACTCCTTCCCTTCTGGACAGTCTTCTGATTTCTCTGGGCTGCACTCCCATGAGTCTCAGTTGCTCCCAGGAAATCTTGCAGCTTCAAATCTTGCATCTTCCCCAGAACAGAACAGCCCTGAATAAAGGCCACAGCCTTTGAATTGAATGAGGACTCACACATTTCAGTAGAAAACTGCTCCCCATGTAACCATGCTCCTCTGCTTTTTGTTAGCCCAAGTGTCAGCAGGGAATATTCCCTTGGGGCCAAAACCAAACAAAACTCCTTTGTGGGTTTCAGCTTTTGTGGAGAACTTTAGCAGGGTAGGTTTTGTTTTTGTTGTGTTTTTTTGTTTGTTTGTTTGGGGTGGGTTTTTTGGTTTTTTTTTTGGTTTTTTGTGGTCTGTCTCTTGTGGTTTTTAATGTTTTACTGTATAGATATAAAAGCTTTATTAGAGGATAAGATCCTACAGCCCTTCATTTAAAAGTTCAGTGAAAATGTATAGTGTTCAGCTTTGGGGAGCTTAATTGCAACACATTTGTATTGGTAAAATAGTTGTTTGAAGGTACCTTTTTTCTGCTTTCATGCTTCAGTATTCTGGATGGTGCACTCCTGCTCTCCCTGCCCTATCACTAGGTGTAAAACTCCCCCACAGACTGGCAGATTTTGGGTCTTCTCAGTTGCATAAGCTTGGTTTGTTTCTGAAAACTGGGTTTTGTACTCATGGTTATGTACAATAATTGAAACAACTAAATTTCTCAGAGTCTTGTCAAGCTATGAAGAACTGAAAGCTCTAGTTTAAAAACATAGTGTCACATGTTGTATTGCCTTGACCTAGACCTGAGAGTGCATAAAAGTAATCTGAGTTACTGAATTAATCTTTTGGTTTGCTTTCTTTCAGAGTAATAGCCTGGCAGAAAGCATTGCTAATTCCAAGCCAAAGAAGAACCCTCCAGATGTGGAGCTAAAGGCTGAGAATTTCATAGTTGATGTAAGCACCTCTCAGAGCGGGTTCAAGTAAAAACTCAATCGCAGAGGGCCTTGTGTTCCCTGGTGAAAGAACAAACCCACAGGGTGTCTGTAGCTGCAGGCCTGGTTCAGTTTGAGGGTCTGAGCTTCCCATGGGAGGTTTGCTGTGGTGGGTGGGTGTGGGGCAAGCAGTGGGTAGCCTCACTGGGCTGTCATGTGTACACTGCTCCTGGTGACAAATTGACACTGTCCTCACTCCAACAAGGAGCAGTGGGGTTGGATACATGAGTGTCAGTGGCAACAGTCTGGAGACCCACTGGATGGGTCAGGAAGGCAGGAAACCTGTGAGGCTAGTGGGAGGAAAAGAGGCACAGTGACCTCCAGGCTCCTGGTGTTGCACCAGGATGCTTAGCAGGTGCTTCTGGGGTTTGTCTGCTGCACAAAGCACCTGCTGCCACAGCTCAGTCTGCAGCCAGCAGTGGTGAGAGGGAGCCTGAGACAGAGGAGGGAGATGGGGCAGCCTGCAGCATCACACAGCTTAAATCTCTGCTCTCAGTTCATTCTGGGATGGGCGAGTGGCTTTCCATAGAGTGTGTCATGAGCCACTCCCAAAGCACCCTTGGATGGAAGGTTCACTTCACTGGGCTAGACTGTAGCAGTTAATTGAATTTAATAATGAAAGAATTTGCCTGGGCTTTTCCTGTCCCACAAACTGAAGTCGTAGGGAGGTGGGTCCCTGCTGACCAAAGATGTGTTGGTGTATCAGGCTGACGTAAATAAAATTGTCCAAACCTCTCAAAATTGTCAAACCTTGTTTATAATCGTAAGCTCTGCTGCAGCCTCTGTGGGTTGTGTGTTTTGGGGAGGCCCAGGCTGGCAAGGGACCAGCCCACTTTCAGTGCTGGAAACTGGAATGTTTCAGAGCACAAGTGGGAGGTAGTCACTGTAAATGTGAATATCTACCTGGCAGTATCAGACCAAGAGGGGGTAGAAGAAAAGGTGCAAAATACAAATACCAGGTTGTTTTTTAAGTAATAATTTGTTAATTACTGTTTCATTTGATGACTGTAATTTTCAGAAGTGGAGTGTGTATGGCCTTTTTTATTTATTGTGAGAAAACTAAAGACAAACATTAACTAATGCCATTTTCTTTGTTTTACATGCAAGGTTATCAGCATGGATTATGGAATGAAGGAGCAGAATCCAATTGATAAGGTTCACTTCTATTGCAAGGCTGATCCTTCCAAGGCAGTCAAAATCAGTAAAGAACAGGTAAGTTTTTACTTTCCTTCTGAAAAGCATTTTCACCACCTGTGATGGTGATCACAGTCTTGTGTGGCTGTTGATGCAGGATTTGTGGCAAGGTGGTGGGATCCATGGCCCTGCACGTCTTCAGTGTGTGTTGTACTGTGACAATCTGGAACCCTCACAGCCCTTGCATATGAGCAGTATTTAATTGGAGTACACTGGGAGTTGGAATAACACAATTGCTTTGGATGAAACACATGGATTGTAATGGGGCTTCTTACTGCTTTCCTTTTGTATTCCAGGAAATACTAAAGCTTTTTTAATTTCATTTCAAAGGTTTCGAATCTTCTACCCATAATATTTATGGAGCAGGTTGTCCGGGTTTATTACAAAAGTCAGGATCCAGATATTATCTCAGCTGCAAAACAGTACTTTGTTCAGTGGTGTATGCAGAATGATTTCACCAAACCACAGGTAAAAATTTACTTCTTGTATTCCTTGTTTAGAGCTCATCATCTTCATTCATAAGCTTGCTTTTTCATTAAAAAGTTTGACATTCAGGCCTCGCCTTTGTGACAGAGGCACTCACTCAACTAACCCCTGGTTTTATCATGGCTCCCATCAGGGAGTGCTTTGGTTTCACTGAAGTAGTGCTGGAAACACCTGAAAGTACCATAAGGTCATAGAATCATGGAATGTCTTGGGTTGGAAGGGGACCTTTAAGTCACCTTGTTCCAAATCCCTGCCTTGGGCAGCGACACCTTCCACTAGACCAGGCTGGGGAAAGAGCTGCATCCTCAAACACGAGAGGCCACCCAGGAGATGAGTGTTCCTAGGTGGGGGTACAGGCATGGAAAACTGTGTAAGGCCTGTTCTTAGGTCATTCTGTTGACATCTGTCTTTTAGAGCAGTTAATTTTAGCAGAACTTTTTACAGGTGGATCAAGCAACAGCTGTCCCTGGTTGTGGAGTGTGGTTGTGTCCTGTAAGCACATTGTTCAGGTTCAGGCACACCCACCCTGCAGCCCTGGCGTGGTGCAGAGCACAGCAATGTGCATCTCACCAGCTGATTTTCTGTGTTAGCAATGCCTGGGCACAGATGAACATCTGTATCTGACTGGGATGAACCCCACTGCCTCAGCTGCTGTACCAGCCTTGCTTGTTTCAGACAGTGCAAGGCACATCCCAGCACCAAGGACAGGGTGATTGCAGCAGAGTTAATGAGGTACTGTGGTGAAGTCAGAGGAAACACTCTAATGATTCTTTTTGTAGACCAGTGGCCAGGATACAGTGAGTTGACCTTCCAGATTTTCTGGTAATAATTTAGAAAGAGCTGGACTGCCAATGGTGATGCCTTCTCAGGCAGGACACTTCTGTCTCTCCACCACTCACTGCATCAGTTTCCACCCCTGGGATGCACAGTCATCAGTGTTTATTGATTTACAAAGATTCTGGGACCTTGGATTGATTTTTTTTCCTGTTAAACCTGAGAGTGAGCTGCTTTTCTGCTGCTTTAAAAAGGAAAGCAAAAGTGAATTAATGTTTCCTGAATTTTAATACTAGGATGGTGATGTTGTTGCTCCTCATCTAACTCCAATGAAGAGAACCTGGAATAACATGACAAATGATGAACACAGGAGAGCCTCAGAACCCAGCTGCAAACAAAGGCTTCCTTTTAATGAGTAACAGGTTTCTTTTTGGCACAGGTGTTTTTTCAGTTTGCTTCCTCAGAAGATGAGTAAATTTGAGCATCAGCTCTTCTAAAAGCTGGTTGGGCAGACTGGAAGAAGTCACAGAACAGTGCTGAATGCATTTTACAATAGAGAATCTTCTAATGTAGATACTTAAAGTGCATATTCCAGATATACTTCTAAAAAACAGTTTATTACAATAGAGTAAACTAAGTTCTCATTTATTTTTGAATGTATTGGCACTGTGTAGCAAGAGGAACTTTAAAAATTACAGTTCATTCTTATTACAGGATTTTACTACTCCATCTAATCCTGATCCCTTCCTTAGCTGAGCTATTGCATGACTTAGAAAAAATCCCAACCCAGGTTTGATGGGGTTTTTGAGGGTGTTGGGGTTTTCTTAGTGTCTAAGGAAGAAAGGGATAAGTGTGCTTCTGAAAATATGATGGGGTAAAGAAGAAATTACCAAGCATGGCATCTTCAAAATTAGCAAAATTAATTTCATGAAAAAAAAAGAAGGGAAAGGGGAATCTTTTAATAGTCAAAGATTATTTTTCTGGTATTCAAAAAGCTGGTGCAGGCCTCTTGCTAAAAGTGACCTCAATTTGTATTGACATAACAATGCATTGCAGTGCCATGCAACCTTTTGTTGTTTTGTTGTGTATTTTTGATACATAGAATGTTACTGTTTTTTACTGTCTGTCCTGCAATGACTGCTCAATTGACCAGTGGTGTGAGTGGTTGCAGGAAGGCCAAGCTGCCCAGGTATTTGCCAGGGCTCAGGTGTGTGGAAAGGGCAGTGCCAGCTGGGTTCTGCCCTGCTCTGCCCATCCTGCACCCATTGCACCTTGGCTCTGCTTTACACTGTACTGGCCAGACAGACTCATCAGGAACCCCTCCATTCCTGTGGCCCTGTCCTATTCTTCTGCATCTCATGGCCATCCCTGTGTCATTTTTCTGTCTCTTGTAGACCTGTGAGGATTCTTACAGTTCTCCTGTACTGGCAGTACTGGTGTGAGTGTTCTGAATGTCTGTGCTGCTGAACAAGTGACTGAGGGAGACCATTTTCCTCTCATCTTTTACTCAGGTCTAAGAGGAAAGCTGCTTTCATAAAAAAAAACCCTCAAAGCTTGAAAAAGTGACCACAGAACTAAAACCACAAAGTAAAAAGTTCAGTAATGCTCAGGAATTTGAGCCATTTGTGGCCTTTATATCTGGAATGGGGAGAGAGGTGTTGCACATCTGGCTCAGGCAGTCAGGTGTGGGAGGCTAGGGTAGGTAGTGAAAAATAACCCAGTGGGAAGGTGCTGTGAGAGAATTCCAGAACTCCTGTCATGTCTCCTTTGCCCTTTTTATCCTGGGAACTGATGCTGTTAGACAGAGGGAGGGAAGATGAGTATCCATGTACTTCTGTTGCTTAAGTGTCTGTGCTCATGTGTCTGAAGGTGTAACCTCTGGTGTTCCTGTCTAACAATATTTCAGACCTGCAGGTGAACCAGGTAACTGGTTGGAAGGGTTAGAAGAGTGACCTCTTTGAAAGTTTGTAAAAACTTTACTGTTCCTCATGAAACAATATCTTAAAGGGAAGGAATTTATCTCCCTTGTTGATCAAGTCGATCAAGTATCATTTTGATATAATTTTGTTCTTATTGATTTGGTTTGTGTTTTATTTGTTACTAACTGCACTTTATACTTGGGAAAGATCTTTTTCTTATGTTAAACCAAAAGTTTATACTTAATGTTAAGTTCTGAGAGCATTTATTTTATCAGCATGTTCATCTGAGCCTCTCTGAAGAATAAATTTAAAAACTATGATTTTACTATTCTTTTAAAAAATTGCAGTATGTGGACTTTATTAAAAACAGTCTTACTGCACCATTCCAAACAGCCAAGTTATTCCTACCTGCTGTCTGTGGAAGACAGTAGACAGGGAAGATCCCTCTGGAAGAGGTTCTTGGTTCACATCTGCTCGTGGGCAGTGGGGCTGGGGCTCAGGGAGGATCCCACCACTCCTCGTGCACAGTGCAGCCACCTGGCCCTGCCACACCCTGGACAGTGGCCACCTCCAGGGGCCAGGGAAGCTTTAGATGCTGCTGCAGCTCTTGGGGAGGGGAAGGGAAGATGAAGTCATGCCTGACCAACCAGGTCACCTTCTGTGCTGAGATGACTGTGCTGGCGGCTGAGGGGAGGGCACAGTCTGAGTGCTGGTGTCAGCCTCAGTCTTGTGCTTGGGGTGGTGCTGGGTCCAGTTCCAGATGCCCATTACTGGTGGACAGGGTCCACTCTCAGCACAATTGCAAATGGGGAAGCGTGGCTGGTACTCCAGAGGGATGTGCTACATCCAGAGGGATCTTACCAGGCTGCAGAAAGGGTCTGACAGGAACCTCCTGAAGATCACCAAGAGGAAGTGCAGTGTCCTGCATGTGGGAAAGGTAATTTCCTTCACCAGGATGTGTTGAGGCCACCTACCCATGAGGCAGTGTAGAGGAAAGGATCAGGAGTTCACCATGATACAACAAATGTGCAACCACTCTTTCAACCAAGTGTTCCAGTGGTGTCTGGGCTGCCTTAGGCTGCGTGTTATCAGCAGGTACAGAACCCTTCCCCTCTGCTCCACACCAGTGAGGCCAGCCCTGGAGTGCTGGGCCCGGAGCTGGCGTGCCCAGCACAGGAGACAGGGATGTTGGCAGGGATGGATCAAAACCTCAGCCAGGTCTTCTGGAGGTGTGGAACTCGGAGGTGCCCGACAGACCCAGCCCAGGAGACAGACCCAGCCCAGGGGGCTGGGAATAGGCACAGCCCCAGGAACAAATCCAGCTGCTGCACAGGACAGGCAGGGACAGTGCCTGCAGCCCCCAGCTCAGTCCTGCTGTGTCCTGTCACCATCTCTGTCCTCATGGTTAATGATTGCTGGCTTTGTGGAAAGAGGCTGTAAAATGAACATCCCCCCACAGCTCCCTCTAGTTAGTCACTCAATTTCTCTTACACCGCTGCCAGGTCACCTGCACAGACCTGGCCTTCCCAAAAGCCTGCCCCAAACATCTGTTTCCTTTTCTGTCACTCATTTCCCCCCCTCAAACCCCGTTTGCTATCAAATTCCCTCCTACTCTCCCCATGTGACTCTCAGTTCCTCCCACACCTCCCTCAGCCTCCAGCCCCCACAGCCACAGAGCACACGAGGTGTTCCAAACTCGCAGTTTATTTTGCTCCTTGCCGTGTCCCCACCGGCTGCTCCCAGTGGGCCTGGCCCAGGCAGGGGCTGGCCGGGCACGGCTCCAGCCCCAAAGCACTGACAGCACTGCAGTAAGGCAAACGTTTCAATTGTCCAGAATGAAAGATCTGTTTACACACCTGCCTGGGCACATCCATCTCTTAGCTGCTCGCTACCAGGTGCAGTTTGGTTTCCATGTTACATTCCCAACCCCTCAGATGTCCCGTGGGAGCAGTAGTGATGCTGGAGGCACCTGTCACACCCTGGTCACATCTCAGTGCCACCACACAGCCAGCAGAGCTGGTGGCTTCATCCCAGTGTCACATTCAGGGTGCAGCAGCAGCAGCAGCTCCAGGTAAGCAGGTCTGCGCACAGAGGACCAGGGGGGACCAGGGGAGCTGATTTAAGGGAGTCCCCGTGCACAGCCATGAGCCCAGCACTGGCTAGCATGGAGACACAGACAAATGCACATCCAGTAGTGATAAGCAGCTGTGGAACAACTCCCTAACAGCAGTGGCTGAGACTCCTCCTGGATCTGGTCTGGGGCCATACAGGGAGATTGTGACACCTCCTGGTCCCAGCTGCTGTCCCAAGTGGTCACAGCAGCACAGTGTGAGCCGGCACTGCCAGGCTTACACCCAACAAAAACTGGAAGCAGTGGGGTCCATGTTGTCAATAGTACTCTGAGACCTGCAATGCCTCTGGGCATGGCTATACTGCAGCTCTGGGCATGGCTATATTGCTCCAATGGGATAGAGCAGTTACCTGGTACCCATCCTGCTCCTAATCCCATCCCAGTTCTGGTTCCTACTTGTGTTTCAGTGCTGAAGTTACCATGCAGCTCCAGCTGTTGTCCAGGGTCATCATCCTTGGATATCCAACCCTTTCACAGCATCCACTGTGACTGAGCACATGGGATTCTTACAGATCCCTGAACAGTAGAACCACCATGAAATGGAATCTGCAGCCAGGGCTGGGGCACCAGGTACCCAGAGACTGCCTCATGCCAAGCAGGAGTGTTACTGGTCAAAGCAGTGAAGGGGAAGATCCCTGGAGAAGCAAACACCTTCAAGAAGCAGTGGTGGAAAACAGTTCATGGTCTGAGCTCCAGCCCTGGGTTTAGCTCAGTCACTCTTGTTCCTGCTGGACTCCACAGGGCTGATGGCTGAGGTTGCAGTGAAAAGCACAGCTGAGGGGGGAGGCACTGCAGCTCTGACAGTCTGTGCTGAGCCCACAGATCAGCAGGGTATCCCAGAATCTCAGCCCTTTCTTTCAGTAGCTATCAATCCCAATGTCAGACCTCATTCAGGGAACCTTCCCCACCCACCCCATGTACCTCAAGCTTTGCATGTTCCTCAGAGTGGCCCATGTCCCAGGAAATGGTGGTACAGTCCTTATTTCAAAACCAGCATGGCCTCTGTCCCATCCTGCCTTGTCAAGTGGAGTCCGTGAGTGAGGTAGTATTCCCGCCGGAGGAAGGCATAGAAATAATCTGAGATGAGCAGGATCTGTGGAGTGAGATGTTCAGACAAATCAGTGGTGCTTCAGAGCAGGGAATCAAGAGGGACACGTGTTAGTGACAGACTGTCAGGGGTTAAGCAGCTCCTGGGCTGTTCAGCACATGCTGCAGGATGAGCCACTGTGACTTTGGGAACACCTTGTCCATCCCCTTGCCGTGTTAAGCCGAGGGAGACCCACATACAGTGGCTCCATAAACTAGCCAAAATGCATGACAATGGCAGGCCTAGCTGTGCCACAGCTGGACAGACATCTCAGCTGCACCCACAGGACTCCTTCTATCCAAGTGCTGTCCCAGAATCACACCGTCACTTCAGCTGAAAAAAGACCTCTGAGATTACCAATATCACCCTCTCAATCTTTGACCCCACCAGCCCAGACCACTGAGTGCCACATCCAGGCACTCCTTGGACTCCACCACCTTTCTGGGCAGCCCCTTCAAATGCCTGACCATGTTTTCTGTGAATAAATTCCTCCTAATGTCCAACCTGAACCTCCCCTAGCACAGGCTTGAGGCCGTTTCCCTTCATCCTGTTCCCTGGGAACAGAGTCTGATCCCCCCAGCTGCATCCTCTTGTCAGGGAGCTGCAGAGTAAGAAGGTCCCCAGTGAGCCTCCTTTTCTTCAGGCTGAGCCCACCCCAGCTCCCTCAGCTGCTCCTGGGGCTCCATTCCCTTCTCTGGATATGTTCCAGCCCTGCAATATCTTTCCTGAACAGAGGTGCCCAGAAATGGACACAACACTTCAGGTACCTCACCAGTGCCCAGCACAGGGGACAGACAGTCTCTGCAGTCCTCAGCTCAGTCCTGCTGCCTCCCATCACCACCTCCCTCATGGTTAAGGATTGCTGGCTTTGTGGAAAGAGAGGCTGTAAAATGAACACCCCCACAGCTCCCTCCAATTAGTCACCCTCTCAACCCTGCCCCTGCTGCCACACCACAGCTGGTACAGGCCAGGTGTCACTGGCCTCTTGCACACCTGGCTCTTGGTCAGTTGCTGGTGATCAGCACCCCCAGGGCCTTTGCTACTGAGCACTTTCCAGCCACTCTGCCCCAAGCCAGGACACCTTTGGCTGTTCTGAGGCACATGGTGGGACAGTTCCTGTGCCTTGAGATCACAGGAAAGGGTGACAGCAGATTCTCTAAAGCTGCCACCTTGGGAAGCTGCCACTACTGGGGCAGACTGGACTGTGGCAGAGACCTGCTGGCTCAGTAGTGCCATTTGTCAGCCTCTTGCAGTGTGACCTTCCTGCAGGACTGCTGCCCTCCTCTATTTGAAACAGAAGCAGGTAACTAGAGTGGAAAACCTTTTCAGTGCCAGCTGGAGTTGCCATCCTTGTATCCTAGTGTGCAGATGCCACTCAAGGCATCCCTTTGGCACTATGTCACCTGAAGCACATGGCAGTGCTAAGGGCACAGAGGGAGGGACTGTCAGAACCTGCCTGGGTTACTGTGCAATACAGCACAGAAAAACACAGCAGCTGCTGCAGAGGCTCAGTGGCAGGACAGGAGGGGATGGAGGACCAGGTGGAGAGTGGGTGAAAGAGAAACAGGGCTGCAGACTTCTGAGGTCAGGGGAGAAAGTGAGAAAGAGAACAGACCTAGGGAGAGGGAAACAGCCAAACTTGCTTTACTGAAATACTGACAGCCTCTGTCAATGCCTGTGATTTTACCTTTAAGTAAACTTCTCTGCAGATATCTAAATGAGAAAATTAAGACCTGAGGTGGGTGGAGATGAGGGCTACGTCTTTCTCACAAGGAAATCAGACAGGAGATTTTTGCTGTCTGCATTTACACAGAGCATACATAAGATCTTTGCAGTATCTGCTGACTTTCTCAGGTAGGAAATAAAACACTCTTAATATTAACCACCTACTATTTCTAAATAAAGTTTTACTACTCCTTTCATTTCATAGCAGGACATGTAATGAACCACTCCCAATTTCCTATCAGCCCCTCTCAGCAGAATCTCTATTCTCCCTCTCACCCTTGCAGTTTCTTTTAGTTTTACCAAATTAGTGTTTTCCCCATTAATCAAGGGTAAGAGTAGGCGATATTCTATCCCTGGTCAGTGTTCCCCTGGTTTTAGGAGAAGCAGACAAGCATAAATGGCTGAGGCACATTCAAAATAAAGGCAACTTTTAACACGAAACGAATGTTCTGCTCACCCACAGGTCAAACTGCCCCAGGGCCCAGGTACATGACAAGCAGCACAGACAAGAAGAAGGATTCACAAAAGGTCCTGTGTACACTGAGTTCCACTCAAGGGTGCTAAAGCTCTGCTTTCCCTAAGGCCAGTGGAAGTCATGTACCCAGAATGGCCTCAGGAAAGGCAGGGAGGGCAGGTTCTGGCATCACTGGGGCCCTGCATGTGCTGCCACATCTCACAAAAATTAGTGCCTAGTGCCATGTCCTTGTGCATGGGGAGGTCTCCTTTGTCTGTTTTCTGGCCCCACTGCTACTGCCCTGAGGTTTTTCCATTTGCCCTCATAGCTCCCCTTCATTCACTTGTGCTTGGTCCTGACATACTGAGATGCTTTTCCTTGGCCATGAGCAACAGAGCACAGAACCTGCAGTCACACACGTTGGATTGTCAAGCCACAGCTCAAATACCACAAGAACTCTTTCCCATTAGTGTGCAAGCGGTTGAGGAACAGGCAGAATCCAGGAGGAGATGGCAAGCTGCTATGCAGGACCACACAGGATGCAAAGAGTCAGCCCCATCCTGCAGGATTCACTGCTGCTGACAGGCCACTCCATCCAGCAGCCTGCCCACGGTGCAGCTTCATTTGCCTCACTCTACTGACCTGCCCTATGTTGAAAGTCAACGTGATGGCATAATAAAAATTGGAGTTGGCACTTCCTGCATAAATCCATAGATGCCACAGAACAGGGAACAGGAAGGAGCAGAAAATGAGCACACATGACAGGATGAAGATGTTCCGGAGGACTGTAAAAGAAAACCAGCTGTTAAAATGATGTATTACTGAGCAGTCACGGTCACACAACCAGCAATGGTATTTAGGGTGTGTGCAGGGGATGAGAGGCACTTGCCAAGACATACTTCCCTCCAATAACCTTCCAAAGGTTGCTTTAGTAACTTCCTGGATGGTGGTTATAAGAAATCTACTGTATCTCCCTTCAATATAAATACTTCTGCCTTTGTTGAAGTGTGAAATCCCCATTTGTAGCTCTTTCCTTTCTAGGTCCTGCTTTCAAATACTCTTTCTTGGATGACTTTGGCTTTTTGGTATCTACACTACAGTAAAAGCAGCCTAATTTGGAGAGCAGAGCACTTTAATCCATTGCCTCATCAAGTTAATGACAAAGGAAAGAAATGAATCTGTGGGTTATAGGAAAAGATACTTTCTTGGGAGGTGGCAAGGAAATAAGCACCATAAAAGAAGAAACTTATACAGGCCAAATGCACTGACAGACACGTGACACTGAGAGGTGCAAGAATCCAGCAGTCTGCCTGAGTATGTGTCAGGTGGACAAAAACCAAGCACAACTTTGTCTAAAAGAGCTGGGAACTACCAGGCCAGGAGAGGTTTTGTTTTCTGTGAAGTGCTTATGCTCATGCTTTGGCAGCAGTGCTGTAATCCACCCTGACACTTGTGCTTGGCTGCAGCTCAGCCCATGCCCATCACTCCCCTCACAGTTGAGGGGAGATGTTTTGAGAGCATTGTCACATCCAAACCTCTTCTCACCTGTTTTAAACTTCTTGTTCAGTAGGTCTGTTCACACACTGCAGGGTGGGAGCATGTGACAGATGACTGTCCCTCTCACTGCATGCTGGAATGTGGACCTGAACTACACTGAGCAAGGACTTTCAGAAGTTCATCATCTGCTACAGCTGTCATATGCTCAGGGCCAGCCTAGAGATTCCTGCCCTGTTTGATCACAGCTGTTTTGGCTTCAGCTGAGTCTGAAACCCACAGAGCAGATGGTCTCCAGGTCTCCTGATTCCTGATTATGTCTCTTACAACAGACAAGTGAGCTGTCCATGAACACACTCGGCCTGGCTTGAAGAAGGTTGTGGTGAAAGGTCTGCACAACTTAGCAGGGTTGGTCAAAGCAGCTGGTTTAAGCAAGAAATGCCAGAAAAAACACACTTCCAAATCTTCCCATGGAAGCACGTTCTATAGACTCAGCCTGAGAATCCAAAGGAAGCTTTCTGGTGATTTCAAGAGCTAAAGAGGGTCTTTTATAAGCATTTAAGCAAAACTGGGCAATTGCTTGAAGTAACTCAGTTACTTTCACTCTAAGCAAACAAGCAGATGCAAAACAAAGCACAACTGCAAGATCCAGCACTTTAAGGCTGGGGGACTCACCAACTGCAGAAGCACTCTTCAAATTACACAGCCTTAAATGGGAGTGAAGCATCTGGAGGATGCAGAACTGCCAAAGGTTCTTATAGAAAAGATAATCTTCAGAACAAATTGGAGAGTGAGGGAAGATAAGTGAAAATTCCCTCCCTGACCAATTTCAACCCAAGTCCTAAAGACATGTTAGGAACTGTATTAGCAGAGGAAAAAAACTCCAAAATCCAGCCTCCTTCTAGACACCCCATGGAGGCCATGAGAGCCTATGAACTTGGGTCTGGTTTGGTTTAGTGGTAATCATTTAATTTAATTATTTGGCAGGCCCTTTTCTATTCCAGATAAATAATAATCAAACATAAAGAACTTACATCTGTAAAGGTGGCTCCAGACTGGAAGGAATGACATGTATAGTGCAACATCTCCCACAGTAGGATAGGACTTGAAGATAGAAATGATGGCGAGCTGGACAAACATGAAGAACACGGGGTGTTCCCTGAAAGGAAAACAAACAAAGGCTAAGAGAATGGAGTAGGGCCTCTAGAAACTGCAAATGAATATCAGCAAGGGCACAGATGTGCTGCAGGACAGGCTCAGAGAGGCTCCTGCAACCCTGTTCTCTCCAGGCTAGGCTCTGAATGCTGGGTGGGGTGGACAGAGCTGCCCTGCAGAGCAGCAGGGTTGTGGAGGCACATCTCCCACAGCCCTCACCCTGCTACCCTGGGCCTCCCTCAGTGCACATTTACACCTGCACTGTGCTTCCCCATCCCTGCCTTTTTCACCAGAAGCAATTAGCACTTGCCCTCTGATGGCAATTTGGAGAAGCCCAAAGCCCACAGTCATCCTGCTGGTACACTTGATCTATCCAGCATGAGCCAAAGGACAAGCTCACTGAGAATCCAGGTGTGTTAGTGGGTGTTTAAGATACAAAGAAGTCAATGATGTACGATAGGAAAGTCCCCAAATTTCCACTTTTTTTCAGACAATGAAGAGCTGGAAGTTCCAGCCAGTTCTTGCTTTGCCTTATGCTGGCACTAAACAGCCTCCACTTCTGCTATGCTTCCACTTCTCACTCTGTTGATGCTTGCAACACAGAGTTCCATTGCAGAGCCCAAGTCACTCTATTTAAGAGGAACAGAACTGAATCTATGGGAAATGAGGAGGATAGACCCTGTTAAAAATCTTTTTCAGGCTTGTAGATCAAGACATGCAACTTCAGTCTTAGAAGCTTCTACTGGACAACTTAAGAGTGAAAAAAAGTAGAGAGAAACACACTCATACTTACTTTAACTTTATTGCCAAGGGAATGGTGTAGAAGAACACATTGATTTGAAACACACATACGAAGAAAAGACTAAAGTGTTCAAACATCTCTGCAAAGAAGTACCAGAAAAGGCCAATATTGGGTGTCAGGTCTGGAACAGAAAGGCTGAAATTTGAAAAGAAAGTCAAAACAGTAAATTTTTTAATGGTTGTCCTTCACTGCCCTGCTTCTGTTGCATTAATTAATCAATGTGTGCTACTGGATGTAGGACCCAAACTGCAAATCCATGAAAGAGAAACCAAATGAATGAAAATGTGGGGAGCAGGCTGAAATCCTGCTGAGGAATCTGTCCTAATGTCACAGCAGGGTTTAAACCCTTCTCAAGCAGACACTTCTCCAGAGAGGAATATTTCAGAGCCATGGTAGCTCAACAATCAAATCCACTTCCAATTAGGGGAAAACAGCTCCTGTCTTTAATTTTTGCTATTACTTATTTAACAGAAATTGAAGGTGGCTAATGGCTGCTTTCCTCCATATATTCTTTGTTTTATTGCTTTGTCAGTAAATCACAGAGCCCACACTTCCTGGGTCAAGCACACCCTGTATGTGATGGGCAAGAAACAAACTGGGTGGGGAGGGTGGGGCCAGACAGAAAACCATCAGTAAGAATCCTTATACTTACATAAACCCATAAACAGATGGAATAAAATCCCAGGAGTTGAGCAGGAAGAAGGAGAGGCAGATGATCACCACCAGGCTGCACAGGTACAGGGATGCATACTGCATGGTGTAGAGCCAGAAACTTTTGCTTTTCAGTTTGATAGGTATGAACTGACGCTGAAAGAGAAACAGAAGCACTTCATCAGGTGGAGAGCTACAAGAAAGTGTGAGTGTCCAGGACATCATTTTAAATTTACAAAATCATTTTAAATTTACAAAAAGAAAGCATAGAACTACAGCTCGAAGGAGCAGCTTTCAAGCACAATTTTCTCATTGTTCTTCACTGTGGCCAATTAAAGTCCCACACATTGCATGTATTCCCAGAGCTGTGTTTAAAAATGCAGTTGCAATGCTGGTTATTTCTACTTGCAGTGAATCCCCCCTGTGAGCACACACACAGGTGTAAGATTTACACACCCCTCCTCACAGCTGCACTGGTACTTTAGACATTTGCAATACTGCACTGGTGCCTGTCTCCTCCTGCACGGGGTGACTGAAAGACCTGCTCCAGAACCCCCACCATGTGCTACCACCACATGGCCTGGCACTCCTGCTCTGCTGTCATCAGGAAAGACAACATCCCTGAGTTCCTAAGCACAAAGGAGCCCCTCTGAAAGCTGGCTTCCTCAGACAAAGTCCTGCCACTGCCACGTGTCTTTGTCACAAGTCAAGGTATCATGACAGGGATATGTCACTCCAGGCCCCAGGTGCCCTGACTGCCCGTGTACAGACAAATATATAACAGGGGCCAACACTTCTGGGAATTGCTCAGCACTCTGCAGCTCCAGGTCAGTGAAATGGCTTTTCCATTTGGCCCTGGGGTTTGCAGTGGCAGGAGATGTGCAGAGAACCTGTCCTGACTGCTGTGGGCTCTGTGTAAAGCTCACTGCATTTTCTCAGTTGGAGTGGGTTTAATATAACTTGCTGGGACAATGTAAGCAACATCACCAAAAATTTTGGTGGGACAGACTGAAAAGAGCAGGAGAAAAGTGATTTAACTCTGTACAAAGAATGTAGGAAAGTTCATTTACAAATGTAGATAAAAAGACTCACACTGACATGACTGCCTTTAAAAGTTGAACATATCAAAGCACTTTATTGTCTGTGAATTCAAAGTACAATGTCTACACTTCACTCCCAATTAACCCTGACTAAAGTTAAAAGAGAACAAATGAGACCAAAATATTAAAAATACAAATTCTCCTAAAAATCATCAAACTGAAAAAGCAACACTAACTCTGCAGTTCTTCTCTTGCAAAGACTAATAATAATAAAATTTCTGAAAAAAATTAAGATACATTCATGTCAGATAATCAGAGAAAAAACCAATTTGAACTGACTCTCATTCTGTCTGGAAGCTCAGAGATTTGAGAACAGGCTAGTTAAGTAAAGATAAGCTATAAAAAACACCATCAGAAGCGACAAAAAAAGACTGGTGACATGCACAGTAGCAGCATTTCAGAATCATAAATACTATTTAATTTCAAATTTCAAATACTAAACATTATCGCAAAGTGATCTAAGCCTCTGCTGGCATCACAGCCTCATCTTGCTGCCATAGCAGGATAAAATCAGCAAGGGCAGCCCTGGTGGGGATTCAGGGTCTTGTTAATGGGGAGGGAGAAAGGACAACCAGCACCCTTCCAGAACATGCCTTTTGCCATGAAACCCCAAACCAGTATTTTCAAACTTCTTTGGGTCTGAGCCCCTCAATGCTGCTCACAACACAAAGAACAGCACTTATTTTGGGCAAGCTAAATACCATCCAGTTCTGTAGGAGATTTCCTGCTCCCTTCTCTCCAAACACAGGCATTCCTATTCAGGGTTCAAACTTGCCATGGCTCGAGGAGAGTCACTTTTTCTGAAACTCTGCACTTGTCTGACTCCCCTCCCCAAGACTGTCCCTGCATAGCTACAAGAAGACAACAGGTACCAAGAGTTAGACATCACCTACCTGTAGAAGGTAAAGCAGTGCTGGAGCAAACAGTGTGAGAGGGTAGAGTGACTGGTATGTTGCTAAGGCCAGGAACACAGCACTGAGGAAGGCACTGCCTGCAAAGAAAAAAAAAATTATAAGGAACTTTTAGTATAAACAGCCATACACACAGGAAGTCCAAATGGGAAGAAACTCATAACCCTCTGCAAGGGATTCAAAAATACTAGGACACCACTTAAGAGTTTTAGCAGAATGTATCCTGCATGGTGTCCTCTTGTTAATGACATTTTAAATGGAGAATGACACTTTCCATAAGAGAAAAACCACTGGCTGGTTTATATCTCCTGTCATTCACACACAAAAGACATTAATATAATTCACTCTATATAAAGGCCACGTCAGCTGCTGTTAATGCATGGGAATGCATTCACTTAGGTCACATCTGTATGTCAGAACTGCCATACTGGGCTTGCTGGATAACCATCACCAGAATGTGTTATAGCCTCAGCAATGCTGTGTGCAAGCAAAGCCTGCAGCTGAAGCATTAGCTCTGCTTTACTGATACCAAATCTGAGGCATAGAAAGGATTGGCACAACTTTTCCAAGTGATCTTATAAATATGAATGTTTTTATTGAGGTAGTTTTATTTGAGCAGTCTCAATGTTGAGCACTCACATTTCTCAATTACCAGTAACAGAAATAACGTCCAAAACATCCCAGGTTAAACAACAGAAACACAAGCACCCAGTGCAGTAACTTGGTTATAGTTACAGACTTGATGGAAGTCCTCTGTAAAAACAGAGCTCAGACAGCAAAAGCCCTGACTCAGTGCATTGAACCAGCTGTTACCCTGCTGAGAGCCAACACTCAGAGAGCTCCTCTCTGCTTCCTCCTTTGAAAGGGAAAATACACAGCTGCCTGGTGATGAGCCTCTTCTCTCTTCAGCTACACCCTCCTGACAGAAACCTCCTTATCCTGTATTTTATCCAGTGTTCAGTTCTTCACAAATCTAAAAACTGATTCCCAGAAATCACAGTCATAACCTGGTATCTTCTTTGTCCACTTAAACCCCAGACTGCCACACTCCCAGCAAGGGACACACCACGAGACAGCCACTACAGTTTTGTCTACGACCAAATTTTTGGTCTCATGGTATCAGTGAAAAATTCAAAACCAGTTTAACTAAATAGACCCCACTTGCTTGCTATTGCAAATGCTTTTACATCAAGACACCTCCTAACTCAATTAGCCAATAATTATAGGAAGACTTTCTCTTGGAGACACTGCTAAAAACCATCAGCTTTTTTTTTTCACTGCCTGGGTCTGGGCCCTGTTGGAGACAAAAGATCAGACTGACCTTTCCCCTGACCCAGGAGAGAGCTCCTTAAAACTAAGGTGACTACTACAAACCATAAAGGCTAAAAGATTTTAGCACTGGGGAGTCATAAAAGAAACTGAAAGCAGGCATTATGCACGAAATGAATGAAACAATGAATCTGATATAATCTACTCCACTGGGTCTTTGGTTGCTACTTCTGCTACCCAAAGCTCAATTAGTTAATTTCAAACCATGTTTACAACTCTGAGTGAAAGCCAAATAATAGCTGTAGGCAAATGCTTGCTTTTGAATAGAAGTTCAAGGATAAGCTTTGAAAATAAATTGTGTATGACATTTAAGTGCATTTTCACATACAAAAGAAGAGCAACAGAGCTCCTATGTTCTGCAATACAGACACATGTCTTCCTGAACAGAAAATTATTTGAAGCCAACTGAGGTGAAAGTAAGTTTTCACTTGACTATGAAGTCTCTTGATCTCACAAATTCCTGTAGGATTTTGACCTTGTTCCAGTCCTGTTTGTACTGTGTTCCACTGAGATCTTTGTAGCAATCATATCTGTAAAGTTCTCCCTGGATTTATTTTTTGCTACATTTCTAATCTTTCTAAAAAGTCATAAAGAACCCTTTTTTCTTCACTGTGTTACCTTTTATTGTAGCTAAAATGAAGAATGCAATGACAGAGTTGTTGATGGCGCAGGTGGACTTTGCCACACAAGACATCACAGTGTAGGGGTTTAACAGGTAGCTGAAAAAGAGCAAAGCTCAGGTTACATTCAAAGGAGCATCCAATTAAAGAAATATTCAAAGAAAAAAAATATACACTTTGCCTTTTCTTTTTCTTTATTTAGATTTGATGGGATTCTCTCATCAGCAAAATAATTCAGCTGAACAAGTTCTTCAATTTGAAGCAAAAACCAGACCTCTGGATTGCAGACTTGGACACAGGGGCCACGGGGAGCCTGCTGCAGAAGTGAGACTTTGGGAAGATGTCCAAATGCAAGTTCTGGCCTAGAAAATGACTACCAAAAATGTTTCTTGCTTTGCAGAAGCATTGTACATTTATTCAGTCGGATCTAGGACTATTGGGTCCAAAGGAAATTTCTTCTGCTACTCACATCTACTACTGAAGAAGAATAAGAAAATATGATGGTAACAAATCTGAGAGTTTCCCCACAAATCTGAGAGTCATAAGCAGAGTTTCCCACAACCCAATCAATCTCCTGCTGTGGCAGAGCCAGTCTCCAGGCTCACCATGGCATGAACTGAACACAAATGTTTACAGATATCAAAACTGACACATTTTAACTGGAATGATAGAAAAACTCTTAACGACTTTACATTCCAGAATTCAGTCACACTTTAGTTTGCAAGCATGCCAGCTCCTCTTGGAGATAAGAATTACAAAAATCTCTTTTAAATAGGTTTAGAGCAAAGGAAAAGGTTTAGAGGACTACCAATACAATAGGTATGATATGATACTTATCAGCCTTGCCAATAACTAAATTACTTGTCAGAGTCAGTAGACAGGGCTGACAATTTTTTTATTCTCTCTTTATATTTTCCTATGTCTCTGAGCCCCAGTCTGTCTTTTCAGTGTTTCCAGAAGGCAGCCTGTAGCAGGACAGGTACAATATAATGCCAACTTTGCTGTGGCAATGTGCAAAACAGTCTGCAAATTACTCACTTCTGGGGAAGAGTAAATCACAATTTACTCTTCTATGGGGAATGTGCCATTTAAAAAAATTCATATGAAAATAAGAAAAAATGGCTATTTATCTAATGGAGAACTCTCTCTGATACAGAATGGTTTGGATAATTTCTTTGTGTTAAAAATATCAATTAAAAATATCTGTAACAGCAGGCACCTTGCTTGTATATTAGTTTAGTTGAAGGCTTCTGAAATAAAAAAATGTTTAGCATACAGAAAAACAGCAAGACATGAAATTAATAAAATGACAACATGAAAACATCTTTTAACTGTTATAAGCAATTTGGGATATTCAAGCTGTAATATTCAGCACACATTCAGATATTTTGTCCTGCTGCTGAAAAATTCTCATAACTTTTCAAAAGACAGCATTTGGAAGACATAGGATCAATTTTGATAACATTATCATACAGGCAAAATAAATGGGAATGTGATCTGTGCTGACACAACATTCTTGTTACTTACATAATGACCTTATGCTGCTAAGCCCATCTCAAAGGGTTTGAAAAGGGCTTCAGTGAATTTACTTGTTGGCAACAAGCACATGCATCTGCTTTTCACTTTCCAAATGAGTATTCAGGGCCAACAGGAAATTCAGAATTTCTGCAGGAAAGAAACCCAACTTTTGACAGTTTTTTAAGGCCCAAATGAGCAAAATAAAACCCAAAGGGAGCTGAGGAACCAAAGCAGCCCACTGTAGCCTACTTACAATACAAACTTACAAACTACAATACTTACTTACAAATACTTACAAACTACAAGAAATACTTACAATAGTGCTACCTTGAGGGGGATGTAGTGCATCTCCATGGGTGTCTGGATGAGTTCAGCCACATCTGCTGCATATTTATCCAGTTCTATTAGGAGCTTCTGCTTTTTGAACTGCACAAGAGAGAATGATCAAAGACTGTCAGAAGAGGAAAGTCATTATTCTGTGCTACTTGTATAATTCTATGTCATATTACTCAGCCAGTTACCTGGAATTTCTATTACAGAGGAGCATATTCAAGTCCCTGGTGTGAGCTAGAACTTATGTGAGCAGCTGTAGAGAACAAAAAAACCCTGTCTTTTCCCAAACACTTAACAACTGAAGTGAGAGTCAGGAGGAAGCAGATAATTTTTACTTTTAATCTTCCTAACACCTCTTGGATGTCTAATGGAAAGCTAACTTTATAAATTCAGTGTTCAACACACAAGCCCCTGAAAACCCAAACCCCATACGTATGCAGTCTCTGTTGTGTTAAAGACAGATACTTCTATGACAAATCTCTCTTTAATCTCTTTTGTTTTACTATGCTCTCTATGGAGACAAAAGAGAAATCTGAAATATGAACTGACTGGTTATGACTATGTTATGGCGAGACAAAGGGATAGAGATGCTAGCAGTAAATTCTCAACAACCAAAGTAACTCACATGTGGAATTCTTACATGCCTGCAGTTCTATCCTGGGTTATTTCTTTAACCTCAAAGTCAGAGGACAAGGAACAAGCACATAGCTGGGTGGGAGACCACAGAGATACTGTAGAAAATGTCATCTCCCTGCTGAGGTTGATACTTAATCCCCACTCCTCTGGAATTGCACTGGAAGAGCACAGCACTGCATACTCAAAATGTTCTTTGAGAACTAGGAGGAATCACTCACCTCCAAATACACATCCTTGTAATTTGAAGGGAATGAGCAGTATTTGATGTCAGATTTTCACCACGCTCACAAGAATGATCCATGTCACCTCAGAACTGCTGGAAGGTTTCACTTCTTCCTTTACACATTTCTAGTCTGTGTATTACCTCATGCTACATGCAAAGAAACCCTCTCCAAGGTGTAACACCCAGGCTGTAGAAGATTGTACACTGCTGTGATCACCACTCAGTGTGTAGCTACAGACAATACTGTAACAGTGCCACAACAAAATTTAAAATGCCTCACTTGTCTACCATACTCAGTCCTCTCTGTTTATCATTAAAATATGACCACATTTACTGAAACAACTTGACACCACATCCTCTGGCACATCTTTCCTCCAGCCCAAGATAATTATATTTGCTGGGAGAAGAGGACCAGCAACACTAGGGAGTCAGCTTACCACAACTTTGTTGAAGTCCTGGATTGCCAAGTAAAGGGCAACAGCAGTTAGCACATCAGTTATCTAAGAAAGCAAGGGACAGACTGATTGTAAGCAAAATAAACAAATGGAGAAAAATACATTGGTCAGCATTTAACAGGAGCTCTGATCTAACAGCTCAGGGAGAATAAAACACAAGCTTTAAAAATCCTGAAAGGCTGATTTGTACAGTGCTCTCACACATCACCACTCCTCCTTGAAGGTATGAGCTCTATCAAAAATATTTATAATCTCAAAACAAGAGAATGAGGAATTAAGAGGAAAGAAATTGTTCATGGAGAGCAGCACATGAGGGTAATAGAGAGAATCACTGGTGCAGTGAGAGCACAGCAACACTGGGGCAGTGCCCAGCTGGGTAAATCCACCTGGACACCAGGGCAGCCTGACAGAGTCTTGAGCTGCCCCAGGCAGCAGGACAGGGCACACAGCTGCTGGCTCTGCACAAGCCCTGCCTGGCAGGGACCTGGGCACAGAGGCTCCACTGGGTGCTATGTGCAGCCAGCTGCAGGACTTCTGTCCTTCTGAATTGTGCAGAACTTGGAGAACAATTTACGAGAGATATTTGGGGGATGAACCCACTTGTGCTCATTGCAGCTCTGGGGTTTGGCAGACAGAAACACCAGTGTAGGGATTGGTGAGCAGTGTAGTCATTAGGCTGGGGGGGACAAAGTATTTTGTTATCTGTAAGAGATAACATTTGAAATTTGAAATAAAATGACACCTTCCTATCCCTGTGTGGGGATACCTCTCTAAGCAAGAACTCACAAAAAAGAAGGAATATATATGTACAAGAAGGGGAAAACCTGAATGTGGGTTTGTGTAGGCAAAGCTGCCTTTCTAATTACCTGTGAGCTCAACAGGAATTTGAGCTACAGGGATGCTGAAGGACTGAAAAGAAAGCCATACTCAGCATTTCCCTGAATGGGACCTTTCAGGAGAAGCTTTGCATGAGCACTTACCATGAACACCAGTTCAGCATATTCAATCAGGAAGTGAAAGAGATAGATTATCAGCGGGGTCTGAAAGAGTGCAAAAGGGAAATCCATATCCAGTACTGTTCAGATAAAAATACTGATTTGATGAGACAAACTACAAGAGTTGAGCAGCTCTATAAGACACTGATAAAGGTAGTTTTCTTTGGCCTATTCTCCAACACTGGTATTTCAGAGCAAAGTGATTAATCAAAGCATACTTACTGGTCTTTTTCCTTGCAAAGTCCTCAAAGCACTTTATAAAAGACACGATCAACTCTGAAAATTGTGTTCTACTCCAACTTTTCAATACTACTACAATAGTGGTACACTTACAATAGAAAGCATACAAACACCAGCTTTATAAAGTAATTTTTTTCTAGAAAAATCTATTTTTCAGGTAATCTGTAGGTTCTTTTGAAAGATTTCCTACATAGCTGGTTTCCCTATTGTTTAGATGTGTCTTTTATAATGCAAAAAGAAGAAAGTATGTTAAAAACATAAAAAAGTAGGGTTACAATTCTATCATCCTCTTACTCCTGGAGTTTTTCCCTTCTAAGGTAAGAGGAAAAGCATGTTTCTGAATTATTCCCATCACACAAAAGCTTAGTCTGGAAGGACTATATTTACATGCTGCAAAATCAGTCTTCACTGTGAGAAAAAGAAATTTCTTTTTAAAAACTTTAAGCGCCTGCTTCACCCCAGGCAACACCATGTATGAGTGTACCTTCATATCAGTAAGGCCATTCAAGGGCACAAAGCCCTACAGGTGCTTAGGTGCTTTTGTAGGAATGACTGTTTTCAAAATGAGGAATAAATAAACTGCATATTTGTGCTACTGTTAGAATTTCTGTAAATGCAGAGACTCCAGGTGCTGATACCCAGTAAATCCTATCAGACTCACAGTGACACCATCCTTGCTCCAGCTTGCGCTGACAGAAGCAGTTGGACATGAACAGAGTATTTGACTTTGTGTTATAGAGTTCCCCTCTCTCAGAGTTTCTTTAGGCAGTAACAAATATGACACTGCCTGCCCCTGCACAGGGAATTTACTGGGATTACCTCATGCTGGTCACTGCATAAACTCTGCTCAGACAAACCAGACAGCTTCAGGTTCTCTGCAGACTGGGATGAAACAGGCCCCCAGCCTTCTCCAGGCCCTGAACAGCCAGACTAAGACCCCTGCCACTGGAATATCATACTTAAAACCAAGCATGCAAACCAACCTCATGAAAAATAGCTCCAGAGTATGGCGAGACCCCTAAATCCAGCAGAGCTAATCCTTCGACCACTGAAACAGACAAAACACCTGCATTAGAACCAGTAATGTGGGAAGTGAGAGATCTCATGATGGAAAAACTGAAGCTTTTAAAATACTGACATTCTAAGAATCTCACACAGAATGAATGACACCAAACCTCCCAGAGCCAACAGCCAGCCAGGATGGATTCTCCCCCAGCTCTGCCATGCAACATTCCTGCATGGGCACTCATCACCTATTTATCTGTTTTAGCTAAAAATGTTCAAGATGAAATAATTTGCACTCAACTCTAGATAAATCACATGCATAGTATCTCCTCCTTTTGAGTTACCTATTAGGTAATACATGGCATCTATGCTGGAGAAATACTTAATTCCAAGAGGACAACCACAATATAAAATAGAATTTGATCTGTTTTGCCTCATTAGGTGTAGAGAGGCCTCAAACATCCAAAATCACAAGGAAAGAAGAGAAATGAACACATATGGCCAGGCAAAGCTAAAAGCTTTATCTTTTGTTGAAACTTCCTGACATTTTATAACCTTAATTCATCTCCTTTGTGCTCATGGAGTTACATTGCTCTGCAATGCATATGTGTGCTTTTCCACAAAATCTCCACCCTCCTGAGCACAGAGGCTCCCTGGGACTGAGCAGTATGCAGGGAAAGGAGCTATGGGAAATGGGCTCATTTGTTCAGAGGGAAACAGGCAGGACACTGCAGGAAAACACAAGAGGTGCCCAGTTCAGTGACATGCTGGAGAAAGAGATTCTGGCTGCCACCAGCTGCCTGTATGGTGACAACCCAGACTTTTCAAGGTGATCCCACTTTTCCCCTTTACTATCTAGATACCTACCTTGATGCTCTAAGGTAATATTTGGAAAGATTCAATAGCACAGGCAGCGTTAAGCGCTACATAATGTGGAGAGAGACTTCAGGTCATCAAACACACTTGTACTTTTGATCTTTATTACTTTTGGCCACTCTTTTCCACCCCAAATCTGCAAATAATTTTACCTGCTTAACAACTGGATACCAAGGGGACATGGTTAAAATAATCTAAGGTTCCTAACAGACTCAGATGATACACAATTGAATGTCACTGAAAAGCTCAATTATCCTGTACCTCACTCAGCCTTCAGAAGAGAACGTGAATCGCTGGTAACGTGTCGTGACACCAGCTGACCAAGGGAAGTGAGCCGGGTGCTGTGCAGTGGCACTCTCACCACAACATGGTGCCCGTGCAGGGACAGCGGAACGGGCCCGGCCGAGGCCGCTGGAGCCACATGCTCTGTGCTGGGTGAGTCACGCGCCCGCCTGTGTACGTGTGACACCACCGGTGTCCCCGGCCAGCTGTGAACCGCGACGTCCTGCCACCGGCCCTGTCCTCTGCCTCCAGCCCGGCGGCCCTCCCGCCGCCCGGAGCCGCCGAGCACCGGCTCCCACGGGCTCCTCCCAGGCACAGATGCCCAGGGCCCTTTCGTGCAGCTCTGGTTCGGGCCCGGGTGACCACGGCCTGGCCCCACCCGGGGCGCAGCCGGGCTCCCTACCCGCGGGGCCGCTTCCAGCCCGACGCCCGGCCGGGGTCAGGCCCTACCCGCCCGGCTCGGGGGGTCCCGCCGCCTTGGCTCCTCCGCGCCGCCCCTGCGGGGCTCGGCCCGGGCTCACCGGCCCTCACCTCGCTTCCAGGCGTTTAGCGGGGACGCCACCTCGACCCGCTCGGCGATGAAGACGGCAAGGCTGGAGCGGTACAGCGCGGCGCGCACAGTCACGGCCGCCAACACCACCAGCACCAAGGGGGCCGCCATCCCGGCGCGCGCTCCGCCGCTACCGCCGGCTGTAGTTCCCGGGCGGCGTCGGGGAACACGCCGCCAATGAACCGGCCCGCCCAAGCAGACTACATATCCCAGCTACCCTCGCGCCGCCGCCTCCCGGCACAACTCGGAACTACGGTGGCCGCGGGGGGCTGAAGTTAACAGGAGCGCGCTTGGAACAGCCAGGCAGGGGTCCTGCTCCCGTCCCTCGAGCTGTCCCATTCGGGTCTCCCTTGCCCAGGGTGGCCACACGGGACAGTCGGAGGACTGGGACGGGTCTGTCCTCGAGTGGCATCTTGCTCCCCGCGGGCCATCCCTCTTGCCTGTGCATCCGAGATGCTTTCTGGGTGACAGCTCTGCCCAGCCGGGACAAGGCCTGGCCGGTCGGGCCCAGATTGGACGAGGAGCGTCGCTGGCTTCTGAACTGTTTGGAAATCCCCTCAGAGAGTTATTTATTTTTCAGGTATTTCAGAGACCCCCATGGTGTCTGCCCGCTTGTTTGCTGTGGCCGTGGTGAGAATCGCGGTTGTTGTGAGTGTTAGAAAAATGGTTATCAGTTGTCGCTCAAGGCTAATTGTTACACAGAGAAATTGTTACACAGAAAAACTAATTAGTGTTGAAAGTTACACAAAAGAATTATTATTGCTTGGGATGGTATGAAGGCCTAGATGAAAACTGTGCAAACGCTGCCCAATCAACACATTTTCCAAATGTGATAACCACATCCTGAAGAAGACTAAATACTTCATGTACTGGTTCTCTCAAAGGACCCCAAGTTAAAAGGACCCCAAGCAACAGGAGGCGCAGGCGCATAACCAGAAGAAGGGGAAAAAAAGAAAAAAGTTTGCCAGAGATTGGAACTGTATATAAGCTGTGCTCTGACAGGCACATTTTGCGAGTCTGGTGGAGAAGAGCTCCTCGGCTGCCCAGCACGCTGTTTGCTCACTTTGCCGCTTGCTAATTTAATAAATTCATTGTTAATTATTCATTCAGATTAGCTCACTCATTTTATTACGGCCGTCTATAACGTGAGGGCACTGAGTGCTCGTGGCAGTGTTTGGTTTCAGAAGGCTCTTGGCAGGCTCAGGTATGTGGTTTCAGCAGCTCCAGAGCTTAAGAGTTCTGGGGACACTTTCAACCAACTACGTCCCCAGCATGGACTTTCCTGCTGTTCTTCCTCCATCCCCATCCCTGGGTATGTGTAGAGCCCATTCACACAATCTGACACAAAAATAGCCATTACATCACTTCATCTGGATGGAGACAAGTGGAAGGAATACATGATAGTCTAAAAAACTGAATGACAATGAAAACACATTTCATGTGGTATGTGAAGATATCAAATTTTCATGTAATTAAAACTAGGATTTGCTGAGTGTTCTGGGTCTGCCATTAAAAAGAAGTGGATAATGTCCAAGTCAACATCTTTGTTGGATTTTTGCAGCCTCAGAGCTGTAGAGTTGAGTTGCACTCATCTGCAGAAATGGAGAAAGGCTGAATTCTTCTGGGACATGATCCCTAAAGGCCCAGGTGACCCAGCATGTACTGTCCCCAGGACTGGAGAGACTGGTGGGGTTAGGTGGACGGTTGCATAAACTTTATGGACCATGGCTGCTAGGAAAATTATTACCTTCATGCTCCAAAACCACTTCCAGATCATCCCCAGACTGTTTCCTACTGTGCTCACTCCCTCACCGGGGCTCAGGACAACAGATCTGGTCCTGAGGCAATAAAGGAGAGCTTCAGTGCTCAGCCTGTTGTGTGGCAGCTCCTCTGCTTTCTGGCATGGAGGTGTGGGTTGTGCTGGTCAGGCTGTTCTTTGAGTGTGGCTCTGGCTGGTCTGACGTGATGGTCCCAGGATTGACTGAGCCTGGCACATCCTCTGATAAATCAGGGGAATTTATTCAAGTTAATTTATTTGCGGAAGCATCTTTAAATAGGAAGCCAGAAATGATGAATCTTCTTTGCAGCTGTTCACAACAGTCTCTTGAGTTTTCTGACCAAAAATGCTCTTTTTTTTTTGTACTGGTTCTCTCCAAATGACAGTTCTGATCCAAAGTACTTGACAGCCTTCCTATGACTGCTGCTTTGCTGAGTGACTGGCACACAGTAGCAGGGTTAAGGCTGCACTTTTCCAGGATGCTGATTTTGCCAGTCTGAGCTGTGCCATGTGCTGCCCAGCACTGTCTGATCCAGCCCTGTGAAGATTCAGGTAAATCTCCAAGGGCAGCAGAAATCAGATGTGGAATCATGCTGCTACAGTTGTTTTGTGTTTAATTGGTGTGCAAAGCCAGGTAAAAAGAAAGTTCAAAGAATAATTCACGACAAATGCAGCAATTCTTTCTGCATGAGTTCTGAGCATGAGTTTGCTCCAGCATTTCTCAACGAGGAGATTACAGGGCTAGCAATGGAGAGAAATTCCTAAACTAATTGACATATTCATCCCTCTCAAAGCATCAAATACATCAGGCAGAGGGTTGAGTATCAGTTGCTGTCTGATGGCCACTAATTTGGGGGGTTAGAGCTGCCATTAAGGAGTTGTAGTAAACACAAACACGCTGTGGTGCTGCCTTTTTTCTGACAGGAACTTCTGAAGCCACAGAGGAGCAGACTTTTAAAACACTTGTGGTTCCTACAGGCTTTATGAAAATCAAGGGAAGTTTCAGGAGACCCAGGCTGGGGTGGGTTTTGCATAGGCAGTAATTTGGGACCTGGCAGTGTTGCTGTGCTGCTTCAAGTCAGCCAGCACATTCAACGGCTTCCCCAGCAGCAGTGAAAAGCAGAGAGGGATGACAGCAGAACAGAGGAGAGATCTTGGGGCTGTCAGAGATGCATATTGAGCTGAATGGAGACTTCTAGCAAGGAGCTGAAAGGAAACCACATACAAGAAACCTCTGAGAAAACTCTGGTTTATCTGGTTAGTGCAGCAATTCATTGTTTTTTGGTTTGGTTTTTTTTTTCCAGTGGCATAAACCTGATCTTCTGTGTCCTGATATTTACCCCAAACTGATGGTAGTTTTTGCAGCATTGGGGCATTTACTGGCTATCCTTTCTTCTTGAAATCCCTTGGCTCTGCAAGTGATTTGGTAGGAACATGCACACAGGGCTGATTGCTAAGGCCTCGGAGCAGTTTGAGGAACTGAAGTTTGGGGATGTTCTGCCGTGGTGTCACCAGCAGTGTGACAGTGGGGCTGTGGAGTGGTTGTTGGTCCACACAGGGAGCAGCAAATGCAGCTCTCAGGGGGACCTTCATACTGCCTGCCCCACAGCCTCCAGGTTTTGTTGCCTTACAAAAGGAAGCAGATCTAAGGGAACCAGACGTGCAATGGAGAGCTGCTGCTGCTGCTGGAAGATCTGCACCCCCTTGATCACGCTGCCTACATGAGACACCCACGCAGAGCACTCGGGATGAATTCAACCTGGGCATGTTGCATCACAGAACTTTCATAAAACATTCTGTTTAAGACTGAGCCAATTCAGGGATGATTCATCTTTGTTCCTGCAAAGAGATGCTGGTTTGGGCACTTCTTGTGTGCCCTACTGGAATTATGCAATGGTGACATTTTTTGGGGTAAACAAGTCGGGGAAAGCCCCGACTCACTGTACAAATTAGCCATTCTGATTCCTGAGGCACCCTCCAGTCCTCCCTAGCAACTCTTCCAGCCTAATGCAGTTCTTTTGCATTTGGGAGACCACAGCTTTGTTGTTATACTGAGATTTCATCAGGGCCCTGTGCAATGACTTACATATCTTGGGGATGCTTCCTGTTCCTGTGGGATCTATCCCACCCTATCCCATGTCCCAGAGGGGTGATTTTCACGCACCATTTATTTTGGCCAAGCTGTCATGTTTTATTTTCATAGTCAGCCACTACAATGTTGTACTATGTTTCCTTCTGCCTTTCCCAAAGCAGATCTTTGCACAGCAGTAGTTGCACTGTAGTCATTACTGGTCCTTAGTGGCTTTGGTGTTCCTCAGAAATTCACATTTACATACTCTGTCTCACTATAGATAGGTCCTTTGCTTATGAACATTTGAGTTGCTTTTGCCTCTTTTCAGGTTGTCTTCTGTTGGAGTTTATTGGCTAGAACACCTGCCAGCTTTTGGGTTTGTAAATGAATAAAAGCCCATAAATTCATACGCCTTTAATTTTTGTGGGCTACATGACTTCTCATTACTTCTTTTTTTCAGGGTTCATGGGAAAAAACTGCTGTTTAAATTAAGAGTATTGCTGTATTGAGAAATTGCTGGGAGAAAGGTGCTTGCCTTTTATTTATTAACTTGGAAAACAACAGATTTTCCTAGCAGTCTGAAATAGCACTGCTGTAGGTATCTTCTAGTCTTTCTGCTACTGACTGACAGAAGACAGCATGAGGTTTGTGATCTTTTATGGAGGTTAGCAATGGCCTGGGTCAAAACCAGAACCTAAATGATTGGTTTTTCTTTGGATTCAGAGACAGGAGAAAATAAACTGCATTTCAGATTTCTCTGTCTGGCTTTTCTGCCAGAACTTCCTTTACATGAAAGACAGATACCTTTGTAAGAAAGCAAATCGACTTTTCTCAGCCCCCAGAAAGACTATATTTCTGTTTTGAATTTTTCAGAGTGAGTTTTAAATGACAGTGTTAAAAAAAATCCTCGAAGATTAAATTCCTGCCAGCTATGTTAAGGCAATTAATAATCTAGTGGAAGCTTGTCATCTACATGAGTGAGAGATGGGCTTGTCCAGAGAGCTACAATCTCACCTCAGACATCCCTCCTGGGTGGGGAAGAGATGAGCTGATGATATGAACTGAACACCGAAACTCTGGACACCCGAAGTTAGGCAAGAGGAATCAAAGGGTCTGATAAACAGCATTGTTCAGCTTTTGGGCACTGGCTAAACTACTCACCTTGACAGCAGCATCTCTAAAATATGAGCTGTGCAGATCCGGTATCCTGAGGACATGGCTGAGCATTCACAGCCAGCAGCCCCATTTCCTTCCTCTGTTTCAAGTGAAAGAAAATCAGGCAGGTCTGTAACAGCTAGAGCAAAGAGAGACTGGAAAGGCAAAGTGGGTTATGAACAGCAGCTCTGCACATCACACTCTGTTTCTTTGCCATGTTTTCCTCCATGGGAAGCGAGTAGGAAACAGATCTGTGAATCCCACTTGGATCTGGCTTACATTCCCAAGCTCTGCACTGTTGCAGCTGAGGAGGAGCTGCTGGTGACAGGCAGACAGGGAAAATGGAGAAGGACAAAGTCGTGTTTCCTCAGGCAAGTTTCTTCCAGCTGCTCAGGCACTGCTGGTCACTCAGTGCCTCTGGCAGCAGGAGCTGCTGCTGGGTTCACCCTCCTGGGCACAGGCCCCCTAACCCTGAGTGCTCCTGAAGGTCTCCTGGAACCAGTTTGGTGGGGATGAGCTTCTTGGCACAGGTGGGGGTGTAAGGAGAAAAAGAAAGAGGAAGAGCATTCTCAGGGAGGGGGCAGAAATTCAGCCAAAGTGCTACAGTGTGGCAGGAGATGTTGGACAGTGCTTTGGGGAGTGGGGCTGGAGGGGAGCCCATAGCTGGAGCTGTGGACTGTGATGCTCAGACCTGCCAGTGACTCAGCTGGTGATCTCTGATCCTTCTTGCCCGTGCCTGAATTTGCAGTCATTCCCAAAGCCTCCATGAGGCATGGCCTGCCTGGCTGTGACTGTCCCTGCTCTGGATGTTCAGCATGGCTGCTGGCTGCTCAGCCCTCAGATGGGCTCTGCCAGAGGAGTCACTCCCCACCTGTTTTGTCCCGTGAGACCAGGCTCTTTGAAGTCCCCAACCTGCCTGTCCTGTGGTGCATGACTCAGCTGTCAGCTGCCCCAGGCACCCTTCCCTTATGCCTTATTCCAGACTGTGTAGATGCCACCCCAGCACCTCTACTATGGCAGTGCCGTGCCCTGGCGACCATCCACATCTGCCACGGTCATCGTGGGTCTGCAGGGCCCACGGGAGGACAAGCTGGGCACTGTCCCCTCCATCCCCGCCCCACCCACACACTGCCTTCTCAGACAGTCAGGGCTGTGCCGGCGGGGCGGCAGGAGGCAGGACAGACAGACCCTGGGGGTGCCCTGCTCTGCCTCCCACCCACCGCACCTCTGGCTTTGCTGCTTTCCCCAGGCAGCCACGAGGGGTTTGGTGGCCACGACAGGGACTCATGTCCAGGCGATCTGGCCGCAGAAGGGCCTGTCCAGGCTGCACGCAGACAGTTTGCACGCAGTTTGGAGGAAGCTCTGAGGAGGTGCTGTCCTTCTCTCAAACCTGTCTCCTCTGCTTCTTGCCACCCCTGGCTCTACTTGCCTGGCCAGATTGTTCAGGCCAGTCTTCCCCAGTTTGTGTTCCCAGGGTGATTCCCAGTGATTTTGCCAGTGCCCACCCAGGCTCAGCTGCCTGCACGCCAGGAGAACATTGCCAGACCCTGTCCTCGCTGCCACACGAACCCAGCACAGCCTCAGCCCAACCCTGGCCCGGGTGCTGACCTGGTCACTCTCCTCCACTGCTGCCTGTTCCCAGAGCAGCAAGGCAGGAGAGGCACTATCCTCCGTGGGATGGTCAAATTGATTCACCTTCTGTCAGAAAGAGGTGGTGATGGAAACACCACCTTTAGGAGCCTGGTTACAGGGTGGGACAGGAGCAGTTGGAGTCCTGCTGCCTTTGGAAGGATCTTCCTAAGGAGAAGCACATCTATGAGTGTTCCTCTGTAATGACCACTCCTTGGACCACTGATGCCAGCCCCAGGCTGGGAGTGACAGTGTTCTGGCTCCATCCCATTTGCAGTGTTTGGGATGCTGAATTAGGCACATCTGAAATATTTTTGGTAACCAAAAGAATGGCTTCTAGTCTCTGTGTTGCTTTTCCACATCTCCCCCAACTCCCAACCTCAGTCTCCAGCTTTACCTTCACACCAGCTCACTAAATCCACCTTGAACAACATCCTGTATATTGGGGCAGGAGAGCAGGGACAGTGCTGGTGCCACCCAGCTGCAATCACAGCCACCTCTTGCATCACCTTGACAGTGGCCTCCGGGTGCAGAAGAGCAGGAAGTAAAAAGAGGTATTTTAATGACCCAAGTTATGCAACACACCAATTATCCAACTGGGGTTCACAGGAGAAGCAGTTCTTCAGGAGCCTTTCATCCAGGTGTGTGAGGGTTCCCAAGTGAGAGCTTTGTAGCCAGAAAAGCAGCAGTGTTCCTGGAAATAATCTTTCTGCTGCTGCTCTTCTCTCATTGCTTTAATTTGGACAAGACCAGGAAAAAGGTTTATTGGAATAAAATTCGCAAGAATTTTATTTCCTGGGAATAATGCCTGGCCAGGAAGGCATGCAGCAGAGCTGCCTAGAGGGGTGCTGCAGGGACATGGGGTTGTTAATGCAGAGACAGGAGCTGGGTGAAGTATAAGGGGGTGATTTTTCCCACTGGATCTGTACCTTGATCTCTCTCATTTTGGGTCAGGCCATAACAACCTCCCTGGTGGGAGGAAGGGAAGTTTCCCCTAGAACTAAACCCCCCCCTGGGCACACAGGCACAATCCCACACTAGTGCTGGAGCTGCTGCACAGGTAGTGGTGCAGGAGAGGAGTGGTGTGAGGGGAGTTATTTTCAGTGCTGCCTGGCTTCATCCCAGCTGGCTCTGATCACCAGCCATGCACACACTTTGCTGGATGCAGGTCATGGTGCCCTCACCAGGCAGAATCCAGCCCTGTAACTTTGAGAAGTGGATGGTGCACAGAGGAGGCTCTGCCCCCATTGCTCTGCCTGCCCAGGTCATGGGCAGGTGGGCATGGTGACCCATGCCTGCTGGAGAGCTCTCAGCTCTGAATCCCACAAAATGCTGTTTCTCCTCCATCTCCAGTGTTCCTCCTGCAGTGGTGACCCTGCTTCCAGGAGGGGAAGGGAAAAGCCTTGCAGGGGCCACGAAGTTACAAACAGCAGCACTTCCCCATTCTGTTCCTCCTCCATGTTACAAGTTCTCCTCATCCATCAGCCAGCACCCTGCCCTGCACACCCATGGGACAATTCCCTGTACTGGCCTCACCTTCCAGCCCCTTCCTGGTCTCAACTCTAATGACAGGGTGTCATGGTCCCATGAAGGACAGGTGAGGACAAGAATGCCTGGTGCTGTTTGTCAGAGCTTATCTGCACCCTGCCTTGACACTGTTTTTATGAAAGAAGTTATTCAGAAAGTCTGGAGCATCAAGAGAGATCTGGACACAGTTCCCGGAGGCTGTTTGTGTTTCTGGTATTGCAATACCAGCTCCCTCGGTGGCTGAAACTGGGTGGCTGCAGGTGGAGGTCACAAAGGGTTGAGATGAGTTCGGAGCAGAAATGCTGGGGAAGCACCCTGGCTCCTCAGGGCAGCGCTGTGGGGAGCAGTGGCAATTCTAATGCTCCATGGTCTGAGCTGGCTGCATCAGACCTGCCTAGCAAAGTGTGCATTTACCTAAAAATCCACAAAGTGCGTCTCTCATCATCAGGGGAGGAAGGCAGCCTCATGCTTCAGGTATGGCTTTGTTCCCAAAAGAGATCCCACTGCTGCAGGTGAGGCTGTTCCTTGGATCTGCTGCCAGCACTGGCAGAGGAGGATGCCAGGCTGCCAGGGCTCACTCAGGCTGCAGGCAATGAGCCATGAGAACTTCAAAGGATCTTGGACCTTTTTCAAGGAAACTTTCCTATCTCGTTTCAAAAAGATAGCAAGACTTGGCCCTATAAGACACATTTTCTGAGCTTTCCACTTTTGTTGATCCTTACTCTCAGGGGAGGCTTTTTTAAATCCCAGGAGCTGGTGACCAAAAATCACCAAATCCCAGAAACATGTGGAGCTGATAGATCCATTTTGGTGCCCACCCAGAGCTCTGGAGATCTCCTGGGAGAGCAGTCCTCCAGTGCCTCAGGACTGCATGGGTGAAATTCTCTTCCTTCTATCCTGCTGCCCACTGGTGCTCCCCTCTCATCCCACAGACGATGCCTGTCATCCTTGGAACATGTGCATGAGGATGGCACAATCAATGCCATCAATGCCACACCTCGATGGGCAGGAGATGGGAAAGAGGTGGATCTATCAGGTCAAGGTGTCTGGGAGGCTGCATGTGGACAAATTCCCCCCTGGACCTGGCTTTAGTGCCCCAGCCTGGGCAAGGAGAGACCCACTGGGGACATACCCTCTGTATGGTGCCAGAGGCAGCAATGTTGCATGGGCTGAGGGATGCTGGTGGGCTTAGGACTGCCTGGACCCCCTTTCCAGAAAGCTTCTGCAGCAGGTCACCATTCCAAACTGGGCAGGGCAGAAGATACACAGCTATAAAGTGCCAGAAAACTGGAAGTTTTCCCACTGTGCCGTAAATGGAGCTGAATGACCTGACTCAGATGAAAGGAGCCCTTGCCTGCACCTTCCCCTCCGGCTTAAACCAACAGCTAAGTCAGTTGTGAAATTCTGAGTGATTTGAGAGGTCTGGTGGCTGCGGGATTATGGTTGGTCTCACTCCCAGCAGGATCACCTGTACCTGTGCCCTCCAAGAGCCAGTGCAGACCTATGGAAGTTCCACATGCCTGGGGTTGTACAGAGCTGGTCTTACTACCTCCTCCTCACCCTGGGAGCACCCCCAGGTATGGGAATCTTGGGCACTCACTTTGGGTGTCCTGAGAGCCAAGGCAGAGTGAGGTGGGTCTGTGACCAACTGAAGTATGGCATGAACCTGCTCTATGCAGGTTCTGTGTTGGCTGGGACAGTAGGCCTTTAAAATCCTGTCTGCAAGTGACACTGAGCCCTGTGCTGGGCTGGCCCAGCTGCAGCTGGGGCTAAAACGCTTTTGTCTATATTTAGTGCATTTTTCAGATAAGCCTTGTTCTATTTTTGGGCCATGTGCTGACTTAGGGCCCCTTTTTCCTCTTGTGCTCAACTGTATCACAGGTCAAAGGCCTCTCCATTTTTTGGATTCTCAGGTACTCAAATATTTGGAAGGGGGTTAAGGAGAAGTAAGACAAATAAGCTTTTTGGCTTCTTCCTTAATATTCAAAGAAAGGTGAGAAAATTGTTTTTTAAGGCATTTTGGTGGAGCAGCTAAGCCTGGAAACCATTAAAAGTCTTTGCTAACTCTTCTTCAGAGAAAAGAAGACTTTCAGAGAAGCAGAAATATCAGCTTCACATGAGAAAGAATGAAAGAAGGTGCAGAGGCATCTTCTGCCTAGGGTGTTTTGGTGGTTCTTGAGGGTTTCATCTCCATGTGCAACATGGAGAGAGTAGAGGGATCCAAGGGCAATTTCAGTGAAGGGTCCTTATAAGGCAATGGTGGCTGGGCTTGGTGACAGCCACCCACCTGGTGGGAGAGCTTGGCTGGTAGAACCAGGGTGCCTGCCAAGACCAAGTGGAAATGACTGAGAGCAGGAACCTTCAAGACAGCCTGTGTTTTGCTCTTTTTAAGGTCAGCTTCTTGGAAAGCACCATGCTTGGGGAGGCCACCATCCAAGGAGCAAAGTGACAGGCACACGTGTCCCCAGCATCCACGTGCCAGGGTGACAGGTCTCGCTGCTGTGATGGGGCAGAGCAGTGTGGTGACGCAAGGCCAGGGGTGCTTCACCCACCGAGGGAGGTCCTGAGCAGCAGAGCCACCATGCCCTGGAGTGGTGCTGGGCACAGCCAGTGCAGTCATCCTGCAAGTCAGTGCCACCATCAAGCTTGGTCTAGGCAGGCGAGCACTGCAGAGCTGGGTCTGGCTGCATCTGCCACCACACTCACACTCAGCCTGCACACAGGTCGCAGGTGACATAACCCAGAGCCATGGGGTTACCGGGGGATTGTGGGTATTTTAAAACTCCTCTGTGTATCAAAGGTCTTGGGATGGTGCCCGAAGTGCAAAGGATAAACTTGGCCCTTGTCCTCTCCTCAAATTTGGAGTCCCATCTCCAATGTCAAAACGATTCTAATTCCTCTGCTGGCTGCAGGGGAGGGCGACATGGTCACGGTGCCAAGGTATACGCAGCAGGACTCTGCCTTCCATAGTGTCTGGGAGAGGATGTTTAAAATGCCACAGAGTCTTTGAGGGCTCTCCATTCTGTCACCCAGCTCTGCAGTGTTTATCCCCACCCCAACCTAGCATGGTGAGACCGGATACACCCAGCCGAGGTCAGCCCGGGGCTCATGGAAGGGCAGAGCTGCTGTCTCCCATCTGCCCTGGGGGTGACCTTGGCCCTGCAGGATGCGACCAGCATGGCAGAGCCTGGCTTACCCAGCACCCCACCACGGCAGGATGCCTTTCTGCCTCTGTGCTGGGCTGCTGGAGGGGGCCCTGCCAGCACAAGCAGGTGCTTGGCAGCACCCAGAACAAACATGACCATTAATGCTGTCCATCCATGACTGCCAGCATGTGGAGATGGCTTTTGCTCAGGTTTTCAGGAGCTGGCTGTACCGCTCTGTATGGAGGGGCCTGCTCCTGGTCATGCACAAGACAGCACAGCTGCAAGGTGGTCTGGTTTTGTGCCTATGGGAGAGGGGCAGCAGTAGGAGGACCAGAGCCAGGATGAGACAAGGACTCTGCTGGTGTGATTTGTCTGAGACCTGCAGGCACCGCAGCTGGATGTCTACCAGCTCATCTCCTGTCAGGCACCAAGTGTGCAGTGGTGGGCTGAAAATTTTCTCCACCATAGCCCTGATGTGGCTATACACTGCAGTGCTGCCTCCCCAGGTCTGTGCTTGTGGCTGTGACTCAGCCTGAGGGAATAACTACAAACCCTAAACATCCCCAGATGTGTAGCAAATGGAGCCTGGCCATCTGCAGCCAAATTCCAGTCCCTCTCTTCAGATCCACACCTCATGCCTGGCTGGCTGTAGCAGTGGTCCCACATCTTACAATGTTCTGGTGTGGGAGCTGTGCTCCTTTTCCATCCAGGGCCATGGTCATGACATATCCAGCCATGTCATTGGTACTGCCCCCAAGCAGAGTTGCTGGCCTGACTGGAAATGTCCCAAGCTAATTTTAATCTGGGTGATAGTGTATTTTTCAGGTCATTGGGGTGAGTGGTGGGCAGGGCTTGGAGGGGTGCCTTGGGGACATGCCACGTGCAGGGATGTGCATACACCGGTGTCTGCACAGACACTGGGAATCGGGGGAGGCAGCCTGGGCATGGTCACAAGCAATCTGTTCCCTTCACCTCAGCACAAAAGCAGACTGTGGATTAAGAGGAGACTTTAGTGTTCCCTTCCTCCTCTCAATATAGCGAAACCTACATAGGACAGGACATTTATAGCTGCCCTCCCTTATTGGGAGCTCTCTTGGGTTTCACTCTTGAGTGACACCTGGGAGCAAAACCTGGTGCTGCTGGAGACAGCTGAGAGGAGGTTGCAGAGTCCTCCTGTCCTGCACAGCCCAAGGGTCCCTGCAGGCTGGGGCCAGCGTTGGGCAAGGTAGGGGCACAGTGGTGGTGGCAGGCACCTAGAGCACCCACATCATGCCCCTAAGAGCCAGCTCATTTCTCTCTGAGCATCAGGCACAGGAGGCCTCTTAGTTGGGCATTGCACCAGTGCTGTGCTGTCTGTGCCATGAGACTCTGCCTGGTCCTTACCACATCTACAGGAGCTCAACAAGGAAGAAGATCCCTCCTTTAAAGAGACGTCATATGGAAACTGGTGAATTTGCTCCAGGCTCTCCATCAGCTCCTCAGTTCACTTATCTCCTTTTTTCACATATGGCTTTACAGTCTTGTTCCATGAAGGATATAAAGTCATTCTCAACAGGGTACTGAGAGCAAGGGTCTCTCCAGGGAGAGACTGAGCCAAACCACCAAATGGGCAGGGAGATCCCAATGGGGCAAGAATCCTCCCAGCATAATGGACCAGGGAAGCATATAGAGAAAGCTGCAGGCAGGTAGTCCCTGTCCCCAGGGAGACCCAGGCAATGCTGAGGCTTGGGGCTGCAGAAGCAGTGAGGTCCCTGCTCAGCCAGGACACCTGCGTGTTCCCTACTGGCTGCCTCCAACTTTGGGACAGGAAGCTTAGACACTGTGGTGGGATCTGGCTTCTTTTGTGGTGGTATGTCATAGTCTGAAGATAAAAGAAGAGTCAACACAAGTCCTCAGCACAAGGACAACCATCAGCCCAGCTGGAACACATTCTCCAAGGCTGAGGCTGCCACTGAGTGGTGGATGAGCCTGTCCTTGTCCTGGGGATCCTACTGCAGCACAAACAAATTAGATTGTTGAAAATTCACCCATTAGGAAAGGGAAGGCAGAGCTGGTGCTGGTGACCTGGCCGGGGCAGCTGAACACAACATGGCCATCCCAAAGCTTCTCCTGGCAGCACAAGGTTCCCAGCCTGTTCCCAGGATGTTCTGGGGAGCCCTGCACCTCCACACTGGGACAAAACCAAACTGCAGGACAGAGAATTCCTTAGCAGGGGGTGATGAATTCTTTTTTCCCCACTTTACTTTTTTGTCAGACCTTCTGGGATGAAGATGCTAATGGTGAAGCCATGTCATTTGGATGGGAGCACAGACATCCAGAGGAAAGCCTGATGGAGCAGCCTTGTCTCCACACCAGAACTCGGCTGTGTCACCATGTCACCATGGTGGTGTCCAGTAGCAGTGTCCCCTGCAGACACTGGCTGCTGTGGAATGTGTGACATGACCCTGTATCATGAGGTTCAAGGACCAAGGACAAGGAGCATGTCTGGATGGCACCAGCAAAGTGCAGGAAAACTGGTCCACCTGGGACAAAACACCTTGACCAATCTCCAGTAAGCCTTAGCTGAACAATCAAGGCTGGGCAGCTACAGAAGACTGATTTTCTACGCCGTAATTTTCCCCTGAAATGGAAGACCCAGGTTTCATTTTTGATTATGATTGTCCTGGCTTGAATTTGAGTGTAGGAAGTTCCTGCCTCTGTCCTAGGGAGGGATTTAAAATAAAATCGGTACAAATATATGGGACTATGAACAGATGAAAATGAGGATTAAATCCTCTGTGGTCAGCAATGCCTTATGCCTCAGCCCAGACAGGCTCACAGTTTAGCGTGTGCACTCCTGGGGCTCAAACAAATCCTCACTGAACTGTGGGAGGCCTGGCCAGGTGATTGAGTGGTTGCTCTTTTATTCAGCTCTGGTCCAGCCTTTTGTTCCACTCTTGCCATAGAGGGCTGAGCTTCCCCAGGGCTCAGCACTGCTGCTCTGCAGCAGGACCAACTGCCAAAACCTCATCTTGCACAAGACAAATATGTGACAGGAGTCAAAAGAGCCAGAAATGCTGTCGTGTGGGAGGTGCCATGCAGCACAGAGCAGCTCCTCCCCACTGCAGAGCACATCCCTGTCCCACAGCTTCCAGGGTTCATCCAACCCAGACACGCACAGGGCCTCTGCAGCATCATGGCATGACCTGCCCTGACCCAGTGGGCTGCAGCACCTTCAGTGACAAAGGCATGGCTAGGCTTGCACTTCTACTAGCCTGGGGTTGGCTTAGGCAGGATTTAACCTTGACCTTGAGGCCCTGAATGCTGATTCAAAGGCTCATATTACTTCTGGGACACACAGACTTGAGGGCAACTTGGGAACACCCTTGAATAAAGCACCACTGACTTAGCAGAACACTGGGCACCTGCCTGGAGGGAGTCACTTCAGCCCAGGGATAGGCAGAAGAGCCATATGACATGTGATCCAAACCCTGGGAAATCCAGCTGTCCAGATTTATAGAAGCTACAAAGCCATGCTGTCACTGAAGCCCCTCAGGAGTGTCAGAGTCTTGGGGTACACTTGAGTGCCAAGGCTCCCAAGGGCTCCTGGGTCCTTGTCCAGCCTGCTTGGAGTCCCAAGGGCTACAGGAAGAGCAAGCCTTGAGCCAGAGTCTGTTCCTTGCCTCCACACCATTGTGTGCCCTTCTGGGCTAATGCACACTCGATGGAATTCACACTTCCCTCTGTGGAGAACAACTCCTCCATGGAGAACACCCTCCCCATGGATATAACACTACCCTGTGGAGCACATCCCAGCCCTGTGGAGAGCACCCCACCACTGTGGAGAATATCCTACTCCTGTGGAGCACAACCCACTCCTATGGAGCACAACCCCCCACTATGGCTTATGGCATGAGCTCCTTTGTGGTGAGTTTGGGGGACCCCGGAGGCAACAGCTGCTGCTGGGATCCAAGGAAGCAGGGAATGATGAGACTCGGGAGATTGCAAAGGCCAGGAAACAGAAAGGACCGGCAGTGGAGGGGCGCGGGGCAGCAGGATGGGCAGGCTCCTTCTCTTGGCATGATGTGGAAAGCTGAAGCTGGGTATCAGTCACTTTTGAGGAGACCCGTCAGGAGCCACGGTGGCTAGTGGCTCTTAGCGGGCAGAAGCTGCGTTCCCCACGCCCTCCTCCTGCAGTGCAGGCGGGGAGAGCGCAAACCTTCGCCCGCTCTCCTTGCCCGGCAGCTGCAAGGACTGCTCCCACCGCCGGGCTCTGGCGGAGCTGCCGGGGCTGAGGGGCAGCAGTGGCAGGGGTCACAGGGCGCTGCCGTGTCCAGTCCCACGCCATCCTCTCGCCTCACAGGCAGCGACCCCAGCTGCTGCACCCCGACCGACAAGGTGCTCCATGCTGAGACACACACCCCAAAATCGCCTTGGATCAAATTACTGGGCTCATCTCACCGGCTGCTATTTCCTTCTGTCCCCGAGCCAAGCGAGGAGCTTGTGGAAAACAAGGAGGTGTCAGTCCAGCGTGCCCTGAGTCAGAGCGCCGCCGGGCTGGGATCACGGGGCTGCTCGTGGAGGGCTCAGCGGCGTCCCCAGCCAGGAGGGACACCCCGACCCCGGCCGGGCGCTGCTGCGAAAGGCGACCAACCTCTCCTCTGATCACTCCCCCAAATAATCTGCCTCCCTGGGCAGCCTTCCCGACCAGACACTGCTGCCTGGCCCAAAGCCGGTTTGCAGCCCTGTTTTTCGAAGTTGTTTTGCTGTCTCCTGGCAGAAAGCTGCTGGTGACACAAATTCTAAATATAGAAGCAAGTCCATTTTTTATATGACAAATGCAAAACCTCTGTCCCACGTTCATCTTTGGGAAATAGGTCTTTTTTTGTCAGAGAAATGCAAATATAACACCCAGATTTCTTTCCAGTGAGGTCACCTCCTGGCTGTGGTCATTCCCAGAGGGTACTCACAGTATTTGTTCTAGGTAAACTCCTCCATGCTCCTTCACTGCTGGAAAGCCACAGTCAGAGCCCCAGGCAAATCCCAGGCTCTTCATGGATCATCCCCATCTCAGGTGCTGGGCAGTTTCTCTAGGATGGAAGTGCATCATGAGGCCAGCCTGCTGCCCTCTCCCATGGCAGAGCAGTGGGGGAGCCAGGCCCCATCTCTTCCCCTCACCCTTGGTTGCTTCATGGGCTGTGGGTATCTGTGGGTGGCACAAGGAGGTTTTATGGGGCTGGCAGGTGGTGGTTGCCCCATAGATGATCATCAACCATCTGCTTTGCACCTTGCTCTTGTTACTGTCTCTAGTAACTAGAATTACATGTGCCATGCAGCACAGAGCAGCTCCTCCCCACTGCAGAGCACATCCCTGTCCCACAAGTGTCCTGGGAAGGAACTGTCCCCAGCCTTGAAATAATCACAGGTTCTCTGAGTACCTCACAGCTCTTCTCCAGTGCAGCTAGGGGGCTGGGCAGGGTCTCTATGCCCACTGGGGGCTGGGACTGATGCAAAGCCCTGTGCTGGGAGCACTGGTGTGCTGGGAGCAGTGGGGTCCTGGCCACCAGGAAGCAAGTCACCAAAGCTGGTGGCAATCTCTGATTACCACTCACCTGAGCCACACCACATCCACACTGCCCTGCCTCCAGCAGGGGCTGAACCAAGCCCTTCACCTGGGTGTGAGTCTGGCTGCACACAGCTATGTCTCCCTGGCAGCACCCCTTTGATGCCAGCAGAGAGGAGAAGAGGGAGAAGACACTGCTGGGGAGTCCTGTGGATTTGGGATGGAGACCACCTGAGCCAGCCAGGACTCAGGCATCTCTGGGAGGGGCAAGGCAGTTGGGGAGAAGCCACACTGAGCCTGAGCCTCATGGACCTTACTCGAGCCACCAAACCCCAGCAAGACCCTGAGGTTCCTCAGGGACTGGTGGTCTTTCCCAGTTTAAGTAAGAAGCGCACCTCTTGTCCCCAGTGCCACCACACAAGGGACCAGAGGGGCTCCCAAGGAGATCAATGAGGATTTTTAATAATGTGAAACAATGCCTGTTGCATTTTTTGATCTACAACACAGACAAACAGCTTCAGGCAGAAGCTTCCAGGCAAATCCATCCCAAGGGACAAGCAGCATGGAAACAACCACCTAAGGAGCTGAGGTGTGGCACATACAGACACCAGAGGTGTGTGTGGGTGATTGGCAGCACCTCCCAGTCTGCTTCACTGGGGCTGGGTGGGTGTCTGGGCATATCACTGGGGTGCTGGAGTGAGTGCCCCAAGGGCTCTCATCAGGATGAGGGAGGCTGGGACAGGGTGCCTTGGAGAAGGAGAATGAGTAGCTTCTGCTCATTCATAAAGATCCTGAGATTAGCTCAGGGGTGGTCAGAGTATGGTGCCAATAACACCAAGGTGAGATCTTGACCCTGTATGGGCCATTCACTTCAGAGTTGGAATCAATGAGCCTTTTGGGTCCCTTCCAGCTCAGTATATTCTGTGATTCATTTCCCTGTTTTCTGCTGCTTGGCACAGAGTCTGTGTTGAAGGATTTTTTCTGTACACTGCACATATACTTCTCTATTAACTGTCCTTCCCAGCCCCAGCTAATGAGCACCCAGCTCGTGCTGTGGCAGCAAGCCCTGTGGCTCACTCAGATTGTGGCCTTCAGGCACCTGGGAACTGCAAGGACTGCTGACCCTCAGCCTCAGGACATGGCTGGGAAATGATTCTTCAGGTGCTCAGCAGTTACCTGGTGACTTTAGCATTACCAGGAGGAATGACTGGGATAGAGCTGCCTGGGCTTGGGGAAAACTCATGTCAGGGATGCCAGGAGAAGCACTTGCTTGGGGGGCAGCAAGGTCACCCTAGGGACTTGCAGGGAAACCAGAGTGGGCAACTGGGGCTGGAGGGGTGCCCTGGGACCCCCTTCTCACTCAATGCCAAATCCTGGAGACATCTTGGAGGGCTTTGCAAAGATCCAAACATACTATTATTTCCTGATTTCTTTTTTTTAGAAGTTTTGGGTAGCTGGACCAAGCATATTTTTTTAAATGGGGTTTGGAGCTAAGTGATCTTTAAGGGCCCTTGCAACTCAAACCATTCTATAATGAGCGCCCTGCCTGCTTTGCATACCATTTGTTGGGTGAAATGAAGCACGTGCTTTACTCACTGGCCCTGCACCTTGCCAGAGGCTCTCAGTGCTGCTCCCAAAACCTCCTAGGTGAAACAGAAGCCAGTGTGATCACCTTCCTATTTTCAGCAGTCACCCAAATTCAAAGTGCCTCCAGTTATGCGCCTGAGCAGCAGAGCCTGAGGCACTTGCTGGGGTGCACTCGTGCTGTGGCACAAAGCCCCAGCTAACTCCCCATTACCTGCAGGCAGGTGAGGTGCAGTCAGCTGCTTGCTCATCCTCTCCAGGCACAGCCACCTCAGGCCTTGCAGCTCAACTCAGTGTGACTTTCCAGCAACCTGAGAGCCAGGGCCATCTAGGAGTCAAAGCCAGGTCATGCCCTGTGTCTGCCCATCCTACCTCAGGATGCCACAGGGAAGGCACTCTGGTTTCCTTCCTTACTCAGTGTTGGCAGATGCTGCTGTCCCTGGGGACAAGGGGGGGTCCCTCCAGGCTCTCCTTGCTATCCCCATGCACCCACAGAAGACGCAGTGACATGGACCCCAGCTCAGCACTGCAGGATTGTAGGCACACAAGGGCTGGGCCACCACAGCTTCCTGTACACTGTTGCCTGTGCCAGCAAGATTAAAGTAATTTCCCACTGTCACAGAGCACAGCTGTCACCCACCCCAGAGCCCCTGGCCACAGCCCCAGCCACGCACAGCAGGACCTGGCAGCCACTGCTGATTGGCCTCAGGCTGGTGAGGAGCCCCTTCCTCTGCTTCATCGTCTGTGCAGCAGCTTTGCCAGCAGTAAATCACTGGGGTTACACTCTGCCCTGGGAGGGGACTACCACTCCCTTCTAGCAGTAGAAGACCAGGGCATGGTGCAGCAGAGACTGAAGCATTTCTCATCCCTGTGGGAGTGGAGAGAGGGTCATCCCATTTGAACCTGTGCTTTGGGGCATATGCCAGCACAAATGGGGCAGTTTACCCTGGAACATGTCTCACCCTAACAAGATTCCTTGCGCTGCATTTATTTATTTCTTTATTTATGACCTTTTTATTATGGTGGCAGGATTAAAGGTTTATTTCTGTATGCCTGCTGCAGCCAGCAGGAGCCCTCTTGCAATCACTTCACGTGAAACCAGGACAGGTAGAAGCAGCAAGATGAGCCTCCACAGGCAGCAGAAGCTCTCAGCTTCAGGCAGGGACCAGGCTGGAGGTCAAGTGTGGTTATGCTGTAACTTCTGAGTGTCTTCTGCAGATCATCCCCCACTATGCCCAGCAACTTCAGCTCCTTGGGCATTAACTCAAACTGCTGTGGCCAGTTCAAAATGCACTCCATGGACATCCCAAATGGATTTTCTGCTTAGGGCTATTTCAAGCTTCCCAGGCTTCTGTTCTCCTCCTGACAAAGTGGGGTGAGAGCTCTGAAGGTGGCAGCTCTCCTCCCAAAATGATTTACATTCTTCTGCAAGATACTTCAGTTACAGAAGACTAAATGTTATTTAATTTGTGACCTCTTGTTGAATAAGACACAATTAAATTCTACCTCTTGTGAATTTACAATGTGGAATTCTCACCTGTGATGCCAGATGAGTCCTAACTGTTCCATGCATGACTCAGACACCCAAACTGCTCCATTAATGACTGTTTTAATAAATGTTCTATCTTTATACAGACAATATCCTGCCATGTGACAAGACTGGCATGACGTCAAATCAAACCTTGGTCCCATGGTCAGCCCATGCTGAGGATGAAGGCAAACCCGGTGATACCAAGCATCCTGAGGGGCTGTGACACTCCAGGGATGTTCCTGATGTCGTTCTTCACGAACCCCTTGAGCCCCCTCTGTCTTGCAGGTACTGGTTGGGTGGCACATCCAGGGCTTTCCGCCCCAGATCCCTCATTCCTGTCCTACCAAAACTTCTCTTTGGATGAAGCCTCTGCAGCGCAGCAGCGAGAAGGGAGTGGGTGTCTGGGAAGCCTCAAGCCTTTGTCCTTTCCCTTCGGCAGGCGCCAGCACATCCCCCTGCACCCTTCCTGTTCCCCCCGCGTCCTCGAGGCGCTGCGGGCGGAACTGGAGTCTATCGCTTTTTATTTTTTTCAATGGCTTCAGCTTTTAATTTTCGTCTATCTCCCTCCTCCCGTTGTATCTCGGTGCCGGAGTTCCCCTCTTCCCCCGCATCCTCGGGGGTCTTAGCCCTTCCCCTAGATCCCAAAACTCTGGCGGTCTCCAGCCTTTCTCCTTCCCCGCTGCGTCCCGGAGTCTCCAGCCCCTCGCCGCTCCCTGCCCGTGTCTCTGCCACCTCCTCGCCCCACGGCACCCGAACGGCCCCGGCCTCGCCCACTCGCGTCCCCCCGGGACCCTGCTCCCCACCCGGGACCCCCGGCCCCGCCCCGGGGCGCGCCCCGCCCTCCCGGAGCCCTCTCCCATTGGCTGCGGCGCCGGGGGGCGGGGCCTCTTTGTGACGCCACGATCAGCTGTCGGAAGGTGCCGATTTGTGCTGGGGAGCGGCGCGGGCTCGGCAGAACCGCGGGGTCTGCTCCAGCACCGGCACCGGCACCGGCACCGGCACCGGCACCAGCACCGGCACCGCCCCGGCACCGCCCCGGCACCGCCCCGGCACCGCACCGGCACCGCACCGGCACTACCTCAGCGCCTGCCGCCGCCCGGGACACGCAGGGCCGGTGAGTCCTCACGGGACGCGGCCGGGGCTCGGGGTTGGGGCTTGGCGGGCTNTGTTTGTTTCTTCATGGCCGGATTAAGATTGGCGGCGCTCCCCCGCTCCTATTGGCCGCGCTGTGGTGACGTCACCTGATTTGCATATGACATTGAGACGTCACGGCGCCTCCCCCCCTTGTCCCGCCGTGACCCCGGGGGCGATGGGGAGCGGGGCACGCGGGACGTGCCCACCGTGGTCACGCGTGGGTGGCCCCCGTGTCCCTCCCGCGACAGCCGCTGCTGTGGCTTTTCTCAGCAGGAAACGTGGATGTGTCTCCCCCCGTGATGTTTAGACGCTCTTCGTGTGCAAAACGTGGCGTTTTGGAAAAGGAATGTGGATATATAAATATAAGTATATATATAAGTATGTGTCAGTATATGAAATATGGCATAGAATCGCATAATGAGTCAGGCTGGGAATGACCTTAAAAATCATCTCGTTCCACCCCCCCTGCAGGGGAATGATCTGGCAGGGACACCTTCCTATACCATCTATGATATACTATATAAAATATTGTATATTTTATATACTATATAGCATATATAGTACACTATATCAAATACATTTATGTAAAGAATGTAAATAGATGTAAACCTCTAATACAGAAGAATAGTCTCTAATACAGAAGAATAGTCTCTAACTTATTTCTAGCAAATCCTGGTGCTTTGGATTTAGATCCCTCTGTCTTTAGATCTCAATTGTCTATGTAAATCCCACCAGTTTTAATGAGGTTCAGACATATGCTTTGGTATTTTTTTTTGAGTTTAGTTGTGCTGCCCAGGAAGGGACCACATGTGGCTGAGGGAGGGTGCTGGCAATGCCAGGCTGAGGTTTGTGCTGTGGAGCATCTCCACCACATCCCAGGATGCTGAACCCAGAGTCCCTCAGGTACCAAACACAGCTTCTCCTTCTGCTATTGCTGCAGTAAGGGCACCTCCTTTGGGACAGCTCAAAAAAGTCCTAAGTCCTAAAAGGGCAACTTTCCTCTGGATTTCGTCTCTCTGGCAGGCCCTGGAAACTAACCCATCTCCCATCTGGAGGGGACTTGCTGTGGGAAAACTTGGGCTTTGCTGGGTGTAGAAAAGGGTTACAAAAGGGTAATTTTGCTCTTGTAATTCTTTTATCCATATACATATTTGTGTAGAGTAGCTACAGCCCTGTTCAGAGTGCCTGAGCAAAGACACTGGCAACCTGGCATCCCAAAATAGTGCATTAAACTGTCTCTCTTGAGCCCAGCAATAGCCAGTGCTGAAGCAGCACCAACGAGGGCTGGACTGGGCAGGTGCCAAGTGCTGTTGCTTGTTTGGCCAAGGCTTTGCTGAGGTAGGAAACCATCCCAGAAACCTACCAAGAAACAGGTGTTGGGCTCTGGTACAGGACTATGCTGGACCTTTTCCACCAGGCTTATTCTCCAGAGTGCCAAGAATTGTGTTGTTTTGCTCTAAAATAAATCTTTTCTCCCCTTTTATATTTTCTCCCAAAACATCCCCCTTCTCCCCCTTCAAACAACAAATCTACAATAAAAAAAGACAAAAGTTGTCTGCTGTAGCTCACTGTCACTGAACCTGTTGCATCAAACTGCTGCTTATCTGGCTGAAAAAAAAGGAAAAATAGAAAAATTTTTCCCCAGATAATGAAATGTTAACACCTGCTTGTAATAAGACTGGAAAACCCTGTGACATAAACTTTTATCAAAGGGGTTTTTAATGCTGACTCCACAGCAAGTCCTACTCTGGTGAGGGGGGCCCTGAGCAGGTTGCAGGGAGCTGCTGGGGAGCTCGGGATTTTCTTGGTGTCCAAGTCCAGTGTGCCAGGTACTGTTCAGCCTCTGTGATTTATGGAGGCTATAAGGGTGGGCTGCTCCCTTCCCAGTGTGCAGGTCCTTGGAATGCTTCACTCCTTGGGGTGATCCATCCAGTGCATCCCAGAGAGGAAAGTTCTAACACTTCATGGCATGGCTCATGGCAAATCTAAAATGTCCTGGGTCCTGCCAGCCACTGGCAGCTTCTCCGGGACTGTGTGTGATGACATTAAACAGCACAAGGTCACGTTTGCCCTTGGGGTAAGGACCTTCCTGAAGCAGTGACACAAGAGCCTATGTGGATGCAGAGACCAGCTCCAAGAAAAATATCTCCTCCTCATTCTGCAGGGTCCCTTCTTCAGGCAGGGTCTGGAGAAGCATGTGGGAACTCCAGTCCCTGCTGAGACCCTGAACAGGCTGAGGAAAGAAAGCCCTTCCAGGTTCTGTCTTGATTTGCCACTAAAAAGAAGAGTCTCATGATGAAGAGTTTTTTGGGATTTTTCAAACTGCATTCTGCCTTCCCCTCCTCTGATATGCCATGGAAGAGGCTCTGGCTGTGTCTCAGCCTGTGTTCTGCTGGAATCAGCCTGTCAGTGCTGGCAGCACCTCGGGTACAGCTCTTCCCCTCTGCCCAGGCCGTCAGTGGGTCTGCTGGCAAAGCAACAGAGTCAGCTGGACTTATGGCACAGTTATTGTGGGACCAAATGCATTAATTCAGCCTGGCCAAACTGTCCCAAGCAGGTTCCTGCCAGCTCTGGTGCCTCCCTTGAAGGGGATGGGTAGAGGACAGCACAGGGAGGATTCACTGGTCATTTCTGGGGTGATGAGCAGAAGTCCCCTGAGCTGCCCAGCTGCTGGATCCCTTTCTCATTTCTGTGAGAAATGTGTTTTGCATTTCTATGCCAGGTTGAGGATTTTCCTACATCCAGCTCAGTGAGCCTGTGAACTGCTTGTCTAATTTAGGTGAAATGAGTTGAAAATCCCTTTCCCAAGTGTGTTGGAGGAAGGCACCTGATTTGTACCCCTGCCTGCTGCTGGGATGACTGCGTGGGGTATTCTTAGCTGTGCCAAGGAAGGACTGCTCCTGCTGCCTGTCAGCAGCATCCCTCCTGCTGCCAAATATTTATGGAAGGTTTCAGGGAGCCTGTTGCCATTTCCAAGGGGAGTTGCTGTTCTTGCAGGCTGTGTCTTTGAGAGCTGCCAGTGCTGCGATGCTGCAGCTCCTGCCCTGGCGAGCTCCTGGCACATCCCGGGGCTTTGCTGCCGATCCTGTTCCCTATTCTTAGCTCCTGGGGTTATTTGCAGCCACGATGACTCAGAAAATGAATTATTGTGTCGAGGTTTCTGAAAAGGAAAAAAAAATAACTTGATGCATTGTGGTTTCCTTACTTTAATATTTTTAATACCTTCTGGCTTGTTGAAAAAGGCTCAGCCCCAGGAATGTGGTACCTTGGCAGAACCCTTGTGTCCTGAGGGACACACCTGCCCCACAGACATGGGACACCTGCAGACACAGGAAAGCTAGAAGGGTCCTGAGAGGAAGAGAAGCCATCTCCTAGTCCAAACTGGTTCTGACAAGGCACAGATTGACTTCAGTGCCCTGTCAGGGGCACAGTGAGTCCCTCCTATGCTGCAGTTCCCCTTGAGGCTGCCAGCCCTCCATGCCCTGGTGTAAATGGGGCAAATGTTTGCTGCAGGGAAAGCAGGGGCTTTCCAAGTACCTGGATAAACTTCACAGCTTGATCTGCTACTGGCTGCCCCAGCCAGAGAAGTGCCTGGTGGAACCTGCAGGGATGGATGTGGCACGTGGCTGCCACACTGGGCAGGAGCCAGCCCAGGTGTCTCTTGCCTTGTGAAGGGCTGAGCAGGTCACCCTGAGCCCTCCAAGATGAATTGATGGAGGAGCTTGATGGTTGACAGGGAGGATCTGGAGCAGCTCAAGGCTAGGAGCTGCTCCTTTCTAGGGGGGTGGGAGATTCCAGACTCCAGCCCTTGGAGTATCTTTGTGGCCACCTCTGGACTCACTCCAGCAGCTCCACATCCCTCCTATGCTGGGTCCCCAGGGCTGGAGGTAGCTCTGCATGCGGGGTCTCACCTGAGTGGGCAGAGGGGCAGAATCCCCCCTCACCTCTGTCCAGGCTGTGGGATCAGCCCAGCACAGGGCTGGTTTCTGGGCTGCCAGTCCCCATGGCCAGGTCACATCCAATTGTCACCAGCAGTACCCCCAAGTCCTTCTCCCAGGGCAGCTCTCAACCTGTGCTGGTGCTGGGGCTGCCCCAGGTGCAGGGCCTTGCACTTGGCCTGGCTGAACTTCATGAGGTTCACACGAGCCCACTCCTCCAGCATGCCCAGGACCCTCTGGATGCCCCATCCCTTCTGTCTGCTGAATTGACTGCTCTGCACAGCTCAGTGTCATCTGCAAACCTGCTGAGAGTTTTGGAGATCAGAGCTTCATCCTGCTGCTTTAACCTGAGTTTTTCAGAGTAGACAGGATAAAGTAAGGGGGAAGATGAATGCTTGTTTTGGACCTTGCCTACATTGTGGCCTCACTCCTGCCTTCAGCCTGCAGGTCTGATCCTGATGGCTTTGCCAGGAGCCTCCTGCAGCTCCCAGGGCACCACCATGGGGCTGATCCTGCCACTGTGGCCTGCCCATGACACAGAGTCCCTTGGACTAGGAAGGACGTCAGGGCCACCCCACATTCCCTGGCTTGAGGGAGATGATAGCTGGTGACTTATTTGAATTCTTTGGGGAATGATCCTTTATAACAATCCATTTCCAGTTTTGCTCTTAGAGGAGCTTTTAATTCTCTCCCACTTCCTCCAGAGCTATGGCAGCTGCCTGTGAGCCTCTGTGCCTTGAGAAGTTAAATTTGGGAGAGAATCAAAATTAATAGTGTCTGTTGTGTCTTCATAAAAGACAAATTACCTCTGGTTCCTGTGGGAACAGCTTTCCTACTGTCCTGTGAAAGCTTATGTCATGATTTAACAAAGGAAAACAAAAAGGTTTTGACTGTGTCATTGGTAATTTGTCTTGGAGCTTCCTGGAGGATGAGCCCATTGCAGGGGGCTTCCGAAGCCAAGCCTGCAGAGCACAGGAAGCACTCACTGCAGCGAGACATTCCAGGCTGACTTTGCTTAGGCAACAGGGAAAATCCCTGCCTGGCTCAGCCCCTGGCCTGTGGTAGCTGCTTGGGTGCTTTTCTGGGTGACCTTTCTCTGGCAGCTAGATTGGAGCCATTGTCTTCTCCTGTCCCCATGTGCCAGACCTTGTCCCCAGCTCTGCTGTTGGGTGACATCCATATCTAGGCAGGGAGAAAGACTGACAATTGCATGAGGTAAGTTAAGAGCATTGACAGTGTCCTTCTAAGTGTGGTGGGCGTGGGGCACAGCACAGGGGACCCTGCTGTCCCCAGCCCCAGCGTGTCAGCCTGAGGACCTGCCTGGTGACACTGGGGTCAGCTCTGGCTCAGCACTTCTGCCAGCCTGGCAATGCCCCAGCTCAATAAGCACATGAACCCACTCCTGGCCCTCACTGGGCCAGGGCCATGGTGGCCTCAGGGGACTGGCCCCTGTGATCCCTGTGCCTGCCATGAGCTGCCCCAGACCCTTCTGCCCAGGCACCTGGGGAGGAGCAAACAGTGGGAGACTCTGGGACATCACCAGCAAGGACCTGGGAGCTGTGAAGTTTCTGCCACAATTAGATATTTAATAAATGTCTTAAATAAATAATATTCTTGTCATTTTAAAAGATATTTACTGACCAGGCGGGTGCTCAGGCAACTGCCAGGTTTCCAGGCTGAGATTGTGATGAAGCCATGGCTGTATGGCACAGCCCTCAGGGCTGGCCAGGGTGACCTTTGCCAGCCTGGCCCGGTGGGGATGGATGCATGGGGACGTCCTGAGGGAGGGAACTCCCACTGTGCTCAGAGTGGAGCACAGGAGATTCCATTCAAAGCCCAGGTGGGCACCAGCCCCTCTGCGTGTTGTTTCCCTAACTTATATTTTTATGCTTTAGTGATCCAGGTAAAGGGGGTGTCTGGCTGATGCCACCTGCCTGCTAATTGGTAGTACTGGAGGGTAACAGAATGGTTGTAGGGTCAGAGAGACAGCTCTGTCATGTGTCAGTGCCCAAACCCTCCCTGCTCAATGCCTCCAGGGGAAGCCAGGAACCCTCTTAGGACACAGAGCAGAGCCCTCTCTGACCTCCTGTTCTTCCTGGTGAGAGGCTCCAGAGGCCTCAGCTGAGCCATCCCAGAGTGAGAGGGAAGCTGGGCTGGATCCCTGAGCACTGCAATCTGCAGTGGGGCATGGCTGTGGCTCGTGGTCTGCCTTGTGCCTCTGGGGCAGCTGAAGTCACTAGGGGCTTGAGACCTGCCCTTGGGGACAGGTAGTGTCACACTGCTGCCCTGGCCATGCCAGGGAGGGAGGGCTGGATGTAGCAGGGCTGCTTCATGCTCCATCACTCCCTTCTACATCTCGGAGTGTCCAAGATCAGAGCCCCTGAGGTCCAGGGGATCCCATTCAGCAGGAAGGCTCCTTTGATTTCTCATTTTCTCCATTGTAGAGCAGGTGTTGTTCCTCCCAAGGAACTCCTGAGAAACTGCAAAAGGCATTGTCATGCCACAGGGATGAATAAAAGAGTGCCTGAGCCCCAGAACTGCAGTGCCCAGGCCAGCCACCTTCCCAGGATGGTGGGACTTGGGAAACCACTTCACAGGGTGGCAGGGCTGAGCTAGAACTTGACCTGCTGGAGGACTGGGGTGTGTGTATGGACACATGGTGCCTCCTGTACCCTTCCCATTCCACGCTGCCTAGAGCAGATGGAGTTTCCCCTGGGTGAAGGATCACTCAAGCTTCTTGGCCCCTTGGCTGACAGGGCCCTGAGCTGGGGCTTTGCCATGAAAGGGGATTTCCCCTTTAAAGGCATCACATCAGTGTGCCAAGCACAGCATCACCCAGGTGTCCCTTCTCACTGCACTGAGATCCTGGTGGCATTATATGACCTTTTAATGCCTACAAATAACATACAAATAACATTCTGCACCTTTTGGCTGCCATTCCTGTGCCTTGCCAGGAGCTTGGAAATTATTAATGAAATTAATGAATGCTGGCCTCCCCCCACACTGGAGGGAATCTGCTTTCCCAGGGATAAAACAGTGATGAGCTGAGCACAGGTGAAGCAGAGACCCACAAAGGGCTGGGATGAGAGGCTGGATGTGAACAACAGTGTGTGCTGGCAGCCCCAGAGAGCAAACAGCATCCTAGGCTTCTCCCCACAGTGTGGGCAGCAGATGGGGGGTGGATTCTGCCCCTCTGCCCACTCAGGTGAGACCCCACCTGCAAAGCTGCCGCCAGATCTGGGGATCCAAGATAAGAAGAATGTGGAGCTGCTGGAGTGAGTCCAGAGGAGGCCACAAAGATGCTCCAAGGGCTGGAGCCCCCTCAGCCCTGGGACAGAACTGAGAGAGCTGGGGGTATTCACCTGGAGAAGAGAAGGCTCCAGGGAGACCTTAGAGCCCCTTCCAATGCCTAAAGGGGCTCCAAGAGATCTGGAAAGGAACTTTGGACAAGGGACAGGGGGACAGGACAAGGAGGAGTGGTTTCCCACTGCCAGAGGACAGGATTAGATAGCATTTTGGGAAGGAATTCCTCCCTGTGAGGGTGGGGAGGCCCTGGCACAGGTTGCCCAGAGAAGCTGTGGCTGTCCCTGGATCCCTGGAAGTGTCCAAGGCCAGGCTGGACAGGGCTTGGAGCATCCTGGGATAGCGGAAGGTGTCCCTGCCCATGGAATGAGAGAAGCTTTAAGGTCCATCCCAATCCAAACCAGTCTGGGATTCTGTGACAATGCTCTCCTCGCCCTGCCTGCTGCGAGGAACTTGGCATTGCCTGATTTAGGGACAGTGTCTGCTCTGTCCCTGCCAGCTCTTGGGGATGAGTCTCCTGGGACACCCTGCCCATGAGGATGGGGACACAATGTAGGGCTAGATGCAGGTGGGGGCTGCAGAGCACAGGCACCCACTGCCCAAAGCTGCTTTCAGGTACAACACCAGCTGGGACAGCTCATGCCGGATCAGTGCCAGAGCCACCTTTTTGCTGTCCCCTTGAGCCCATCTGAGCCACTGGGATGCAGGAGGGCCACACTGCCAGCCTGTTCTAATGTGCTGTTCCTTTTTCTCTCCCTTTTGCAGGCCTTTGCACTGAAGCCAAGTGAAGAACCTCACAATTGCACTGCACGCTGCTTAGCTCTGATTTCTCTGGCAGCCAAACATCTGTCACTGAGACCTCAAGGGCTCTTTTTCCCCTCCCTGACCATCTCTCCTGTGTCTGTGCCTGGAAGCTGGTGCCCAGCAGTAGCTCTATCTCCCCGTCCATCTTGCTGGACCACTCCCCACTATGTTTCAGCGTCTCACCAGCCTCTTCTTTAGTGACAGCAACACACCAGAGGGCCTGGAGGAGCCCAAACCCTTTGTTGAGGAAGAGGAGGAAGAGGATGGCTGGCTCATCATTGATCTTGCAGGTGAGGAAAGCAACAGAACTGGCTTCCCACAGCCTCTGCTGCACCTTGTCTCTCCAGAGCTGGGCAAATCCTTGAGATGTCAGAAGATGAGCTTACAGCACATGGGAGCAGCTCTGCCCTTCATTTTTGATGCCTTGGTCCCCATGCTGTGCCCATGGTGCCCAGCCCTGTGGTCACTGCAGCAGCCCCTGACTTGCACCTCCTTTTTCCTCTCCTCTCCCAATGATGGTTCTCAACTTTCTGCCAGTGTAGGAGCAGCATCAGCATCTCCATCTGGGATTACTGCTGTCCAGAAACCTGGCAAGGCACCAGCCAGGGAGATCACCCAGAGTTTTGGTGTGATCCTGCCCACAGAGGGGCAGGGGGGTTGGTGGGGCGGGGGTCCCAGCCCTGTCAGGCTCTGCCATGGACAGCATGTTTCCAGGAGGAGCCAAGCTCAGCTGCTCCCTGCCTTGCCCCTGCTGAAAGCAAACCTGTTCCCCTGGGAGACCCCAGTCCTAGGGCACTGGTGGGAGGTGGGCTTGTCCCTGTGTGAGGGCAGGTGGCAGTGGTGCCTGCCTGTCCCAGCTGATGATGTGCCACCAGGGATGTGGCCATGTTTGGGTCATTTGAGAGGAGTAAATCTCAGCTCCGTGGGGATTATATTCCCAAATTATTCCCACTGCCCATGCCAAGCACAAGGGATGTTTGGCACCAGGCGCCTGTACCTAGAGAGCCCACAGGGCTCCGCATTCCCAGAGCCATCCAGAGTCCTGTTTGATACCAACCAGGCAGATTGAATTCCTCCTGTGCAGATCTTTTCCAGTTCTGTTCAGACCTTGAGAGTTTCTGTTAAAGATTGATGACTCAGCCAGTTGCAATGATGTTTTTATGACCTTTTTCTTGCAAATCCAGCAGCAGTCAGAGACAAACCCTCCTGCCTGTGCAGGAGCTCCTGATAGCCGTGCTCTGCTTTAGTAGCCCCTGGCTAGTTGTGATACCCCAGCTTAGGGGACCAGAGATGTATCGTGCAAGTTTAGAAGGAGGGTTTTTGTCCTCCCTCATGCAGGCAGCAGGTCTCTGAGCAGATGTTCCCTGCCTATTCCTCATGCTTGTTTTTGTGATTCAAGTTTTCTGTTAGTTTTTTTTCCCATATGCACTGACCTGGAGAGGGGAGCAGAGCAGGGACAAGACTGGGATGGGGGACAGTGACAGCTCCATGCCTGGTGGGAGCACTGTGGAGAGCTGCTGGAGGTGATGGGTGGTGTGGGTACGGGTGGCTGTGGAGGCTTCCCTGTCCTCTGGGTGTTCAGATGACTGTCCAGGGAGGCTCTTGGCAGTGCCATGGCAGGGGGTTGCAAGGAGGTCCCTGGAGCAGTGGGCATGCAGCAGCCACGTGCCAGGGCCAGCTGGCAGCAGCTGCAGGGAGCCTAAAGCACGCCAGGAGAAGGCAGGAGCTTCCCCAGGCACAGAAATGATATGCTGTGGCCTGATCCCTGGGTCAAGACTGCAGATGGCTCAGCGGGGACCAGGGCTTGACTCTGGCACAAAACACTCCCATGTTTTTCTAGTGAAGTGCCTTAGCTCTTGGTGCAGTGCTGGCTTGTGAATGACACCCCACTGCTAATTCAGCTGCAGTCTGTTCCCACAGCAGTCCCTGAGCAGTCCAGAATCTTTCAGCCCTATTTCTGGGGCCTGAGTTATACCAAACCTCAGAGAACCAAACCCGGAGACTCCAGCCCCATCTTTGCCCTTGGAGCTGTGGTGGCCAGCAGCAGCTCCCAGCCTGGCTCCATCCCAGCAGCAGAGAGGCAGCCCAGGGAGCCTCTGGATTCAGCCTCTGTCAGCCTGGTCATTGCCCTCTCTGTTGCAAAATGCACTTGAATTACTCAGACCTTCCCAGAATGTGTCTGATGCTACTCTTGCCCCCTTGCTTAGCCTGGTCCTCCCTCAGCCAGGGAGAGGGCAAAGAGCATTTCCCATGATGTGGCTGCATCACTGAGGATCCCAAAATATTGCTTTGTGACATTAAAACCCACCTTGGCAAAGGATGGGCACAGGGTAGTCCCTTGGTCTCCATGCCCACAGACCACTGTTGTGGGAGTGCTGCTCCAGCCAGGCTCAATGGCTGTCTCCAGCCTGCCATGTCAACAACTATTAATAGACTGATATCCTCTGACCTGGAGAAAGACATTCTTGTGTTTGCAGCTGTGGCCTGTTCTGAGCCCTGAGCTGGGGCACCTGCTGCAGGAGGAGCTGGGGAAGCACTGAGCCTGGACTACCCAGCCCCATCCTCTGCATTTCTCCACAAAAGGACAGATTCATCTGTGCTTCCTCCTGCTCCCTCACCCAGCTGCAGGATCCATATAGATGCTGCACTGCCTCCCCCACTCACCAGTTTCCTCAAATCCCCCTGATGAGTCTGGGAATGGATGTGAGCATCCCCACCTTAGCTGCATGCTCCCTTCCCAGTAATTCCAAGCAAAATCAGCCTAGAAAAGCACTGGCCCCAGTGCTGTTGCCAGGTAGAGATGAGGAAGGGAGGCTGGGGAGTGTCAGTGTCTGGATCAGCCACTCAAAATTTGGCCTTTAACAGGCTGGAGTTGAAGGCACAGTGAAAACCTTTGTTGAAGAATTTATTCCCATGATTTCTTCCAGAGAAAAGGTGTGGACTGTTTTTGTGCTCTGTGTGTGCTTGGTTTCCATGTTTGCGGAGTGCCGAGTGGTGTTTGTGAGCGCAGGCGTGCTGGCGTTCTCCCGGCACGGCCTGGCCTGGCTCGGGTGCCATTAGGATGGGGAAAGCAGCAGTTTTCACTGCCTGAACTCCTCTCCTTTTGAGAAGGAAAAAACCCCATTGCTGCAGTGAACCCTGCTGCTCTCCCAACTCTGTGGTTCAGCTTGTCCAAGCAGACCCCTTTCCATGCCCAGCCGGATGCGCGGAGCGGGGCGTTCTGGCCGGGCCCGCGTGGAGCGGTGTGGTGGCGGTGGGTGGTGGGTGTCTCTCGCACTAACGATGCCCCTTTCTCTCCCCCTCCCTCCCCACTGTACATGGTCTGTGTGTGTGTCCCCGCTGCGCCCCGCATGGCTCTGCACCCCCGCCCCAGGCAGCCGTGCCCGCCCCGGCCCCGCCCGGCGCCCNAGCGGCCGCTGCCCCGGCTCCGGCCGGTCCCTGCTTGATGGACGAGAGTTGGTTTGTCACCCCTCCCCCCTGTTTTACTGCAGAGGAGCCCGGCCCCGACGGCGTGGGGAGCAGCCCCATGGAGGACCTGCTCATCGAGCACCCCAGCATGTCCGTTTACGTCACCAGCACCCTCGAGGTGGATGGGGAGGGCTGCGAGGACCATGCTGCAGAGTGAGTGGACTTTGAGGGTGTTTGGGGGACCAGCAGCCCAAGCACCCACTGAGGGACCAAGAGTAGACGGTCAGAGCTGCCATCCCAAATCCCCACCTACAGCCCAGGAATGTTTCACCCATGGACGTAGTGAGCCAGTGCCTCCACACCCACCTCAGCGAACTCCCTGCATATCTGGCAGGGTGCCCCGGCTGGCAGTCTGCGTTGCTGGCAGGCCGTGTCCCAAAATCTCTGCTGAGTGGTCCCAGTAGCATATTCAGATGGCTGTAGCTGCAGGATGCGAGGTTGGCTCTGGTCTGTGGTGGGACAGGGCTGTGTTCATCTCCCCTGCCCTTGGCAGAGTCTCTTAGCACCTGTGTCAAGGCCATTCCTGCCAATGCTACCCATACCACCTGCCACCTGTCCAGCGGGGTTTGCCAGGCAGGGCTTGCACCAGGGGGGTGGTACAGGTATGGCCCCAGCAAAGCACAGCCAATGGGACAGGGTGGCCTCTAGGCACAGTGGCCCCCTGAAGACCCCTAGGTCACCCAGGCAGGAGGACCTGCAGCCCCCCTCAGTCACCTACCTGGCCCCAGACTGGCCCAGCACAGGGGTATCCCACAGCTGTGGGGAGTGGGACACCACCAGCTTCTCCTTGCCTCAAACCCCAGCTTAGCAGTGGAGAAATTAAACAGAAATGCCCAAAAGGGCCCCTTTGCTCCCCCAGGCCTGTGGGCTCCATACCCATTTCTGAGGCCACATCCTGGAGCTCTGCTCTCCCCCAGGGCTGCTCTCCACTGCCCAGCAGCCCCCAGGGAAAACCTGGAGCATGCCCACACTCAGCCTGACTGCTGCTGGACAAGCCCTGGCTGCCACCGTGCTGTGTGGTCCCTGCTGTCCCCCCACTCCTCTGCTGGAGCCCCTCCGTGGGGCAGGGGAGGAGTAAGAATTTGGGGTGAGCTTTGTTCCAGGCCAGGAGACAGTGTCCCTGGTTAGGGGACAGCATTTTTAGCTAGAGGACAGCATTCCTAATTGGGGATGCTATTCTTGGCTAGAGAACACCATTCCTGGTTAGGTGACACTGGTCCTGGCTAGTGGACACCATTCTTTCAGGACTTCTCTCTTTCCAAAGTCTCCCTGAGGGCCAGAGCTTGATATCCAGAGCTTCAGGAGCTCCTCAGTGCTAGAGGGGGCGGAGGAGGGCTAAAGGAAACCTGAGACTAGCCAAGGCTCTAAAGGAGTCACAGCGGGATGGAGACAGACCAGGCTTAAGGGACTTAGACACAGCGGAGTTCCTGGTGGTGTCTGGATTTTTTCGGGTGTCCCAGAGCCTGCCTGGCTGGAGCATCCCTCCGCTCGGCAGGCTCTTGGGACAGGAGCGCGCTGCCGGGGTTAGTGACCNGCAGGCGCAGCGGGCGCAGCGGGCCAAGCAGCTGGCGGAGCGGCACCGCCTGGGCCAGAAGGCGCTGCAGAGGCAGAACCGGGCCCGGCAGCGCCCGCCCCGCCGCGCCAAGCAGCTCCCGGGAGCCTTCGTCCACCAGCCCTGCCAGCGCCACTGCAACTACTGACCTCGCTCTGCCGCCCAGGGGCTCCCCCCGGCCCCGGGAGCGCGGCCCCCACGGACACGGCGGCGGCTTCACTCCACACCTCGCTCCCGCACGCCTGGCCCGCGCTCCTCATCTTCCTCCTGTAGCTCTCACCGCACCCCTCACCCTCAATGCCGTCTGGGCCACGACCCCTGGAGCCGCCGACATAGAGGGCCCCACCACCCCTCCCCAACAGCCTCGACAGCCTTCACCTGGGAATTTAGTATTCCCAGTGAAATCACCTGTTCCTGAAATCCAGCTGGTCCCGGTGAAACCTCTTTGGTCCTGATTAGCCTGTGACATCAGTGCCTTTCCTCACATCATGACTCCATATACAGCCTGGCTGGGATGTCACAGAGACACCGAGCGGGAGTGAAAAGAGCAATGAAGCCACAAGATTTGGGATTTTTAGGAAAACCTCGTCAACGACACTAAATGCTTCCGTCCTGCAAAACCAGCAAATGCTCCTCCCCCTCACTGATTTCTTAGCTACATTTTACCATTATAAAATAACCCCCTGCTGCCAGTCCTGAAGGGGCTTGTGGTTAAAAGCACTAGTGGAATCTCTGTGTCCAGGTCAGCCAGGCAGCTCCTGGTGCCTCCACGGTGTTTTTTTTAAAAATCAACCTTAAAAGGAATCTCAGGAATCAAAGCACCGTTCCAGCGCCACACCGGAGCCGTTGGCTACGGTGCCAGGAGGGATGGCCAGCCTGGGGTGGCATCACTGTGGCTGGTGGTCCCATCTGAGTGAGCCCCTTCCTCCTGGAGTCAGTCACCTGCCCCAGCCATACCTGTGTCCTTATGGATACGCCTGTATATGTGTGTGTATATATTTCTCTGTCCCTTTACACTCAGAAGAGGCACTACTAAGCCAAGGAGCATTGTCTGTCTGGTGTCAGCCCCCGTGAGAGGAGGCAGGGATCTGCACAGCTTCCCTGAGGCAGCCAAAGCACGTACATGGTTGTGGTGAAGAGATGCTGAAGAGAAGGCCAGAGGGAAGAGACTGAAATAAGGACAAAGATGGATCTGGGAGCTACTGCAATGGGTCAAGATGGGGCAGGCCTGAGTGAGAGGATTGCTGTAACAGGAGCTGTAACAGAGGCTTCTTCTTTCCCCAATAAAAATGGCATCCTTTCCCATGAAGGGCCAAATTCCACTGCTAGGTGATGCTAATTTTTAATGCAAATCCCTCCTCTCTCCATTATGGACTCCTTCTGCCTTTGGAAGAACATGGTCCAGGCTTTTCACTGGCTCCAGCACCAGCTGGGACAGCTCCAAATCCAGCAGAAATTTGCTGATCTGCCCCCAGTTCACTCGTTTTAGGAACTGGTTTTGCACCCTGTGCTCTGGGAAAACATCCTGCTCATAACCAGCTCACAGCCTGGATTTCCACCCGCTGATACTCCCACAACATTTCAGAAAATTCAGATTTCACCGGCGGTTCTTCCACTCACCATATTACATCCCTTAATATTGGTGGGGACTTCGGCTGAAGGAATTGTGGTGAGCCTGAACTGAAACCGATGATAGTTATTCATTCTTCCAGTGAGATTAAAGCCAAAATGAACCTTCTTAGTAGCAACAGCCCCTAGCTCGGGGCCAGAGAGCCTGGACCACAGTAGCTGGCTGCTGCTGCTCACTTGCAGCATTTCCCCTTTACTGCACTGCCTCAGCATTCCCAAAAGCACAGAGCTGGGGAACTCAGTGCCCTTGGCGTTGGCCCACCCTCCTTGGGCCTCTCCACAACCTCTGTCCCTGTGTCCAAGCCTGAGGCCACGCCGGGATCACCCTGTTCTATCCCTGGTGTGGTCTTGGTGAAGAGACTGCCATCTCCTGACTCCAAGGGAGCATTTACATTCTTTGACTTCCTGGGCTTCACACTCAATGCCTTTTTTTCCCGCTGCAGCGATGCCTGGGATGGACACGGGGAGCAGGACATGTGCAGGAACACTGGCACAGGTGCTGTCACAGCAGGCAGGGGCTGATGTCTGGGTATCTGATGAGGTGCTGCCTTCCCATCCTGCTCTTCCCGTGCCGCTGGATGAGCTGCTCTGTGGCTACTGGGCAGCAGCACTGGAAGAAGGATTTTCACTTCAGCCCCAACACACATCAAGAAGTGAAGGCAAGCACTGTCCAGCCCCTAGCTTGGTCTCCACTACAGATTCTCTTCCTGCTCATCCAAATTGCTACTGGTTCCTCCGGAGCACTCCAGAAATCAGAGGCTGACTGTGACCCCCTTGCTGACTTGGCAGCTCCCAGAGGAACAGGCTGGGGGACAGCAGTGGCCTTGAGGCAGATCTATCCATGTCTCACCTGCCAGGTTCTCCTGTGCCTGCCTGACTGCTGGAAATGGTACCCCAGGAGAAATCCCTTATGGAAATCCTGCTGTGCACCCTTCTCATCTGCTGTGAGCCAGAAGCCCTTGGCCCATGTTCCTGGGGCACTTGTCTCAGCCTGGCACTGCCACCAGCACCCAGCCTGCAGTGCCCATTTCAAACAGGTGATCTTCTTCCTCCATCCTGATTTTCTGAAGCAAATTCAAACTCTTTCCATGCCAGTCTGAGATGTCTTTCATCACTCTGTTCCCAGCCAGCAAAGGAGATCAAGCAGAACTATTATCACACTTTATATCCAGAGTATGTTTATAAAGGATTAATAAATTATTTATAATGTTTTCATGAAGAGGTTAATCCAGACCCTAAGCCTCTGGTGGGTCAGCAGAGTGAACAAACCACAGCAAACAAGCTCCTGCAAGCCCCCTCTGTTTGCACTCTTGCAATTTATTAATACCTAACACTCACCTGCCAACCCTTGCAAGGCTACTGTCACCCCCAGTGTGATCCTCCCTGTGCTCTGCTCAGCCTGTGCTTTGCAGAAGACCTGCAGTGTTCTGCTCCCACCCAGCAGCAAGCACAAGGCCTGGCCTGGTCCCAGGCCTCCTGCCCAGTGCTGCCAGAGCAAGAAAACCTCTTTTCACTGGGGTTTTTTGTCTCCTTGACTCTTAAAACAAATGAAAGGTGCTTAAAAACTGAGGACTTCCTATGTATGTACCCATTTGCATGCGTAGATATTTCACAGCCCAGTGTGGGTGTTCAGTAGCTTGTTTTGCAGTTGAATTTTTTAGGGGTTTGTTGGTTTGGTTTTGGTTTTTTTGCACCCAGCATTTGTGATGCGCTGTGTGGTGTTTCTGATGGGAAGGTTCTGGTTTGCAGGGAGCTCTTGGGCTGGTCCTCCTGGGATAGGTGGGGTGAATTTTGCTTTCTTTTCTGTACTTGTATAGGGGGAAACTACAGCATGGACTCAGGGACAAACCAGTCTGCTAGGGTCTTTAAAAATGTCTTTTCCCAGGCTTCTGTGTTAGAATGTGGGGTTTGGTTCTGGGATGCTGCAGGGATATGGCCTGTGGCAGCACATGGTGGTGACAGGAGCTGCAAGATGCTCTGGCACTCCTGTGTGGAAAAGAAATTGTGGCCATTTGTGGTGGGATCATTCCTGGGCTGCAGCTCCTCTTCATTTATATATGCCCTGAAAATTCACCTTTACAGCTGAATGTGGCTGGTCCCTTTTTAGACTGGCTTGTCACAACCAGGTATGGATTTTCAGCACTGAGCATCCTAGGGTTTGAGAAGTGCAGCAGAGCTGTGTGTTATGGCCCAACCCACCACATCACTGATCAGGAGACAACCAGAATGGGGGAAGCCATCGAAATGATCACCTGGAGAAATGGTGATGCAGGCAAATGAAATAAATTTTTGTATTTCTTGCAATGAAAGCATTAAAAAGGGAAGAATTCCCAGTGGAGAGACCTGGGTAAAGCCCTATTCAGTAAATGCCAGCTTTGCTGGGCAGTGTGTCAGTGCTGGGCTCAGACACCTGAGCTAGCTCCAGCCCCAGCTCAGCTTCCCAGCCCCATACTGGACTTGCAGGGCACTGGGACAGGCTGGGGCAGTGCTCCCAGCGATGACTGGAGCTTGTGAGACCCCTTATGGAGGGAAGCATCTTCCCACCACTGAAAGCCCCTGTGTTGCAGGGATCTTCTCCAAGATTTGCATCTGATTGCCTGGTTCTGCTCTGAGTGCCCTGTCCCAGCGTGAGGGATGAACCTGCAACGTGTGACAGGACCAGGAGGGACAGCTCTTTTGGAGAAGTGCCACCTCTTGGGATGCACCAGGGCCCTCCAGTGCCCCCAGGCCCCCAAGGCTGTGCTTGCTGCACTGGGCAAGGCCAGGCTGTGGCCACAGAACCCTCACTGGCAGCCATAACAAAGTTCTCAGACCGAATTCTGGCTCTTGCTTTGCACTGCAAGCCTGGAGGGATGTCAAGGGAGTAGGGGCAGAAGTCTTCCTCACCTCTTGCTCTGAAACTTGCACTCACAAATGTTCTTTCCAAGAAACTCTGCTGCAAAAGCTTCATCTGAAAGTAAAATGGTTCTTTCCTTGGGAGTCCACCTTTCCTTCTCATTGTGGATAACATAAATGCATGGCTCATCCCAAAGATCACTACTGTCGGAATCTTCTCACTTTAGGCATGTTTCTAATCAATAATTTTACATTTACATCATACTAGTACTTTTTCCTCTTCTATTCAGCCCTACCAGGGAGCAAAATACCCACTTAGATATCTTATCACACCAGTAAGAAAAGAAAAAAAGATGAAAAAAATACCAGTGAGGTTCTAGGCTTGAGTCCCACAGCTTTGCAGTTGCCCCTCTGGATCAGTATCAATTCCATTGCCCTGCATAAAGTGGAAATTAAACTTAATGTGAATTTATTGAAAAAGAAGTGAGTCCCCAAAGATCAAACATCTAATAATTAGGAAACAGTAAGAAGATATGTCACCTCAAGCCAAGAGAAATGGTTCTTAGCATATTTCAGAAGGCAGCACTGAGCCCCACTGTCCTGGAATGGCTGGTGGCAGCCCTCGAGTCTTCCCTGAATCTCTGGGTTAAAACAAGAAGCCATCAATGTCCAGCTGGTGCCACAGGGCCTCTGAGCCACCAGGGATGGTCAGCTGCCACCACTCCCAGCCTCCAGTTTACTGCTCCTCCTTTGCTGTGTGCACTCAGCAATAGCTCCTGCTGGCAGGAGGGAAGCACCTACACCCCAGCATCCACCCAGCTTCTCAGAGCTTCTCTTCCAAGCCCTTCTCCACCACTGGACTGTGGTGACCTGCTCAGCACAGTCCTGCTGGCAGGGGCCAGAGCCTGAGGAGGGACACCCATGGCACTGGCAGCCCCTCCCTCCCAGGGGACTGCCACAGGCAGACCCACCAGGGACAGGAACAGGCCTTAAAGGGACTGATCCCCTCCAGGCTTGTCTTCTTCAAGGTAGAGCTTTCCATTTCTCAGATCTGCTCAATACAAAGTCAGTAATCTCCTGCTGTCCTCACGGACTCCATCCTTATCCCATTCCCATCACTGGAGCAGCTGCCACAAGTTGGCTGAATGTGGCTGTAGGAGCTGGATGCAGCAGTAGTAAAGGCTCTGCCTGCCTGAAGAATCCCATCTTTGCTGAGATGTGTCCTCAGACCTATTGGAGATGCCACCTTCTTGTTGCTTGTCTTCAGGATCCCAGAGCAGTCCCCAGCCATGGGCTCTGGACAGTCAGACAGTTGGGCAGGAGGTCTCCCTGTTCTTTTGGACATCAATGCATTCTCCATCAGCCTTTCTTTTTGCTTCTTGAAAACATTAGCCATGAACTAAACCTATAACCCTCACCTTAGAGGAAATGAGGATGACGAGGAAGAGTAGCTCCATTTAATAGCAAAGGTGGCTCTTATGTGTGATTGTCTTTTCAGTTCTTCTGTGCAGAGTGCCCCAGGTGTCCCCCATCACTCATTCTGAGCTGACACTTTCTGGGCCGGCAAGGGAATTGCTTTTCCAACCCCATATTCTATACAGAGATGCTGCCCCATGTTCCAGAGCACAAAATGAGCTGCAAAGATTTGACTCTGTTGCAGCTAAACCTGAAAATCCTTCTGCCTTCCTTTCTGACCCTATTTCATTACATGGCGAGGGGGGAGATTTTATTCTCTGCAAACGGAGGGGGAAACAGTGCAGTAAATTCTAAGTGTAGCTTAAAAATGGGAGCCCAAAGCTCCTCTGCTCTTTTGCATTCACCTCATGTACCCTTGCTGGGGAGCCACGAGCAGCTGAGTCTCACTGAATTCTTATCCTCAGCTTTATGCTTCAAGAAGTCTGGGGATGAGGGAGCAGCACAAGGTGTAGCAGTAAACCAGTGAAATTTCCTCTTGTGTCAGAACTGTACATGTAGAGAGCCACCAAGCACTGCAATATTCTATCTGTATGTATCCACCCCTGGTATCTGCTTGTAAAATATGCCCACACATTACCCTCCCCTATGTGGGACTGACTGTACATGTGCCTTCACCCTTTTTCATGGTTTGGCATCTTTTTTTAACACAATTACAGAACTTGAATAAATCACTGAACTGCAGTTACAAGTCCTATGCAAGAGGTGACCAGGGAGTCAGTCAATTTTCAATATTTCTGTGTTGTTTTCAAAGTCACTGTGGGGTTTTTCAGAGAAGCCCAACAGAACGAATGCTCCAAAACGCAGTTTGTTTGTTTGTTTTTTTTTCTAAAAAGCATTTAGCATTTTGGATATACTAAATCTCTTAGGCAGCTTTGAAAAGCTCTAGACCCCAGTTGCTCACTGGGCCACGTTTGGAGAGCAAGCAGGAGCAGGAGCCACAGGACGGACGAGCACCGGGACAGACGGTTGTTCCATGGTTGGAAAAGGTTGCCTTAAGCCTTCCCTGCAATGCCCTGGAGAATGCTCCCGTGCCCTCCTGCCCTGTGCCCGGGGCAGCCCCGGAGCAGCTCCTGCCCTGGACTCTGCTGGACGCCTTACACGTGGCACAGCCGCCACTGGGGATCTGGAGAAGAGGGAAAAAACAGCCCCACGTTCTCTACATCACCTGTGCTGTAGGACTGAGACCTCGTCTGGAACTCGAAGCTAACAAAACCCGTCTTTTTGTGTGCTATGTGTTCAGTTGGTGTAAGCAGGGTTCGTAGGGAAGGGGTGTCTCCTCCTGGTAGGACATTGTGTAAACATTTGCCGAGTGTCGACTGCCTGGGATACATTGTGTAGTGTGCCTGTGTGTGTGTAACCTGGTTTTGGTTGTTAGGTTGTAATGCTGTCTCTTGACTGATAAAAAAAAATCTAATATAAAGAAAAATCATAAGAAATAAAAAAATATATATTTAAAATCTATTTTATGTGTATTCCTCTACAGCCTGCGAGTGAATCTGTCTGCAAAATGCTTTGGTTTTTTAAAAACGCTTTTAAAAGTCAGTGGTGTGAGAGACAAGTAACAGAAAAACATCCCCTTTGAAGACAAGGACATACAGGAATGGGGATGGCACAGGCTGAGGGGTTGGAGGGAATTTTTTTCCCCTCTCTATTACCAAACCTTACAGCTCAGCAAATAATGACAGAGCTAAAGCAGATGTTAATTGTCCTGAGAAAATCCCAGATCAGCCAATCTCTGCAGCATCAGCTGTTTCTCCAAGCACTGTATGAGATGTTCTCAGCACCCATGAGAGGCAGAGATGCCTCTAAGGTGATCAAAGGCTTGGAGTTGAGGGGAAGCTGAGAGCTGGGAGTGCCCAGCCTGGAGGAGGTTCAGGGAGATCCCATCCTGTGTGTGGATTGCTGATGAGGGGAGTGCAGAAAACAGAACTGGAACATTCTCAAGGGAATGTCCCCTCACAGGGACAGGGTGAGAGGCACAAATTGAAGTTAAAAAAAAAATCACTTAAACATAAGAAAATGCTTTTTCACTGCAAGGATGATGGTTGCCCACAGGACAGGTTGAGAGGCTGAGGAGTCTTCATCCTTGGAGATACCCAAGATGGGAGGAGACATGGCCATGAGCAGCTTTGGGCAGGAGACAGATGGGGCTTGCCAAGCCCAGTGGCTGTGCCAGCTCCACCAGCAGAGCCAAGCTGAGGAGACACCCATGACCCCTCAGCTGCTGGGAAAAGCACTTCAAAGAAATATTAGATTAGATATTGTGAATAAAAAAAATAGCTGGGAATGAGCTTTTGTAGCTTTGATAGATCTTATGGGAAAACCAAATCTGGCACCTGGAAAGCCTAGGGTTGTTTGGGATAGATGGAGCTCAGGAGATCCAGTCCAAAATCCTGGTCACACCAGGGTAAATACTGAATTCAGAGCGCATTGTAGAGGGCTTTGTTCAGCCAATGCTTGAAATTCTCCAAAGAGATCGATGATCCTGCCACTGCAACCCAGGGGGAATAGTTCTGCTCAGTCAGAACCTCCTCTCTTTCCATTTATCCTGGCGGTGTCGGTCTCTTTCTCCCAGCTCACATCTCTATAAAATCCTGACTCCATCTTCTCCAGAGCACAAAAGGTCAATGAAGCCCATCTTCCTCAATGTCTCCTTTTGGCCAGGTGTTCCAGCCCCAGGACATCCTGGTGGCCCTCTCTTGTGTCTCTTCTACATTATCAACTTGTGGTTGGGTGGGAGGTGGAATCCAGGTCCATTCCAGATCCCCAAATGTCAAGGGGTGCAATCACTTCCCTGCCCCATGGGCTGCCCTCCCTGCACACAGCCTGGCTCAGCTCTCATCCAGGGCTTTAACTTTGAGCTGCTCTGAAGTCCAGCACTGCTCAGAGGACCAGTACAGGGGCTTGTACTGGTACAAGCCTTTGTACTGTACAGCCTTTGCTCCTTCCCAGTGGTAGGATCTTGCAGTTCTTCTTTTCCAAGGTCCATGTCCCTGTCCCATCTTTTCCAAGGTCCTGAGTCCTGACCTCAAGCTTTTCTGCTCTGCACAGTGTAGTATTTCCCACAAACTGAAGTACATCTCCTCTTTTCCCCTGGTTTATTGGTATGTGGACCTTTTCTGTGAAGACTTTGCAGCTTTGTGGACTTTGTCCTCATTCTCCAAATCTTCCCACCCAACCTGAGCAACAACAGGAGCAGTGAGGCCAAGCACAAAGCAGGGTGAGCCCCAACAGAGAGCAAGGGCCCAGCAAAGATACCGGAGCTCCTGTACCCACATCAGCTGTGTCTGTGCAGGGACACGGAGCAGCCACACTCTGTCAGGGAGGAGGGAGACACTGAAGAGTGCCTGGAAAGCTGCCTGGTGGGAAAGGCCTCACGAGTGTTGGTGACAGCAGCTAAACAAGAGCCAGGTGTGCCCAGGTGGGGAAGAGGCCAGTGACACTTTTCCTGTAGCAGCCATGGTGTGGCAGCAGGACCAGGACAGTGACTGTCCCCTGTGCTGGGCATTGCTGAAGCACCTCCAGTCCTGGGGACGGTTCTGGGCCCCTCATGGCAAGAAAGGCATTGAGGGGCTGGAGCATATCCAGAGAAGGGAATGGGGCTGGGGAAGGGGCTGGAGCACAAGGAGCACCTGAGAGAAGGAGACAGAGGGGAACATTCACTCTCCACAAGTCCCTGACAGGAGGGTGGAGCTGGGTGAGGTCAGGCTCTGTTCCTAAGGAACAAGGGACAGGATGACAGGAAATGGCCTCAAGTAGTACCAGGGGAGGTTCAGGTTGGATATTGGCAAAAATTTCTTCATGGAAGGGATTGTCAAGTCCTGGCACAGCTGTCTTGGATGATGGCGGAGTCCCCATCACTAGAGGGATTTTAAAAAAGTGTGGATGCTGCACTTGGGGACATGAGTTAGTGGTGGCTTTGGCAGTGCTAGAGGAACAGATGGACTTGATGGTTTTAAAGGACTTTTCCAACCCCAATGATTCTGTGACATCAGCCTTGCTCAGTGCCTGTTACCTTGTGCACAAATAGTTAATTTCTGTGATTATAAAAACTGACATCTTCTATTTAATAACAATTTATATTTAATCAGCATTTTGAGATACATATTTTTAAAATTCAGCAAGAAAGAGAAGAGGTGGCAGAGTGTGTGCACAGAGCTCAGACTCCTGGCTCTCCCCAGCAGCTCCTGGGAAGAGCAAGCCTGACCTACTTTCCAAGGCAGCAGATCCCAGCCGCCACAGCCGATGGCAGCAGAGCTCTCCAGATCAAGGGATGCCAGGCTGATGCCTGGCAGAAGCCCCTACCCCATGGAATTGGGCCTTTTCCCTGCCTGTTCCCTGCTGAGCATCCCTCTGTGGGGAGCCAGGCTGCTGGGGCTCCTCTGCTCCCTGCACAGCCCTGGGGGCAGCAGGGTGCCCTTCCTGTTCTCCCCTGCTTTGCAGGAACAGCTGCATCAGTTAATTTGTTTGTGGTTAAACAAATTCCTTGCTGAAGCTACATATAAGGAGCTTGCAGGCCCAGAGTTCTAAATAATCCCTCCAATCCTCTTGTTTGGAATGATGCTGCTGTTGTTGCTAATAATAATTCAACCCAATTTATAGGACAATAACATTTATTTAGAGCATGAGGGATTCCACATTATACAAACCCTTAAATTTATTTTTTTGTTTCACTGGTCCATTTCTACAACAAATACATCAGATCTACTATATAATAAAATTATTTACATTTCCAAACAACATGAGGTTTGTTTATAAACCCTCTGACTGCTATTCACATACAGTACTTAAACAACAGCACATTACAGTATTTTAATACCTAAAAATGACAACCCTGTATTCTAAATTGTTTATGAAAAGTGGAAACAAATAACTTTACAATTGTCTTCCCCTCCCCTTCCATTTCATACAAACACATTACCCTAATGTGCTAACCCTGACTTCACTTTGCAAATCCAGGGGGTTTTAGAAGAACCCAGTTTTTATATCTATTTAAATTTAGAAAAAAAAAATCATTTATTTGGAACAGTATAATATTAAAATTACTTACTGTACAGAATTTTATTTAAAAAAGAAAAATCACAGCTCAAAATTGCTATTGGGAAATTCACACTCATTTACAAGTCTCATGTTTCCATGCAGTAATTTACTTGGATTTTCTTCTTTTTGACTGCATTGCACTGGCACTCGTTTCTGAAATCAAGAGAAGAAAAAAAGCATGGATATGCAGTCGGTAAGCCATTCCCCAGAGGGGCACAAATTGCCCTGTTATTTTTCCAAACTCAGACCAGAGTGGAAACCTCTGGAGATCAGGAATTCCCCAGCACCAGGACTGACTCTTGAGCAGCTGTGACACCCCTGGGCCATCAGCTTGAGCCATGAAGACCTAACAGAAGAGCCTTTGAAAGAAAAGCCAAATATTTGTAAGTGTCCCCCAGACGCCACAGGGGAGCTGTACCCCAGGAGCAGCCCCGGGCTGTGCTGCACAACCACTCAGGGAGGTGTTTTGGAGCCTGCCATGCCAGTTAACAGTCCAGTTGTCTGAGCTCTTAGAAAGTCATTAGAAAACAAATCTCTGCAGTGTACACTGAGTCACAGGAACACAGCTGATGCAAAAAGACATAAATGTTAACACCTGCAGATGACATGTTCAGTGCACTTACCAAGGCACTAAGTTTCCATTTCAAAACAAAAAAAGAGTAAGGACCAAGGGCATTTGCATCTCTAGATCTTTTTTAAAATGTGATTTTAAATGTTGGCAATGTCTCTTTGGCTCTTCATAATGTTTTCCAAAAACTATTGCAGCTGTGTATATTTTAAGAGTCAAAAGGGAAAAAAATTTTCAAGCCCATCTAAAATTAGAACAGCAGCAGTACAACTCCACAGCTGTTACATGTAGAATTAGAAAAAACAGTCAACATTTCAAAATTTAACAAACTCAAAGTTTGTTGTCAAAGGTAAATGCTAAAAGCTGCCCTTGATGGAAAAGTACTCCAAAAAGGGAAAACACCAGTACAGTACCAATCTTCAGAAGTGAAACATCTCCACAGGCTCAGCTCCAGCCTGGAGCCCTCCAAGCAGCAGGGCTGACTTTGAAATAGCTTCAGCACCAGCTGTTGCCACCCTTGCTGCTGCTCGAGGCTCTGTGTTTAGGAGGAGTGGGCCAGCAGTGCTCAGCCCCTCTGTCCATCCCTTGGGACTATCACCAGCACCTCCCCAAACGCTGCACCCCAGAGTGTGCTGGACACACGTGGACAGGGCTGACCCTCCCTGTGTGCTCTTCTCTCACTTAGCAACCAAGTTCCTGCTCCTGCTGGTCAAAGTCTGCTTCTCTCTCCCTGCTGATTTTTTTCTCTAATAATGACTTTAAACAGCCTGTGTCTCAAGAGATAACTCCTCCCAGCCCCACATTCCTTTCACCATGGATTAGGGGGTTTCTCAGGACACAGATAACATAATGAGGACAGGAGCGACCAAAGCAGAATAATTAAGCTCTGATTCACTAACAAAAATGTACAACAGAGCAGGCACGGGTGGCAAATTAGGTGACACTCCTGCAGCCACCTCATTGGCGTGCAGCCTGTCCTCTGGCAGAGAGCACCTGGTTTGGCTCATCCTGCACAGCTCGGGAGCAGCCGTGTGCCCGCAGGCACGGCAGCACAGCCAGGTGTCCCCAGTGCACTGCACCCAGGGGCCCAGCAAAGCCCTGGGACCCTGCAGCAGCTTCAGATGCACAACTTAAAAACAAGGGCTTTATTTACAGAAGTAAATGAATTACACAGACAGCACAACCCCCTGTAAGAGTTTTGGTATTATTTAAATTTGATGCATTTTCCCGTTCCCACATTTTCAGAATTTGACATGTCACTGGTTGTCATCTTTAGGTTTACCCACTACAGCGTGTGGGGCAGGTCACACGCTCCAGATCCTCTCAAACGCAGGCAGGGATTTTCTGTGTGCCTTCACATTTTTCAAACTTTTTTTTCACAATCATGAAAGAGAATTTATTTTTACAATACAGACTCAGATTCTTCTGCACAGTCCTGCCACAAGAAGTATATGTAATTAAATTCAGCAGTCACAAAAGTGCAGAACATATAGGTCCCCTGTGTAATCTTTGGGAGTCACTGAACAATGACGTAAAGCTGGAATGCTTCTCTGAAACTCTGAAAACACAATATTCTTACCATCACACTTTAGTACCTCCAGTATGGAAATGGTGGCTGAATTCAACTTGGCTTCCTTTTATAATCATTTTATATTAATACCTCTTTGTTCTGTATATTATCTTTAAAATAGTGGTCGAGTGTTGCCTCTTGACGGTCTCTCTCTACTCTCTTGCATAACTTTGGTCCATCAGCATTTTTCTGACCCTTAAAACACAAGAAGCTGACAGAATTAGCTTCCACCTGGCACTGGGTCGTGCATATCACACAAATGCTGCATAATTGTTACAGACTGTAACCTGGGTAGGAGTAAGGTATGTCAGCACCTGCTAATGCCATGGGTTAATAACTTCAGGAGTTCAGATGTTGCGAAGCAGAGCTGAGGCTCTGTGCTAGCACACAGCACTCCCTGATGCTCCTGGCTGCCACCTCAGCAGCCTCTAGAGCGTTCCTGAACCATGGCATTTGACTTGCCAAGAGCTGACAGTACACTTGGGAAGACTTAAGTCTTGTGTCTTTCGGGCTTCTGGAAAAGGAAAATGTCACTTTTTGATCTGAGTACGGTCCTTCCAACAGCAACACATTTCTGCCAAGAGAATTCAACTAGGCAAGGTGCTGAACACTATGGTGGTGAGTGCTGCAGAAAACAAGTTCCACAGATGTACCAAAGAGGAATTCATACAGGATTTACTGCCAGTGCAGACGTCAGGAAACGCTTCAACACCAACCTCTGGCTAAATCCTTGAAACTAGAGATAAAGCACCCAAGATGTATGAGCTGCAAACCAGCATTACAAGGCAGCTACTGTCAGGGCAAACACCTGGAGAAGCAGGTTAGGAGCTGCCCTCTCCCCAGGAAGGGTGGCTGTGCATGTTACCTTTAGCTGTGCCGGATGCGGACGCAGGTCGCGAGGATCTCTTACGCTGCCCGTTCTCTACAGTTTCCTGTGAAGCGGCAGAATCCTCTGTTCTTGAATTTCTTCTACTTGGAGTTTTAGACTTTTCACAATTCTCTTTTGTCTCATTACTAATAAAGTGGGACAAAATATTTCTGATGAAGTGTGAGAAGAATTATGTTTTTCTATGCAAGTCAGACAAGCTGGAGGATGGCCCAACACAGGTACCAGTTCCGGACTATTTAGCACTGAAGATATGAAACGCTAGAGATACCAGAAGTTCTATCAGATGAAGAATGACCTGAGTAAGCCAGAGTATAGTCCATTTCTATCAAAAATTATCAGAAGATACAGAATTGAGAAGTCCACAAAAAGAATATTTTCAACATTAGGAGATCAAGAAATTAGATGCATTATAAATTGTCTGCTCTGTTTTCCACAGGCGCCACCATTACTGAAGTCTAGGAAAAGCAAACAGGTTACATTAGAGACTGCTGCAGTATGGGGGTACAGAGTTGAAATTGCAGATGGACATCAGGAGGAATTAGGAAGTCTTCAGGGAGTATGCAAACTTTTGGGTTTGCTAAAAAGACTTACTCCATTCATCCAAGTGATTTCTCACATATTAAAAAAAAGGGTTTTTAACATTTTCTTCAAGTTTTAAAGCTTGAAGTCAAAATCCTATTTTTTTTCCCTAACAGAAAGCTTTTTCTGTTATAAAACAATAATTTTAGGTACTGTGGAAATCTGTTTCTTGCCACTGAGACAATAAAGGGAGTGCCACATTTTGTAATTAAACTCCTCTTTTATTTTATTTCTCTTAGCCCTGTAAACTCATCCTGACTGGGCATTTTCTCCTTAAATGCATTATTGCCAGACAATTTCTGGCGACAAAGCTGTTTCAGAAGTTTAACTTCTCTTGTGTGAAGCCAGAGGTAAGTAATTAACTAAATAAATTCTTCTGCTGATAATGGAGAAGAAAGCTCATTTCAGGCCCTTTGGGTGACAACTTGCAGGATTTCAGGAAAGAGTGCCTGAGCCAGACTGGAGTGAAGACACAGCACAGGGTGACCCGTGTGTGACAAAGGTCTCACTGCAGTGTCACCCTTCAGACAAGTCCTGCTTTGAGGGGAAGGACTCAAACCACACAAACTTTAGGGTTAAGTAACAGAAATGTGAAATAAAACAGTTTCTCAATGGAAAGAGAGACAGACATTCTCAAGGAAGGACACACAGCAGAAGTTACTATGGATTGTAGATTATCTCAGATACGAAATAAATATTGAAATATATTTCCCCATAAGGGAGTATTATGTGACATCTATAAACTGGATCCCCCAAACAGGTCTCAAACTGCTCTTCTCCTATGGAACTAGGGCAGCTGAACCAGCAGTCACCTACCTCAGAGGACCCCTAGAGGGAAGCAAACAGGCATCAGCAGCCAAAGTACAGGTCATTTTACAGATGCTAGTGACTAAATCCAGAGCTGGGATTGTCTCATAGGAACCAGCACATCACTTCCCTCCTTTTATAAGTGGAAATCAAGTTACTCCAAGTGAAAATATTCCTAGTGGTTTATGGGTTGCAAGGTTCCCTCAGGTTTTAAAGGTTTTTAATAGCTTTAAATGAGAATAGGTTTAGATTAGATATTAGAAATTGGAGAAATTGGCACACGGTGCCCGGAGAAGCTGTGGCTGCCCCATCCTTGGGTGTGTCCAAGGCCCCAGACTGGACTGGGCTTGGAGCAACCTGGGATAGTAGAATGTGACCCTGCCCATGGCAGGAGGTGGAATGAAGGTAAGTTTTAAGGTCTCTTCCCACTCAAACCATCTCTAATTCTATCAAGGTATGTATACCATATATCCTGTATGGTTCAAGTCCAGGAGCCCAAAGCTGCCCAGTGTATCAGCCATCACTAGACTCAGATTGCCTGCAAACTTTCCTTCCTTTCCAGTCTTGCTTAGAAGAGCATCAATCATAAAAACCCTGAGAATGCCCTTGTGGTAATCTGATGTGTTGGGTGAGTTTGGAGACAGTCACACAAAGACACTTCATTTGGAGAATCTGCTCAGCTGCCAATGTCCTATCTTCAGCTTTTAAGAAAAATTCTACCCTGAAGAAAACTCACTGTGAAATTTCAGCTTGTCTTTGAAAGATGCCAATCCACAAAAAGATAAATACCGTTTACTATTCCATTCAGAGCCATTCCTGATCTGAGAAAATGTGCTGCATACCCTGCCTTACAAAGGAAGGCCCTGCCTCATCTCCTGAGTGTGAGAAACCCAACAAGGGGCTAGCCCTCCTGCCCTGGCCTAGGGGGTCACTCCACCCATAAGGGCAGTGTCCAAAACTTGACTGGCTGTGCCAGCACCATTAGCCAAAAACCTCCCCAGGGGCTCTCACTCCAACTAAGTGGGAGCTTGGGGTGTTTAGAATCTTCCACGTAGATTTTGGAAACTGTATTTTCTTCTGACAGAACACAATCATTTGAAATAGTATCTTTTAATTACTAAATGTCTTAACCAGGACAACATGAAGTTTCTACCTGACTTTCTTATCAAGTTTTGGTGGAGTGTTAACAAGCAAATAGAGGAAAACTGTTGAAAACAATCCTCAAGGCAGAAGAACAATCTTTTGAAAGACTTCCTTTCAGAAAACAAAATTTCACACAATGGCTAAGCTGCAGGCTTTGGGGAGTTAGTTTTGATTTGTTGTGCAACCATCAAGACCCTTACAGGCTATAAAACATCCAGGCCTGAAAGGATGAGAGGAAACATTGCCCAAAGCACAGACTAAGGGAAAAGGTTACCTTTTATTCATTGCATTTCAGCAATGGCTTGGAACATTCAACTGGCCTGATTTCTTAGCAGGAAAGAAAGGATATGGCCAAAAAATATGAAAAGCAGAAGCAGAGGTTGAGCAATTAAGCAAAGAGAAAGGGACTTCCTCCCACAAAAGCTGTATCTACTCTAAATCTATAAACTATCTCCTTACCTTTGACCAGCAACTACTGCAGCATTTGTCTCAAGTTCTAAAAAAGAAAAAGATAATTTTAAAGTCTGCTGTAGAGGTACATACCTGCTGACAAGGCATGACTAGCTCACATTTTTCTATCACAGATTAGATAAAGAATAAGCTTTTCTCAAAGCAAAGCAAGCCAAAATACCACATTGGCCAAGTGCCTGGTCTGATTACAGCCTTCAGGACACTGCAGTCAGCTAAGACAGGGAAAAATAAAAGCCCTACAAAAAACTGTAGAGAAACTCCCCTGCCTACACACTTCTCCCTTTTTAAACTTCCATTTTAGACAGCTTATTTCTACTAAATGTTCTAGGTTTTATTAATTTTTAAACCTTGAAAGTACCCATCTGGATCTATTGTGCATGTAAAAATTTGCCTTACCCCAACTGCCTCTCACAGTAGTATCTTCTAATGACAAATTTCTGAAGCCCAATTGCACTTGGACAGAATTGGAAAATACCTCAGAGGAGATGATGCAAAGGGAAGTCTGACCTGTCTTCTCTCTCTCTCTGTCTCTGATTTTGTACATACAGGTCAGGTTTTCTCTGGAGTCTACACCTCAGTAAAGATCTCTTCCTTTCAGCACATAAAATGTCAAGTCTTTTTACTGTCTGTCTTTTAATTCTCTCCATATCCACCATATCCTTTGTTGAGAGGGAAGATCTATACCTAAACATAGGCCCACTCTTGAGGAACTGCCAGAGATTTAGGGATTACCACTGCAATGCCATGGATGAACTCCCTGTGCTTTGTCTCATTGCCCAGCTCAATTCCAGGATCAAGCTTGGGGCCAGTGGGACACCAACTGGGGTTTTGCCTTTGCAATTTAGCCCCCAAAGTTTGCTAGAGTATGTACAATGAATAGAGGAATAAAAAAAAGTAAGAGAATGAGTAATATCCGTCCTCCTAGGATGAATTTGCAGTGTTGGAATATCTGCCTCTCCAGTGTAAATGGATATTAGCACTGTCTGAGAAAAACAGATGTCTTGGGAGCAAAGGAAGAACAGACAAAGTAATGAAAGGAGTTACCTTTGTTCCCACCCAAAATTTAAACGGGGAGATTTTCCAATAGCAAGAAATGGATAGCATCAGTGCTTCGCCTAGAAAGGAACCCCTAGTACAGTCACAGCAGCACAGTGCAATGAGGTGGATGTGAAAAAACAAGGGTGTATGACCACCTTTGTCTTAGAGGAAATTCAAAGAAAACAATTTAGTACCTTTTTTACTTTCTGAAAACCCCGTTTCTAATCAGATTAGAGATAGCAAATGGATGGAGAGTGGCATTTCCCATAAGTAAGCCCACATCTATCTGCTTTCCCTACTCAGCCTGGAAGTTACTTTTTTAAAGCACCCCAGAACTGATGGTGAAACACCATGATAATAGATGGCAACACCATGAAGTCATCTGCCAGGGCTCCATTCTGAAATGCTGCTGAGGTGGGCATTAAAAGTTGAACACAAAAAACCCCATATTACAACACTAAAACACACTCCCAGCATGGCATGAACATATTTCTATATTCAGAAGAGTACAATGAAAGAAACGCCCCTCTTATCAACTCTGCATAGAAATTCCAAATTCAAACACAATGTAATGTTACAAATCCTGTCCCTCCAATTTATCACTGAATATCTAAAACCTTTCTTGTGGATTTTTTCTTTTTTCACGTGACCCCATCCTGAACCTCCCACAAGGCTTTGGAGACTTCCAAAGCACAATGCAACTAGCAGAGAAAAACAATCCCAGAAGCACAAATAACAATAAAAAATCCTACCCAACCCCCAAAATGTGTCAGTGGGTTAATGGTCACTGAATATGCATTCAAACAAATAGATTTTCACTTCCAAACTGAATAAGGATTTAGTTCACCTCTATTCTGCTTTTCTCCAGTGGAAGATTTACCTGTTCTTTGAACAGTACTTTCTGATGTTGCAACTGAACTTTTTTTCTGTGTTAAATGTTGAGAGGATGCTAGAATAAAAGTGGAGGGAAAAAACATTACTGTCAAAGCGAGTAAAGGAGTTCCTGTTGTGTGATCAGGCTGGTACAAAATACTCTCCCAGCTGACTGCACTTTGCCAATATTTTTAATCTAACCTCCACTTCCCTCCCACCACACACACCTCCCCCTTTTTAAAATAAACTTTGGCAAAACTATCCCAAGCAAGTTTTCTCAAACTAGAATGAGTGATGGAATGAAATATCATAAACAACATTTTTAAAGGCAACAGTTTTTCAACAGACTGTGACATTAACGGAAATCCTAAAATTTCTACAGTTTAGTCTCCTTTTTTAACGTTCATTTCAACAGAGATTCTGGGAGAGATAGTATTATTTTTAATGAATCAATGCCCTCATTCTTTCAACTAAAATATATAATATGCTCCAGATTTGCCTTTGAAGGCTTTTGGCAATAAGATGATGACTTAACCTTTCTTACGTTGCCAAGTAAAAAAATCAGATGGAAAAATAATTTTTGTTTGGCTAATGCTTTCTACTCTTCTATGTGATAGTGAACCTACAGATAAGAGGAGGACAAAAAGTTTAACATTCCTGCTTAAATAAAGACTATCACTTCCTAGCCAGAATTCCTTCTGTGAAGCTCAAAGGAAGCTTTTGTTTTCCAGTGGCATACAGCTACGACATCTAACAGCCATGGGGAAAGTCACACTGAGGCTGAAGTTTTCAGTTTCCCTTATTTCTGTGGATTTTATCATTCATTATTTTCTCTTCTGTCTAATTCATGTTTTAAAGCACAACACTCACTCAGCTCACTTCAAGAGTGATAGTTTTATATCCACACCAGATTCAATAAATTAAATATGGCATCAAGAAATAGCAGCATTATCATGTATAAAGTCTGCCAGATGCACAAATTATAATAGCAAAACTCAGATATAAAGGTATTTTATGTTTTCAAACAATGTAGTTAACTTTTCCATTAATTTCTCTGAAACGAGCATTTAAGTTTTTCCTTAGACAAATGGGGGTTTGTTTGGGTTGTTTTTTTCTTCTGTTCTGGAGGTTATTCAGCAATTTCCCTAGAGGATGAAGGTCATTCAGAGAGGGAAATATTATTATTAGGATTAATTCAAAATATCATAATTAAGCCACTAAATTGAAATAATTTACAAAATCAAAAGTCTGCGGCAAGACCAAAGCAGAATATCAGTGTATCTACCAGCATAAAAGGGACCCTAAGTATTTGTCATTACTGATACATCCACTTTTCCTCCTTCCTACAGTTACATGAAGTTGCTGAATCATATGTTCATGACAAATACCCCACTGAAGCAGTAAATGGAAAGTGAAATAAAACATCTGGAACTCGAATCATGGCGAATAGAAGCCTGTGTATCACTCAGCTGTTAGAAACAAAAGCAGCTGTCAGCCTTGGCTGCAGCGCCACGGAGAGCAGCCCCTGGGGCATCCCGAAGCCTCCTCTTCCCTCCCTGCCCCGCGCAGCCCCGCACTCACCTGCGCTCGGCAGCAGCTCCGGGGGTGCTGCGGGCTTCTCCTCGGCCCCAGCGCTCCCGCCTGGCTCCGGGCCCCCGCCNTGAGGCTCGAGCTGCCGGGCCCAGAAGTGCTCTGATTTGAAAGACTGGGTGCTGGAGGTGTCCCGCTTTTGTTATCGAGTTCTGCTGGCGGGTGCTCTGTTCCCAAACTATTTGGCACCGGCGTATCTAGTCCCTGACCTTCTGTTTCTCCATCCAAAGCATATTGCTCTTCCCCTTTCTCCAGAGAGCCAGTGACCTTCTTGCACGCTTTAGTCAGCAGGAGCTGGCCAATCTTGTCTACCTTTCCCTTTCCCTTGCTGGATGAAACAGGACTGCGTCTATTCCCAGATCCCGGGCTGCTTGTAAGCAGAGGGGAAACAACAGGTCCCGACGGGGCTGCTGGCACAGGGCACTGCTCTCCTGACCCTGCACCTTGGGAAGTCTCCTCTGGGCTGAAGTCCTTGGCTTGCTGAGCAGGAAGCTGTGAAGGAACATTGGAAGGAGTTGGAGTAGAAGGCAGCTGGACAGGAGATGCCAAGGGGTTCAGAACGAGTGATCTGCTGGTGGGAACACTGGACACAGGACTGGCAGATGAGGTGCTGGGAGGAGTGGGCCCAGAAGAAAACTTTATATTCTGTGGGATATGCAAAGAACCAACAACTGCGACTGACTGAGGCATCAGGCTTGAATTAGAAGTCATGGAGGCTGCTGGAATCGTGCTGGACTGAGAGCCCTTCATCACCTGGATGATTGAGGATGAGTTTATAAAGACAGGTGTGATGAACTGTGGCCGGGCATTGGACTGAACTGCTGACTGTCCCTCTGATACCATCACTTTGCTCCCCACGTTGGGCATGGTGACAACAGTGGACACTAATGCAGATTGTAAGTGGGATGGCAATGGAGCTGATGTATTAGCAGCAGATGTAATAGGGTTGGAAGTCACAAAAACTGTTATCTGGTTGGGGGGTAAAGGACCTGAAATAGAAGAGCTAACAGGCCTCTGCATTACTGGAGGAACACTCTGTGCCACACTTACATTTACTTCTCCCAGTTCCTGGTGCCCTGGATTTGGACAGGGCTCATTATTTTGAGGCAGGCTAAGTGAATTAGATGGCTCCTTGCTCAAGGATGAATCCTGCAGTGGAGGAATGACAGCTATCTTCTTTAGCTCCTCACCAGTGGGGACTATTGGTGCCATTTCAAGACCAGTCAGCCCAGGGGGCTTAATGGTCACATTAGGAGCTCCAGAATTGTCAAGAAGTTGACTTAGAGAAGTTGGTGCCTCCCGCATAGCTGGAGATACCATGGCTTTACTTTCCTCCATGACTGGGAGCTTACTGCTATCTAAGGCTTGCCCATCTTTTTTTACCTGTTCCTCAGGAACCAGCACTTTCGTGTCTGGAGTAAGGACACCTTTCAGTTCCATACTGGGCTGGTCCTTGCTACCTTGGACACCCTGTGCACTTTGACTCTCAGTATCTTGAGGAACACTAAGGCTCTCCTTATTGTCTTCAGGAATGCCAGTTACAGCAGGTACAGAAACTGCAGGAGTCTGGTTACTTTGCATGGAGTTATTTTGAAAACTTGTGGTCACGGGTGTCGGCAAAGAAGAGGGACCAGCCATCATATTTCTCTGTAATTCCATGTTCTGCAAGAGAGATGGATTCTGCTGAGTTGTCAATGATAATTTAGCTGCTTTTGAATTCTGTCTGCCAGGGCTTGGTGTAGTTTTCCTACTGGATCCAGGACTGGACCTTCGACTATTGCTTGGGCTTGCTCTCTTTGTTCCTCCAGCATTGGTTTGTTTGCCCGAATTAATGACCACACCTTCCAACTTGTGTGACTGTGAAGCAGCAAAACTGGACTGATTGTTAATTGTGAGATTTGATGGGGCTTGTCCAATGGCCTTTAAAGTAGTGGGATTCAGACCCTGCTGATCAAATCCTCTATTGAGATTAGGCCTGGGAGGTAAAGGAATATTGATCTGGGGAGGGAACAGACCAGCAATAGAAGCATTGAGCCTCTCTGGAGACAGGCTAATTTCTGAGGGTTCTGTACTGGGTGGACGGTTATTAGGAGTCTGAGGGTAATATGGCCTTGGGCTAGCTCTGTTGGGGGTTTTAGGCCTTGAAGTTTGTGATGTTGCAGCAACATTTGGAAAATGGTGTGTAAGAGCACTAGACAGAGAACTAGACTGCTGCTGGGGACTTGCACCTTGGGCAGCTGAAAGTGGGGACAGTCCAGGCTTGGGTCCTGTCATCATTAACTGGTTCTGTGAAACTACTAAATGAGATGCCACATTATTCTGAGCTGCTGATGTTGGAGGGCCCTCAGCTACACCTCCTTCTGGAAGGGAGGACACTGATGACACCTCTCTGAGGGGTGAGCTGGAAGGATTCTGTACGTTATCTGGATAAACCATTTTTCTTGCATTATTTCCCAGAGGAGGATTGCCTGGCAGGGCCATCCTTTGTTTGTCAGGAGATGGAGGCACTGGCCCAGGCCCCTGGAGGTTCACCATCACTGGCATGTTCCCACTCTGCTGCATCGGCATCCGCTGAGCATCTGGGTTCAGGGGCCCCCTGGGGGGGTGAACCCCTTGGGGCACAGGCAGCCTGACTGATTTGGGATCCTGCTGCATCATCAGCATCATCATCATCTGCTGCTGCTGCTGTGGTGTCTGATGGGGTGCCTGGCCTTGCTGTGGGGCTGCCTGGGGCTGCTGCTGGGGCTGGGGCTGCTGAGTGTGTGGCATGAGCTGAGGCGGCATCTGCTGAAGTGGCCTTTGCTCCACTGGCTGAGATGGATAACCTAAGGCAACAGGATGACACGTGCTAAAACCAACCAAAGATCAGAGGAAGCAGAATTTCTGTAACAAACAGGATTGGATAGAAAAGTACAGCCTGGGGCCTGTTTATCTTAGATGAGAGACATGTTAACAAAACAGGCTTTACAAACAAAGCCAAATATTTTACTTAGTTCATAAAAATAATTTTGCTTAAAGTATGACTTGCATGAGATTTAACTGGAGATATCTTCGTCCATTGCATCAGCTATTAATCACACCACCTGACAAGCCTCTGTAACTGCCCATGGGCTTCCTTTCACTGACAAACGAAGAGTTGGACTTTCACTAATTACTGCTCCTTAAAACTCACTTCAGAGTCTGACAGGCCCCAAGAGTCATGACCAACACACCTTCCACAGACCTGACATTTTCTTAAGTACAAAGTAGAATCTGCCATGTGTTACTTGGCCAAAAACATGCTAAGAACCCCCCGTGTGGTTTATAATATAAATTCTGTTGCAGACTTTAGATTTAATCCTCTCTACATGCAAATATCATCCCAACTACAACCACTGCCTCTTCTCAAAAAATCAGCTATTGATCAATGCTAAGTTTTTAAGACTTCAGTCTGTGCTACAGCTGGAAATGCAACATTTTTAACTGTTATGTTACTGCTGAATAATGCTACAGTACTCAGTATGATACCTGCAGGATGATAAATGAGAATGGGGTGACATCTTCATTTTGAGCTAACCCAAAGAAAACACTTAAACAATGGTACCAATTACTTAATAGGAGGGAAAAAAAGGTTTGAACTTGAATGTGTGATAAATAAAATAGAGCTGTCACAAAGATAATTTAAAGCTCTCCTATAGTTATTACATTCAGATAATCACAGAAAAATCCTACCTGGTGGCCTACTTCCAAAATCTGAGAGTTTAGGGCCTGACTTATCTAAACTCATTCCTTGGTCTCCAGACATTGATGACTGATCACTCTCCTCCAGGCCAGCTGGACGTGATTCTGAAGAACTGAAAGAAAAAGAATCGCAATTAAGACCCAGCCCCTACATCAGTGTTTGAATTCTTCTTCTATAACTAAGTACTCGAGTAATGAATTCCTAGCACTCTCCACAGACCCAGAATAATCCACTGAAATGCTTCTGATGTAGCTTGCCAGACTGAAACACACACACCAGGTCTGTGTATAGTCACTGCCTTAAGTACTACTGAAAACGAAACAAGTTACCTTGTGCTCTGTTGATCTTAAACATTTCTTTCTACTGTGAATCTGAGCATTAATTTTTACTGTGAATCTAAGCTAAGAGAATGCCAATGGATATTTCAAATGATAGAGGTACATATATTTCAACTGCACTAAAGGGGCATTCTGTATGGATAAGCAAGTGTCATGGGTAGAAGCATTTTAAATTTACTTTAACGGTAGCACCTTTTCTTCCAGCACTGCACCCAGAAGTGACTCACTCAGGGTATCCAAGACCTCTGATAACATCACAGCACAACTGCACTGACATGTCAGGCATTGCACTCACTCTCCAGAACACAGACCTGTATGGTACCGGGGTTCTGTAAGTGATCACACGCTGGTCTGGGTAGGAATGGACCTTAAAGCTCATCTCATTCTACCCCCTGCCATGGGGAGGGACACCTTCCATTATCCCAGGCTGCTCCAAGCCCCATCCAGTCTGGCCTTGGACATTTCCAGGGATCATGGGGCAGTCACAGCCTCCTATGGGCAACCTGTGCCAGGGCCTCCTCACCCTCCCAGGAAACAATTCCTTCCCAATATGCTATCTAATCCTGTCCTCTGGCAGTGGGAAGCCATTCCCTGTGTCCTGTCCCTCCATCCCTTGTCCAAAGCCCCTCCTCTAACTCTCATGGAACCCCTTTAGGCCCTGGAAGGGGCTCTAAGGTCTCCCTGGAGCCTTCTCCAGGTGAACACTCCCAGCTCTCCCAGTTGGGCTCCAGAACTGAGGGACTCCAGCCCTTGGTGCATCTCTGTGGCCTCCTCTGGACTCTCTCCAAAGGAGTGTCCTTCTTGTGCCTCAGGGCTGGAGGCAGCTCTGCAGGTGAGGTCTCACCTGAGCAGGCAGAGGGGCAGAATCCCCCCAGACCTGCTGGGGGGATCAGCCCAGGACTCAGTGGGGTTCTGGGCTGAGAGTGCACATTGCTGGGTCACATTCAGCTTTTCATCCATCAGCAGCCCCCAAGTCCTTCTCCTGAGGAATCTGATTTAAAATTGTCCAGACTCAATGCCCAATTCTTTGACTAAATAAGACAGCTTTTGCAGACTTAGAAAAGCCCCAAGTTTCCATAGTAGACAATATATATGGTCAGAGGATGTAAAACAAAGAGGGATGAAGAGTAAAACTAAATTGCTTATCAGCTTCATGAATATATGAAGGTTACGGGAGGTTCTATGTAAGAACAGCTCTAAGCTAAAATGAAAGACATCAAAAAATGTACACTGCCAATAATGACAGGCAGAATCATGCAGAAATGTAATGGACAAAAGTAACACTTTCAGCAAAATAAGAATTTGAAATACATAATGGTGGGGAGATCTATCCTACTTCAATTTACTTGAGAATAACAGTTTCTGGCATCTTTACAGCTGACCCGAAGCTGTAGACACCCATGGAGACACTCTGGCCTGCCCTAATGTTCTATCAGCTACCTAATCAACATTCAAAAAGCAGCATGTGACAGGAAAACCCTGAATTTTTATGAGTCAGAACTGGAGAGAACATACACCAAGAGAGAAGAAAGGTGAAAATAGGGAAAATACAGAACTGTTCCAGCCACTGCTGCTGAGGGCAAGTACTGGCAAGGAAAACACCTGGAGTGCAGTTCTGTGTCTAATCCAGCACATTACCAATTTTTGTGATGCAGGTGGTGTAGGCTTACATACCTCCACCAATAAATTTGATGAAAACTGGAAAAATGCAGAGATATGCCCCAGAGCATTATATTAACAGCCACAAATGAACAAAAATTCCCGCAGGAAAATCATCCAGAAGAGCTGCAGCCTTTGGTGCAGGTACCAGCCATGTGAACTGAAAGAATGCCTAAAATTGTGAATGTAATCTCAAATTTGTCGATTTTGCTACTTGTTTACAATGGTGGGAGAAAGTTCAGCTCAAAGCTGATACACAGCATCACTGCACAGACAGGTTTAACCCAGAGAACAAACGTGGTGCATAGTGGATCCTTAGCAAACACTTCCTGCCAGATGGGTCTGTGCACGTCTAGCAGAACAGATTTGCTGGCTTGCCAGCAAAGGGCAGCTATGTAAGTAAGTCTGCTTCCATCATTGCTGGAAAATTTAAACATCAACTGAATCTCGAATTCAGCTAAAATGTACCAGGCATGTTTAATAACAAGCACTCATGAAAAATAGCCAGAATATTAATAGCAAGATGTTTCTGTGAGGGACAAAATATTCCATATTTATTCTTCTTTTCTATTGCTCTAGATGTAAAAAAATATAGAAGAGTAACTGCACACCAGGTCTGGATCAGCAGTACCTCTGCTCTACCAGCTGCATTCTGATGTACAACCTTGATACAAATCCCTCATCAGAGGAGAGAGAACTCCAGGAAAACCCAAACCAGCGGAACCAAAGAAGGTGGGAGCTGAGTCATAAGGAGAGCAAACCTTAAATGGCAGGACCAGCCCAGCCCAGAAGCAGCAGCTCTGGGGGTACAGAGAGGTTCCCCACTGCTGCTGAGTGAGGGCATTTCCCAGGTCTGCCAGGGGACTGGCACCCCTAGACCTACAGTGAAACCCTCTGAGTCTGGTTGGGAAAAGTCTCTCTGTCCTGCAGTGCTGTCACCACCTGCACTGGGTGCTGCACACTGCACATGCACACACAACCTGAATGGCAGCACCGGGAATGGCCTTCCACAATGGATTATTTCTTTTCTATCAGTGCACAGGATGTTCATGTTCTGTGCACAAGGGAACATTAAACAACTTGTTTGTGCATGGATTTAATAGAATTAACCAACCTGTTTTATCCACAATCCCATTTCATCTAGTATCTTGTTCTTCAGTTTACATCCCATTATCCACAGTTTCCAGGTTCAGAACACAGATGCAAACAACTTTTAAACAACCAAAACGTCCTGGTTTCATTCCAATTCAAAGTTGCTCAACTAAGCAAACCCTTGAAACTATTTTAGACTCAGCTGAATAAACTCTTTCATTAGCTCACTTATCCCATTTACGTTTCAACATGACTGCAATCCATATTACTAACTGTACTTTTGTTATTATCTTATTATTTCTCAGAAATCATTTCTTTTCAGTGTCTTTACCAAATCAGCTGCATTTTCACACAAGGTTGGCTGCTCTGAATTCTAAAATGTCTGAGGAAGAATGACAGAGAGGAAGCTGAGATGAAAAGCATCCTATTCACTTCTGATGCAAGAGAAAGTCATCCAAATAGGATTTCATTCCTGCCAATTCCAAGACAGGAAAATGCTGAGCTTTCCCAACGATGTGAGGGAAGCTGAGAGTAAGGGAGGCAGGAAGATGTTACAGCCAGCTTTCACTGCAGTCTCCCTCCTTTTGCTGGAGAACAAATTCAGGAACTTTTGTAAGAACAGCTCCCTTCTTAATGCTTCTGAAAGGATCAAGTATTGATATAGCCCACATAGAAGCATAATGCTCATCCATATCAGAACAACATTCTGGTTCCTTTGTTAATTACACCAAAATCTAATTCAAGGCCTTATTTAGGAGCTGGAATTGAGCTGTCATAGCTCATTAAAAAAGCTGTAATTCATACTTCTACTGTGAAAAATGTTTAATAAACAAATAATCTTGTGAGGCTTTGCAAGCTCAGAGGAAGAGCTTTATAGACACATTTATTGATGTTCCCAGGCCACACTGAGGCTGGGTGCTCATCAGTAAGACCAATGAAAACAAAATCATAAGATTTTTCTTTAATGATTAATGGATTTTTTTTTCAGAAGGTGGTGCCAGCTCATTTGCTCCCTCTGAATGCTCTGTCACTTCCATAGCAAGGCACTTGTCCATGAGATTATTAATTCCATCTTCACGAAGGAATCTTGACACTGCAGAAAATGCAGGCTGGGGCTACACACTGAATAACCAAGGGAAAAGTTAAAATATTGAACAGATGCTTAGTACTTGATGCAGTCTTCTCTTTGCACTAAACTGAACATGTGCCCCTAGGAAAGGCAGCATAAACTTCAGGTTAAAAACATGATTATTCAAAGTGGCCAGACTGGTGGAACCAGCGCCACACCAGGAGTTTCATTTGCTATTGCCACCTTTTTTGTTTCATTCTAAGAACTTAATTTTGATCTTTGGATATATCTGTGATAAAATTTTCTCAGCAAATTTTTTTCATTTTTCCCTGATTGAAAACAATACCCTGAAGTACCATCAGGTAGGTTCTTGTTAACGCCTCATGGGCTCATCTGCAGCATCAGGATAATTAAATAAAGCATTTCTGCCTTCAGCATTTGAGGTGAATAATGGCACAGGAGTAGCAGCTACCACCTCGTGCTGGGTGATAGTGAACTGTCAATGGGAAATACTACAGGACAGCTGGCCAAGAAAGAACACACTGGCCAAAGAAGGAAGAGATTCTGCAATCTTGTATTTTCACTAAAAAGACACATTCATTCATTATCTTTCAATCTTTTCCACTGGCCTCTTCCCTCTCAAGAGCTATGGGTTTTTTTCCTTCCTAATCTCTGCTAGGCCAGGAGGACCGACACTGCTTGGATTTGTTAATCTCATACCCAGAAAGTACCACATTCTTCTCTCTAAATTCTAGCTGCAGCCTCAAATAAGAAAGAAGTACAGCTCAATTCCAGGCAGAAATGTGTCAGGATATGCACATGATTTAGAAAACAATCCCTCAAAATCTGTCCTGCACATGTTATAGGTTTCTAGTTCTTCTGAACGTACTTCCCACCCTTCAGTCATGGCTGTCAGACTGCTTAAAAAAGCCTCTTCCAAGAGCTGTGGCACCATGGGCCACATGCTAAACTTCCTTCACCCAGTAAAGGCAAGGAACAGTGCTGGTAGAACTGGGTTTATAACTGAATTTAGATATTTGAGTTTGGATATGTTAGTTTTAATCTTGAACAAACATTCCAATGACAGACTCTTCAGAGAAACTGCTACAACATTAATAAAATACAAGTCCTTTCTCACCCATTACTTGCTGATAAAATATTGACAAGATGCCTGTGGAGTTTCTTCATGCCCCTTATAAAAAACACCGTAATATTAAACCTACGTTGTTTGTTCTAGCTGTTGATTATTTTTCTTCTTTCTTGGAGGCTTCTTCTTCTTTGGCTTGTTGGCATTCTGGTTATTCTGTTTGTTGTTCACACCAAAGTGCCCTGCTGAGATATCGCTCTGGAGCAGGTTAACCAAGAGCGGACTTGTGAGAGTCACATCTTTATTGACAGGAAACACAGGGTTCTGCCCACAGGAAACCTGATTCCCATTGGGGGTTCCACTAAACCCTGTATTGAAAGGCAGCCCATGGCCAGAGAAATGACTCCCTGAAGTGCTGCTGTTTGCTTGCATTCCTTGCATATGAGAAGGCACCATGTTGGGCTGCTGCACAGGAACCTCAGGTAACATCTGTGTCAAGTTCCCATCATTGTTTGTTGTGGTTGCAGTATCCCCAAGTTGCTGAGAGATGTGAGGACCAGGTCCAGTGGGTCTTAAAACTTGCCCTTGAATTCCCATCACCTGAGAAGGATTCCCATTCACGGGGCCTTGCTGTGCCATCATCTGCCCAGTGAACTGCACCATGTTTCCTTGCATGTTTGGGGTTGGTCCTCTCATCAGTTGAGCTGGCCCCGTCATAACATTGGACTGGTTTTGAGTATTAAAAGGCTGTTTATTTCCTTGCATCTGAGTGGTCATCATCTGTTCCATCATTGAGTTTTGCTGTAGCAAGACCTGGCCCTGAGGTCCCATCATCTGATTGTGTGTGGACATCATCTGTTGTCCCTGCTGGGGAATCATCTGTTTGGGTGGAGTCATCCTCTGGGGAGAGGGACCAAGATTTTGGTTTTGAGGTGTCACCATCATTTGGCCTTGCGGCACGAGCTGAGTTCGAGAAAGTATCATCTGGTTCTGAGGGTTCAGTGATCCCTGAGCCTGAATGTTCACCATCTGTCCTTGAGAGGACACAATTTGCTGATGCATCCCCATAAGCTGGGACTGTGGTCCTTGTTGAGGCTGTCCCTGCATGTTGCCCATGTTAACCTGTGGCACCCCACTAGCACCAGCCTGCTGGTTGTTCATATTTCCATGAAGTCCAATTAGATTGGTCTGCATCATATTTGCTGGGCCATGTGCTGCTTTCATCTGAGTTTGAGGAGGTCCAGATCCTTGGCCACCTTAAGAAAATAAAAAGAAAATACCAGTAAGAAACTAACTGAAGTGGTGCAAGAGTTTTCACACCTTTAAATGTTGAGTACTCCAAAACTGCTTTCCTCCCTTTTCCAATAAACTGGCGTATCTCATATATTTGCAGTCCTGGGATGCAAAGTTTGATGCTAGAGATACATGTTAGTTGTCAAAACAGAACATTGTACATTTCAAAATAAACACTTGGGCTCGTACTTCTCCCGTGTCCCACTGCAGAAGACAGAACAGGAACTTAATTTCAGTTGTTATATGCACCTAAGTCTGAAAATCTTCCATAATGTCATCTAACTCAGCAGAATAACTCCTAACCACAAAGAGCTTCAAAGCTCTGAGGTTATTCTATAATGGGTTAAAGAATAAATGTACACAGAGAACTGACGAAATGACATCATCAGGGTATCCATAATCCAGACAAAAGAGCAATAATTGAGTTGTTAAATGGAGGGAGACATTTGTGAATTAAAGATTTAATTTTCACACTTTAAGCAGACTTCTGAAATTTTGAAAGGAAAACATAAATAACCTTTTCAAAGCAGAACAATATTAGTTTGCTGTTCTGCTTCTAAGATAATTACACATTTTCTTTCTGGACAAGAAGTTCCTTTTGTGTTGTATCTTTATTACCTCTTGCCTCTAAATTTCAATGCTACCTTCCATTCAATTTCTCAACAGCTGCTTCTGAAGCCCAGGCCCACAGTCCTCACCAATAATAGATGGGTTTTGAGAAACGTGAGCAGCCTTATGCTTTTCTTTTCCCTATCTAGCTCTATACCCAGAGTACACCCTGCTGCAGCCCCAGCCAGCAGCTCCCAGTTAATTGCAGGAGTTTAATGGTTTGGGACCCGTGTGACACAGGAAAAGGCATCATGCACTCCCAATGGAAAATGGAAAAGCTGAGGAATGCCCCACTGCAGTCAGACCTGTGTGCTGCACGTTCTGGCTGGTTTGTAGCTGCGGCGCTCCGCTGTTCCCTGGAGTTCCTGGAGCTGTGGAGGGCACCTGACCTTGCAGGAAGTTCTGGTTAGCCTGGCCTGCAGGGAACCCCGGGGGCAGCCGCTTGGGCATTCCTGAACATGAGAATTTTCTGATTAGTTAGTAAGGAAAATGGGAAAGAAAAAACCAGACAAAATCTATAATTGGAGAATACCTTTGAGTCTGTGCTGTCATATGACAGGTTTAGGCAGAAAATGTTTTTGGGCAATGTACAAAATCCACTGAACTAACAGCAACATTAGTCTTAGACACTTTATGTTTCTTTTCCTTCTAAAATAAAAGAAGGTCTCAGTACTTCTTACCTCCTAAACCAGGGTGTAAACCTTGTGGACCTTGGTTTTGTTGCTGCATCACCATGAAGTTGGGGGGCACATTCCCTTGTTGCACCATAGGATTACGACTAGGAGAACTGACAGGCTGCTGGAATCCCTGGGGAAGAGTGCTACTCTGGGGAGGCCTTGGTCCCAGCTGCTGCTGTGTCTGGTTAACAGTTGGAGATGAGGCAGGAGAGCCCTGCTGGAAGGAGGAGGGAGAAGAAGCAGGGGACTTGTTGGTCAGGTGGGGTTGTTGTAGTGGTGTAGGAACCCGTGAGGGCCCTCCCTGAAGGCTTTTCATTTGAGGAGCAGTAAACTGGCCAGGATTGCTCATCTGGGGAAAGTTTGAGTGAGCCTGGGAAGCTTGCTGGCTTCCAAAAGGATATGGAGGTGGAGGATGAGTAGGAGTTTGTACTGTTGCTAGAGATGGTCTTGCTTGAAGCTGCTGCTGCATTTGTCCAGGCAACGGGGACTTTTTCCAACTCGGGTTTACTGTCAATGTACCCAGGGTTCCCTGGGTTGGAGGAGGCTGAAGTGCTCCAGAAGGAAGCTGGTTCCAGCCAGGGGGAACTGGAACCTGTGCTGGTGAAGAGAATGAAGGTCGAATACACTGCTGTGGCTGCTGATGTGGCTGGGGAGGCCGATTCTGCAACTGCTGCTGCTGCTGTAGCTGCTGAAAGTTGGCCGAGTTCATCTGCCTGTTTACAGGAACTGACTGCATTGAATGGAGCTGGGGAGCTAAAGATCCAGATGGGTGATTTTGTTGCTGTATATTTAGCCCAGATAAGAGTGGGTCCATTGCATCTAATAAAATAGCAAAGAAAAATAATTTTAAAAATAACCCAAACAAACAAAATAAAAACCCAAAAAACTACCAATGAAAACCAAACAAAACAAAAAACCCCAAACCCTACTGTAGACAAAACCCATCCCAAAATAACAAATGCTAAATTGCTTGCTTGCATTTTCTTACTCTCCATAAAAATTCATATTCCAGAAAAGCCAGATCTTATAAATTTACATCCTCTAAAATAAAGCACAACAGTGCTACAGACTGATGCCAGCCTTCTACACACTCAGAACTCCAAAACCACAGAGTATCTCAGCTGAAAGCACCAGAGTCCAAATCCCTGATCCTGGCAGGATCACCTAAAATTAAAGCACAGGATGAAGAGCATCACTCCCTGAACTCTGTCAGGCTTGGTGCCATGACCACTTCCCTGGGAAACCTGTGAAGAATAAACTCTAAACATTCACACCCACCAGACCCCCAATCCTTGGCCTACCAGTCGATCTACCCTTCCTGAAAAGAGAGGAAAAAGAGCACCAGAAATATTCCTGCCTCATTGGACTAATCTTTCTCTTACCTTCAGCTAAACATAAAGCTCAGTCATGACAGTTCAAGTGCAAAAATACTACTGCCATTGCTCAACACATTTGAAAAAAATACCAAGCAAGCTGGTAACTTATTAGGCACCCGAATTATTTGAAAAAATTTAATAGATTAAGGGGGAAGCTTTCACAGAAAGAGTAGCTCCAAGAAAGGAAGGGAAAATGCCCCAAAACAATTCTGGAGTACTCTCATGAGTACACACTCAAGTCTGTGTCCTTAAGAATCAAAGTTTAAGAACATTTTCAGATCATCATTATGACTAAATTTTACCACCTGGCTGTGAGGAAGGCCGAGGTGTTCGTGGCTGCAGCTCAGCACTAGCACCACTTGCCACCATAGAGGAGGCCACATTTCCACCCTGGGACATCATGACAGCTGCAGCATTGCTCATTCTTATTAAACCTTAAAAAATAAAAATAGAAATTATCAAGTCTTGTTGTTATATAGAGAAGCTTTGTCAAATCTTTCTTGTAACAAGAAAACAAATATTTGTAAGTAAAACATTTCTTTAGACTTCAAGAATTGTGTTTCCAAAACAACCTAAGGACATACTTCTCCATCTGAAAGCTCAGATTACCTGGTATCAAACAAACAAGTTTAGGTCATGCTGTAGCTCTTTCTTTAACATCAAGTTTTTAAAAAGAGTATAAAAGTAAACACTACTGGCTCATGAATTAATGCGAGCCTGACCAACCAATGAAAGCACCAAGTGACAAGATTGTATCAAAGTGTACATGTAACTCAGACTTTTGCAAAATCTAAAACTAAAAAGTAACTGAGGTGTTGCAAGAGAGAAAAAAATTCAATGTTTCACTTCCAGAGGCCATAATTTTCTAAAATGATTGCTATTGTTGCCCTGTCGGTTATATTGCTGTTATGTTGTTGCCCTGCAGACAGGAAATGAAAGAGATGATTAGCTCAGTAGAGAGTAGAGCTCTTCCTTAAATGTTCTAGACTTTGTTAGGGACCAAGATCTCAGTACTGTCTAATTAGGTTTCTACAAAGTTGAAATGTTCTTTCCATTCCTTCTCCTCAACCAACACAAATGCAGAAACTGACCAAAAATGCTCCTGGTTTAATTTCTTCAAATACTATTTACTAAAATACTTGTTATTTTGCCTTATAATTCAGCTATTTTAATAAATTAGATAGTAGCTTTCTTTGTAAAAACTCTTTGTCAAATCTGACTTTTGTAGTTAAAATTCTGTCTGAATACAGAATGCTCTAAAATACAGTTAATAAACTACAACTTTCCACAAAAATTCCTTCTTTATGATCAGATCTCAAAAGTTTATCAGAAAATAAAAAGAGAGTAACAATGACAGTATCCTGTCCACCTCATAATTCTAATGGCTATAATCTAAGTCAGTTTATTGTACATTGAATAAAGACTTATGAACATTTCCATAAAGGGAACCAAAAAGAACACTGAAAATTTGTGCATATTTCCAAATGAATTCACTACACTCAACTCATCTGCTTCAATAGGCTGTATGGAAAAAAACCCAAACCAACCAGCTAACCAACGAAACCCCAAATCACCATACCCTCAGAATACCCAAGGACAAATTGATTGGCCTTGCCAAGATCACTCCAATGTTTGTGGGCCACAATGCACCCAATAATTCACTTGCATAACACAGGACATGGTTTGACAGCACAGAATAAGAACAGACATTAATTTAAATGGCAATTAGAATTCTGCAAAAAACACTTGCTGTTGCCAGTGGAGTTCCATTAGCCCAGAAGTAAATTTTTGAGTGTCTGCAGCACCACAAAGCCCTGAGGGGATTTACCTTGTCCTCCCTGCATGGGGAATCCCATGTCCATGCGCATGGCAGTGCTTGCTCCCAGGGGCCCGTTGATCCGCACGTCCTGGCTCCTGCTCTGGGCTAAAGCCAAGTTGATAACACCTTCCCCTAAAGTAAGGCACAGGTTGGGTGAACAGAAGAGACAGAAAAGCAGAACATAGACATTTGCAAAAGGACACTTAAGAGATGCTGAGGAAGGAAGAATAGGCTTCACCTCCACTCTGCACTTTAGAAGGACACTTACACATCACATCACTCTTCTGGATTTCAGTTTTAAGAAGAACAAATGTCTTAACAAACCTTACATGCCTTTGATTTCACCCTGAAGGCACTCCTGGACAACTGTCCAGAATGGATATGGTAACTGTGAAATCCACTGAAAAACTGTCTTAAAGAAAGCCTCATATGAAACAACAGGGAAAGAAAATCAGCTAACCCTTTCCTAGTCAATACAAAGAAAACATTTTTCAGGAGTGTTCCTGGTGCCCAGAGCATTTCCAGCTTTCATTTTTATCATTGGAAAATTTTATTCTTGAAAGAATAAAAGTCTTGAGCTATCTTTTTCATTAAAGCCAAAGTAGTAACTTAGAAGTTTTGCAATGCTAACCAAGTACACAAAATTGCTGTTTGAGTCTACTTAAATCTGAGCTTTGGAAGCAGATTCTGTGTGAAATACCTTCAATCTGAACTGAGAGAATGCCCAGGTCTCGGAGCTGTTGGTTGTTGTTCTGAGCAAGGATTCGCAGCCGCTCGGCAGCTTCCCGGGGGATGTTGAAGGTGACACGAACACTGTTCCAAGGTTCTATCTTCTGCACTTTTAACTTGTTGGATTCTTAAAAGAAAAACAATCCAAAGTCAGTGCAAAGGCAGTTTTTAAGCATGTTGGAAAAAATGAAACTGCATTTGGCTTTGAAAATTGCCAGTGCTTAGTCTCAAGCTCGGGAGATTTTTCTCCACACAGGTGTACAGAAACCAATGCTGCCAAACCACATCAAGGATTTTCCAAAAAATTAGCAGTAAAAAAACTACTCAAATTATAACCAATGCAATAGACAACACAATCATTTTATAGCATTACTCAAATATTGAACTATTCTGGGTATAATCTACTTTGGAAAGATAAGAAAATATCTAACAAAATAGATTTCATACAATTACAGGAATTAGGTTTGGGTTGGAAGGGATCTTAAAGCC
>VWYI01046039.1:9617-37271 GCA_013399455.1 Anthoscopus minutus
CACTCCTGTGGGGAAGCGATTTCTGTACAATAAAAATCAACAATTTTATACAGACTTCTAGAAGTGTGATCATATTTGAAGTATTTTGTAGCAGAGGATGCTACAAAAGTCCATCTTTCTAAAACCACTAATTCAATTTCCTAGTCTTAGGCAATTTGACCATGAAAACTTTCCCGTTTCCTTCCTCCAGCTTCAAGCATTGCCTCTGAGGAAGACAGATTCCTGTCCTGCTGCCGGGACAAACTATACTGACGCCTAAAATTCCATGCAGCCATGATCCTATTATTTTCCTCTCCTAAGAGCCTTCTAAAACCATTCTACTTAGCAATGACTTAATGCATAACAACACCACTGAGATCAGTGTTGTGGTCTGAACATCCCTTAAAATTATATGTGAATCTAAGAGACAAGTATGCAAGACAGCCTCTGACATAAAAGTCTAAAGAATTTCTAAGCTCCTTTATATGTAAATAAGTGAATCTCCTTTGCTTTTCTGAAACCTTAGATAAAGATGACTTTTAAGAAGAAACACTTTGCACATTGACAATGGAATGATGAAGAGCCTCATAAAACAAAAAGAAAAAAAACCCACCTGAAAATATACCCCACAATTCACTTGTTTTTTCATCTCTTCTTCTTTGAGAGTTTTGGCTGGCTGCAATTTGCTTTCTCCTCTAGTCCTGCAGGGGACACCAGATTTGTAGATGAACTGATTAGGCAGACAGAGATGCTTCTCCCGTTCCTCTCATTTTTCTTTACCACCTGAAGTAAAGCAGGAGTCACTCTCAGTGACAATGTTGTCACTGCTGGCTGTGGCCCTAATGATTAATCTTTTTGCCCAAGTGTCTTGTGTTTCTAACCCATCCCCACAGGACCTATTCAGCCACGCTTGTCTGAGCCAGCACTATTTTGCAGAACCTGAAGCATTAATTATGCAATCCATAATTTTTTTTTGTATTATAGTAATAATTTTAAAAACTAGAGATAAAACTGTTAATTCTGAAGGAGAAAAGAATAGTAATTGTAACTCTCAGGAGAACCAATTTCTTTCTCCAGTTTCTGTTAAAGTCATCACTGGATTCTTTAGAATATGATACAATAGAAAACACCTTTCAGAAAGCACATTATCATTTTCTGTAGTGCTGAGCAACCACACATTTCAATGCCAGTGAGACATAAAGTTTATTTGGAAGAAAGACATGTAATGCAGTTTGCTTTCACATTGCTTTCTGTCTTTAAGATCTAACTTCCTGCTTCTGGCTCCTTGGACCAGACCATCGATCATTCTGCATTCTGGAAAACAAACAAACATGTTTCAGAAGCTGCCTTTAGGGATGTATGAACGCAAATATGTCTCAAAATAACTTTCTGTAGTAGTAGTCAAACACTGTATTTGCTGTCAGATGCCCTTCTAGTTGGATTTGTTCCTGATACAACATGGCTGAAGTAAACACAAAAAATTTCAGTCAAGCACCATGCATCCTTTAAGTCTTGAAGGAGTAATTCTCACAGCAGTTTCTGAAGTTCATTAGTACCAATTCCTTTGCCTCCATGATGGCTGGAGGGTGTCTGAGACAATAGTTATAGGGAGTAATACTATCTTTCATCACCTGAAAAAGTGGATAAAGCTGTCTTCAAGCATTGTTCTATTAATCGATATTCTGTCAGTTCTCCATTTCAGCTATAATATTTTTACCTCGCCAACTTTTTTGAGTCTGATATTGCTTTTCACTGCACAGCACCTGAGTTCTACACCCATTAATATTTGGAACAAGGATGGTCTTTTTACCATCCTTGCATCCTTTAGTTATCATTCATATTTGCAATGGAAATATATTTACAACATATATACTATTATCTTCACAAGTTCTGCCTGGAGGGTAAGAGATCTACATACGATTGATTACATGGAAATGTTTGCACTAGAGTGATCTTCAAACAAACTATCCAGGGCTTAAAAATAAAACAAACAAATCCCATTTACTCTGCCAATGCATCCTCTAATCTAGGGTCAGTACTATTAAAGACTAGAAGGCAGTACTATTAAAGACACCCCTCAGTAGTGTAATGAGGTAAATCATTCACTGGGGATTGTGTTTCTCATTAATTACAGAACTTACTCAGAATGCAAGTTATTCCCAAAAACAGGGAAGTAATTGCTTATCCACCTTTGCTCACTCTCTTCTGTCAGCAGATGTACCTAAACATTAGAACTTTTCTACCATAAATAGAGATGCTTGAAAATCGGATGTTCGCCTTTATTAATTATAGAAGCAGAGAATAGTTTGAGTTTGGAAGGGACCTTTAAATACCATCTAGTCCAACATCTGCTGAAATTATTTGGAGCATCTTCAACTAAGATAGATACAGCAACTCCTCTCAAGATAGGCCCCAGAGCAGACTACAGGAACTGCCATGGAGAAATAATTATCCCTCTCCCACAGCTACATGCAGGTTAATTGGAGTCTAAGTAAGGGCAGAAGGAGTCTGAATGAAGATGTCTTTGTTCATTTCTGTGCATCCAGAAACGCTTTGACTGTACTGAAGGAGAGCAATGAGCATATTCCTGCCCACAGGGACATGCAATCAAACTGCAGAATTGGTTTCAATAATCATCTGTAAGAATACAACCAACTCAGCTATGTCAGCCACTCAAAACTGCACAGAAAAAAGCACCTGTGCCAATTCACAGAATGTTCTTAATTGCTATTAATAATCTTCTGATAATCACTCAATCAAATGATGGACTACATATACAGAGAATTGTAGCTCATTATTTAAAACAAAACAAAACAAAACAAAACAAAACACCAAAATAAAACAAAACTAAAAAAACACCTATCTGTGTTCAGAAATTTTAGTCAGGAATTGTACTTTACATGTGCAAATTGCATTTATAATTTTTTAAAAAATCTGTAACAATCTGTGTTTTTTTAAATTTTTCAGTCATGATTTTTTCTAGAAGGTCTGGGAAAGGATTTGCTTTTTGCTGCTTGTTCATCACCTACAAAAATGTGCTGTCCAATCCATTTATCAGTCTTTGCATATGCATTTCCATCATCTCCAAGAAAGACGAGTGATGCCTCCAGACTCCCATTTCTGATGCTCCACTAAAGAAAATCTCTGTAGGTCATGTAATGAACTAATCAGTCATTGCATGAAAACCATTCACTAAATACTCATAAAATCATACTGCTTGTTTTCCTTTAACAACTCGTTTTTGAGGTGCTAATGTTGGTGCTTACAATATTACTGATAATATTATAATAAGTGACACATATTTAAATATGGTAATTTTATTTTGTCAGTATGGTTTCTTTTCAGTGTTTACATCTTACCTCTAGAACTACCTCCAAATAATACTTTATGAAACAATTCTGTTAATCACCTACGTAACTTTAGCATTTTAAGAGCAGACAGGTCTAGATTGAAGATATTAAATATAGCAGCAAAATAATTTCTAAAAAGTCTAGGTTTTCAGGGCTTCCAAATAATTCCTGTCACAACTGATTTAAGAGATAAAAATGTTATTCAGGACTTCAGTTCCTTTTAAATACAGAAAATACAAATGTTCTGTTTATCACCATATCTTGTTCAGTGAAAAGGATTAAATGGCTTCAGTCTTCTCCTTTTTTTGGTAGTTAGGCTATTAATAATGAGAAAAAAAAATTTCTTATTTACTACAGCAAAATTTCTCAATTATAAGCCCCTTGAACATCCTTTGGACAGATAATTTCCCTAAGTGATGTCTTGAAGCCACGTTTAAGATAGGGTTCCAGAGACAGCAAGAATTCAGACTATGAAATATTCTACATCTAGTTTTGAGGGGGTTTTTTTTCCCAAGTTTACCTGTTAGTGATCAAGATAATATGCAACCTACATTCAACTTTCTCATGTAAATTTTATGGGAACAAATTTGAATAATACAGAAATTTTCCAGTCTTGCAAGATTTAGTGATGATCAATTACTGCCAGGAAGACAGTGTCTTTGAGAAAGTGTCACTATCAGAACTGCATAGTAATACCATTTTTAAAGGTAGGATGAAAAATTTTCAAGTTCTTTTGGACTCTCTTTTAAAAAGTTATGAGTAAAGCTAGGAAAACAGGTTTGAATTCATCCAAACCCCTTCTAGGTTTATTTTCTGTATTTCATGTACAGAAGCACAGAAATCTATATGTAAAGTAAGTGGCAAGTACATTACTTAAATATGGGGAACACCCAGCGGGAAATTGGTAACATTTCTTGCTTTGCAAAGCACTTAGTGTGAGCTTGCATTTCCACTTAAAAAAAAAAGCTGGATTTAAACACATTCTCAAAGTTAAGTACTTGCTTGAGTGCTTCCCTGAATTTAAGCCAAAATGAAGGATACAAAAAAACGAATTAAGAGGATAAAGGAAGAAACAGAATGATTTGAAATCCATGAATTCCTGGAGATTTTGTGAAGCCTCAGTTTAATACCTACGTATTTCTGACACCAATATAGTAACACCACAAAATAAATCTGTGAAAGCTCAGAAAATTAAAGTTTAAGGCACAAAGCTATCATGTGAACAATAGCTTACTTCATACCCTAGAAAGTCAAATCTGACTTAGCTGGGCTAGAAAAATCAGAATATAATGAGGATGAAGTTGAATAGGAGTTTTCAAAAGGCATGAGAAAGAGAGATTATATCCCAGTAATTAATTAAATGGAGTATTTCTCTTTGTTTCATGCAACAAGTCATCTAATGAAGAAACACATGTCTGTGGTTAGTGATGGCTGATTTAAAGACCTGTATCATTTCACATTTGTTTATGTAATCCTGGTTATGTGGCATAATTCATAATTTTAAATATTCTTTTGACAGCTAGAACATGTGCTGTCATTTGATATTATGCCTGTCCAATCTGAAAAGATTGAAGCAGATAGAAGCAGCATCCATCTTCACCTGAATTCTGATACCTTACTTGATAGCTTAAACAGAAGAATTTTTTCTCTCAAAGGAATATGCTGCCCTGATGCTGCCTCACAGCAGGCCAGACATCACAGACAGCAGGCTCCATAATTAAAGTTGTATAATTCCTTTGACTTCCATCCCCATTGGACTTCCTAATACCTGATCTCACATGGCAGAATCTCACAAATTCTATTTCTTCTGAAATATTGGAGCACATGTTAGAAAGGTACAACATCTGCTATCAGCCATGAAAGTTGGGGTGGGTTGTTTGACCTGGAAAGAGTACAAACAAACACACTTCTTCAAAAGCTGAGTTCAGCTTGTAATCTGAAGCTTGGAGGTAGAACTTGAAAAGCTTGGTAGGATCTTTTGATGCTTCCTCAGAAATCTATACAGAGCATCTGTGTTTCTTGTTGTATATCATATAGTTAGTTCTGTCAGCTATTTACTCTGCACTGCACTAGGAGTTAAGAACACTCCAGTACAGATGGCTATATTCAAGGTACAACCCCACCCCCAAACACATAGCACCTTCACCTGTAATAGTGAGACCAAAAAATCCAGAAGGAAAAGGATCAGCAGGTAGTGAAAATTAGTATATCAACAGGCAACAGAAAAGTCATGGTATTTTTATTCTTTCTAGGAAAATAAGAAAATATTTTCTTAGAAATGTTTTTTTGCAACTTGCAGGTACAACATTTTGGACTCAAAGGTTTTCCAAGAGCAGATCCAATAACTCTGGTTGTACCTCTGCTGTATTGCTAATTGTCACATGGCCTTAACCTTACCACCATCCTCTCTGTGTTAAGAAAAATCTTTCTGATTTGAGCCAAAGAGATGCTATTTTTAATGCAGATGCAAACATTTTAATCTAAAACTCTTAGATTGCACATTTTGGACTGCTGCGTGAGGAGCCCTTTGAAGGCACAAGGCAAAGGGTACTACCTGAGGCAGAGGCTCAGAGCCTGGCATCCAGGTGCACAGAGAGATAGTCAACAGCATCCATGGCCACATTCTCTTGACAGATATATGGCTCAAAATACTCCACAAGTGGAAGAACTTCTACATGAAGAACAAAAAACCCATGCTCCACAGCTGTACCATTTTCTCACTCCCCAAGAGACACAGGGAAGAGTGGACAGCATGGGTAAGCAAGCTACAGCTGAGACTGAGACCCTAAGGGTCTGCCTTAACATGGGGCTAAAGGCACAAATCAGTTTGTCTAACCTCTGTGTGCAAAATTCAGTTTTACAATCAATCCCAGTAGCAATGGGGATTGCCCAGCTGAGAAAAGCTCATTTTACTTCAGGAAAGCACTGCTAAACACGACACAAAGCCCTAAGCATAAGGGAGCACACCACACTTTGATTTCAATAGATATCAACCCCTTATTAAGAGGGAGAAAAGGCAGCTTTGACTACAGTGTAGCTGTGCCAATAACAAAATGCTGATAGCAATTTATAGTAGATGATAAGATACCCTGGAACAAATTTTGTCCTGTGTCTTCTAATTTACTGATACTGTACGGTGTATTTTAACAATTTCATGCATATAAATGGTCTCATTCAAGAGATTTATAAGGAAGACTAACAGTTTACAATTATTTTAAACAACATAAGAAATATCTTCCTTGCCACATACTTTCCCCAAAATATTTATAGAAATTTTTCTTGCTACAAAGGTAATCTTTTATCCACATTGTCTGTAATAAAAACAACTTTAAGGACATGTCTCTCTCTGCAAATAAATTAGCTATCTCCTTGTGCAAGCTAGAGAAATTATTAGCATGAAATAAGTACTTTGCTGTTCTCTTGCTTTTAGGGAAAGCTGAGTGAATTAATTTCAAGAATGTACATGTGAGGTATAGTAGGGAAACTGGGAAAAAAACGTTGAATAGCAATAGGAAAAGACTTTCATTGTGCTCCCTGAATATATATCATACCTCCAAAATAGGAGAGGTTTCTGTAATACATGCCAGAAGAGCTTGGCTTTTTTGTAGTTTCTCACTCTGTAAGAGAATTTACAAGAGAAACAGAAGTTTTCTTCAGTCTTCTTCCCTGCTTTTTTGATTTATGCCGATTCCCTTTCATGGTCTTTCTTTGTTTCAAGAGAGGAGTGACCACTCTTATGATCTCCTCAGAGACCACCTTTCCACCCCTCCTCTTGGGCACTGTAGCCCTTCCTTCTCACCCTTCTCCTGCAGGTAAAGCCATCCAACTTGAAGAAGTGAGGTGGGTGTCAGTGAGACAGAAAATCAAGTGGTTTTAGAGTCTCCATGGGTGAAAGAAGCTTGGCTTTAACAGGATTGCTCTCCTATAGTAAAAAAAGCAAAAGCAGTCTTTGGAAGGATCTTGGGCCTCGAGGAAAGGCTCAAGTGAAAAGTTTCATGCTGCAACCCATGCATTCTGTTTTTGTATCAGTATCTGTATATGAGTGAGTATTTTGTATACAAGCAATTTTTCTGACTGCATGTCCCAGGTTGTAACATAAAACTGCTTCAATATGCACATACTCATTATTTCTTTTTTCTTACTGCTGCTTTTCATTTTGAATTAAAGCAAGCTGAGCAGAGCCAAGATCAACCTTAGCTCAGCATAGTAAGGACTGCAATATTTCTTTTCCTCACCATATGTTACTAAAATCTGAGTATAGAAAGTACAATCTAAATAATTTTTTTCAAAACAAAAAAAAAAGTAAATTGCCTCAAAAAAAACAGCTTCTACAGGTCTCTTATGCTCTGCCTGAGGAACATTATACAAAGTCATTGCAGAAAGTATACCAAGATAGAAAAAATGACTCCACATGCCCAGTGCCTCTTCTTTAACTTGTGTTTCAGTTCTGTAGCTGAACCTGGTACCCTGATAACAGCCCCAGCACAGATCAGCTGTATCAAGAGTGGTGGCAGGGTTGAAAAAGAGAGGAGGAATTTTTAAAATAAATAAACTCTGTAAATACTGCTCTTCTTTGGGAGCACCTGAAAAATTCCATGGACACCACAGGGAGAAGGTAGGTAGAGGAGGGACTTGTAATTAGAAATGAAAGTACAACTGAGTTTTCTTAGGCTTGTGGAGCTAAAAAGAACGAACAGTTCCAGGGAACTACTTGGAGAGTAAAAATACTGCTATGCACTAATATTTCCCCATTTCATTCTTTCCTCAGTTAGAGTTAAAGAGTAGTGTGGCAGGAAGATATCCTGTTTCTCTGGTTATTAAAACTACTACCTAATAACTGGATGGTAGGACAGAAAAGAAAATAGATATGACAATGGCAATGAAGAGCACAGCTATAGCAAAATAACCTCAGCATCATTTTGGCATAAAACAATAACAATCTTCCCTTGGTTATGAGATCAACAATTAGTTATCCCTTGTTATAATTTTTACAAAAGAAAACAATATTTTTCATTCGGCTTCAATTATTTCCACAATATCTCATTTTTTGCTGAGACTGTCAAGCATTTCATATTGATTAATAGTGATTAATAAATGCATTCAGACTAAAACAGATTTAAAACATGGAGCTAAATAATTCAGCAATACTTGATTTCCAGGTAGCTTACACAAATTGATTAAAGAATCTCAAAATGAAAAGAGGTAAGAAAAAGTTAATTAATCTAACTTTTATAGATATTGGGCAGTATCAGAATGGATTACATCTTCATACACACCTGTGACTGTGTGAATATACATTATCCAACATGCAGTGAGCTGGAATTTTAATATTTTTTGGCCCCTGGACAAGCAGCAGAATTTATGAAATCAGGTGAAATAGATGCAGTAGAGGAAGAGATCTGTTGCGGTGCGTTACGCAATTTCCACGTGTGCCCCCACCCCGCATGGTCTCCACGGGGTTCTTGAACTGCCCCTGGAGAATTCCCGTGGGAGCAGCAAGTGATAGGGTTCCATGGGCATCAATCTGCCTTTTCCCACACCCCCTCTCCCTAGATTGGTAGGCTGGCTGGCCCCTTCCCCTTGACCCCACCCTCAGGGAGAAAAAGGGACGGTGGGCGGAGGAGAGAGAGGACTTCATCCTGGGTTTCTGAGAGTCCACATGGCTCTCATGGAATGAAATAAAATCGGAACCTGAAACCCAGAACTGACTTTGCATCTTGCCTTCGCCTCGTCCGGTTTCTGCAAAGAGGAACATTCAGAAGGTAAAAAGCTGGCTTTACAATCTTGCAAAGGAGAAGTTCTCACTCACTGCAGCTCCGACCGATTCCTGCCTGGACTTGCCCCGACCACGTGGACCCGGCTTAGCGTCACTGGAGGTATCCCTGCAGAAATTGCAGTTGCTGCCTTTTCAGTCGCTGAGAAGCTGGAAGACCAGGGCAAAGCTCCCGGGAAAAGTGAGAACTCCCACAGAGATCAAACATGAATATTGCAGTGCTTTTACTTTTAAATTATGCAAGTCTTTGCTCTTAGGCATCCTAAATTCATTTTTTCCACCATATTATAAAATTACTAATTGCTTACAGGTGTACATCTAGAATATCTCAGAATGTATGCTTGCATGATTCACGGAGATGGCCCAAAAAGTTCATGTGACGTTTAAGGATGACCTAAAGTCAAAGAACTTTCTTTTCCTACCATCACTACAACCATTAGCCTGGTGTGCTTTTATGGTTCTGTCTAAACCTCTTTTTCAAATCCACTACCACTTGGGCTGTATATGAAATCTGGCAAACTTTTGCAATAGGAACCACAGGTTTCACTTTTGACAAAAGAATGTCTTTAGTCAGATTCTCCCTAAAGCACTCATGAACCAAGACTGTCACCAAAGTACTCAGCCATTTAGTGCCTGGATGACTGCCAGCCAGTTTTGAAAGAGAAAGTGGCACCATTTGACATAGTGAAAGAATGGCTAGGCTTTCTTCCTCTTTAAATATTTTATATATTTAATAAATATACATATAGTGTAACATATCCTTTCAATCATTGTCTCTGTATGAAGCAAAAATTTACTTCAGCAGGGAATTTGAGAGGAAAGTGACAAACACCTCTGAGGAGAAAACAGAAGCATATTTAAATTTATGTGCAAACATCTAACCAGGGTTTTACAGACAATTTATAATGTCTAATCAGAACTTGGTGTACTAAAAGAAATAAAAACTTTAAATGCTGCCATTTATACATTTAAATTAAACATAGAAACCCTTCTTCGGCTTACAGAAATTAAAACTCTCACCTGAATTTATGCTACTGCAACAGGACTTGGGGCACTGATTTTCAAAGAAAAAGGATTCACCATTATTGCTTTTAAATGTCAGTTCTGCTTGTCAAAGTACAGATGAAAACCAGAAAAGAAATAAAAATATGTAGTATCTCAATCACACTTTTTCTATTTAGTCATTTTGAATTTCTTTAGGCTTTACATCAAAACTGTGGAAATATGCTTACAAGCAGAGATAACAAACTGAATTCCTGCAAGCAAAACAAGAGATGAGTAATAATGCACCATGAATACATGAAGGTGCTCCTAAGTTTAGCTCTTTCCTCCACTCACAATGTGACAGCATCAAAAATATTTTCGTATGGTTATCCTTTAAATCTTTACAATATGGATTGATCACAACATCCTGAACTTCACCCAGCTGCACATTTCTCATGGATATTATAGTACAATACCAGGCTGATTATCCAGTCTGGCTCCTGGGTCTCTCTTTCACACGTGGGGCCTTCCCTTTCTCCCTGGCAGACTGCCCCTGAGCAAGGTGTGCATGTGCTCCCTGCATACCCAGGGAGGACAGTGCTGGGCAATTTCAAGAAAAGTGTTTCAAAATCCATTGTTTAGAAATGTTTTCTCTAGAATCTGCAGAAGTTGAACGTTTGAAAGAAACAACCCCCAAATTAGAGTGAAGGTGGATGAACAGAATTCATTCTCATTTAGTAACTGTGCTAGTATTTTGGCTACATTCACTCTATCTGTCAATCATCATGCCGTCAGAATAAAAACAAGACAATTATATAACTTCCAAGGAAGGGAAACACGTTTGACAGCCTACAGGAGCTTCAGAGGCCAATACTACACAATATTTCCGTTTATGGTATGAAATTTGATTTGTATCCATAGACTTCCATAGCCTCTGAGGCATATAGCTCAGCAGCATCAATTTGGGGTTTTTGAATCCACATGTATAAGCATTTTGCCCTGGCAAGCAGCTGTTGGTCTAGATAACATCCAGGTGCCAATAGCACAAGCTGCACATGGTCACCAGCAGCCGGCTGTGCTGCACAGTTTGTTTCTATAACATTGCAGTTTCACAGCAAGAAAGAATCTCAAATATTTATTTGCATGACTTTTTCCTCTTGGATGACGTTTTTAGGTTAATCATTAATTTTTTTAGGGAGGTATTAGTGCTATTCATTGAAATAAAATGATAAGCTGATGATGAGTGTTATCCAAAAAATCTGATCCGGCTTACCCCTCATCCAAATGGCTTAAGGTTTTTATCTGCCCTTCCCTCTGTTCTGGAACACAAGGTGTGGAACACAAGTCTTTTACCCAGTCCAAAGCACTAATGTGCTGAGAAATTAACTGAATTTGCACTGTGGCTAAATTTATGATGGCATATCTCCCAAAGAATCCCCCCTTCACAGTATCTCCCAGATCTCTGCTAGGAAGGAGACAGATAAAGAAGGTTTAATTTAATTCCTGTACCTTCTATAGGTGATAAAATTCCTGTGCAAAAAGACTTCTATACTACTTATATCATTATAACCTGACATAATACAGCAGGAGAACTAATAGTTTTGGAAGACACTGTAATTATGATGGAGATTTGGACTGCAGTGTCAGGAAGTTTCTGATTGTTAGGGAAATAGGGACAGCATTATATAGAGATTTACTTGTCCTCAAGTTATAAAGAGGCACTGGATAAATTGTAACACTTCAAAGAAGGAGCTAGGACAAATGAATGAGAAGGGGGAAGGATAAAGAAAAAATGCATTAATTTTAGTGCTTTCTTTCCTGATTCCAGGAGAAAGTTACTTCCAGAGAAAAAATGGACACACTATAAGGTGAACAGTGAAGTTCACTTGTTACTGGGCAGCAGAGGGGCAGCCAGTGCATACATTCACAGCTGCTGTCTCAGCCCTTCCCAAGGTAACATCCATCAGGAGACAAAGCACAAGAGTTTACCTTGCTGCAGCATCCCATGCTCCAGAGACAGGCACAACACTGTGCCTGACAGTGTGAAAGTCAGGTGGCCACCAACCAGATAGTCAGCTTGGCCATCACAGGTTACCAGCCCTCTGTTCAGCCAACACAAATTAATTACAAGGTCTCCCAGTTCAGTAGAACCTCCCAAAAGCTGGCAAGTGTTTTTGCTGCATGAATTATTAAGGAAACTAAGGAAAAAACCTGCATCAGGAAACAGGAAGTGACGCCCCATAACATTAGGTCCTGGACTATATTAAATGCTCTCTGTTTCTGAAAGTGATTGATGCTCTCCTGAGAACTGCAACACTTTTGCTTGGCAGGAGATCTCAGAAGCTGCTCTCCCCAAATAAAATGTTCCTGTTGATATTTCTCTGAAATAAGTCACAGAGGAAACATGCTACAACTCATTTTTACCAGAGTTTAATGTAAAGCCCTCACTCACCATAACTATGGAAAACCAGAAGAGAACAGAAAGTAAAACCCAAAACCAATGGACCCCTCTTAGTCATGACTTTTTGCATACACAGGTATTAGGATAATGAATCCTAAAATGTCAACAAAATCATTCATAAATTTTATAAAGCAAGAGGTAATGTTTCTTAATTTGCATACATTACATAGCAATTTCATCAGTAACTCCTTTCTGCTTAGTAAAAATAAGCACCAGATCTTAATTTTACAGAGCCAGTTAATAAATCACTGATCATCACATAGCTAGAAGCAAGATCAGTTGTCCTTTGCTCCTTGTTGGCTTTGGTCAAGACATTAATTCACACAATTTAAATGCTTACAAACCCAGCAGTTACGCAATCAACCTTACAGCAGAACTTTTGAAAGCAATTTCTGAAGTTTTTATTTATTTTCCAAAGAACTGTTTCATTGCAGCCCTCTCTCAGAGAGAGTAATTTTCAACCTTTAATGATTTCTAAACATCAGGCAGTCCTTTCATGCCTGGAATTTGTCTTAATTACTGATCTGATCTCAAGCCTCACTAGGTCATCTCGCTCTCTGTTTTCACTAATCAGTGAGAATAAAACAAAAAAATAAAACAAGGGATTTAATACTCTTGTCTGTGTGCCTGTAAAAGTAGCAACTCATATCAGTATCTTTGTTATGCTAGTGTCAACTATGAGACAACCAGATTTTCTCTATTCGCCAGCTTTACAGGGCTGGTTTAAGAGTGTGACTACTTCCTAAATGTCCATGGTAGGACTAATCTAACCAGGACGGTACTGAGTACATTATAAAATTGGGACTATGAACTTTTCAGGTGGAGAGAAAGAGAGGCTCTTAAGCATGTACATCCTGTAAATCTAAGAACTAAACAAAAGGGGCCAACTAACTGAAAAAAAAATCATAAAGTATCTTCTTCAGGTATCTGATAGAGATGATAATACTGCTCTGAGTAATAGTGTCATCTAAAATTCCTGTTCTGGGGATTTGCTTTGCAGCAGTTCTAAGCTCTTCTGCTCACCTGGACCTAATACAGTTACCATCCATTGCATTTTTTCCACAAAAATTGGCAGTGTTGTATTTGTTGGGTCTTCCCTGTGTGGAGATAAGTTAATATCAAAGAGATGACAATATAAGAAATAATCACAGGCAGATTTTTGCCTGATGATTGAAACCACACTGTTTGCCTTTATTTCTTTTTCAGCAGGGCTTTGAATCCCAAGCAGAGGCCAGCAGCTGGCACAGGGCAGATGACCAGAAGGCTTGATAAGCCAGTGCACACACACAGTCCTCAGGCCCATATGCCAGCTAAAGATGCTAAAGCTCTTGACTGACCTCAGTTGGAAGACACTAGTCAGTCACATCTGCTGACCAACCTCTCTGAGGCAATCAGTACATAATTTGTTTTTGTCAGAATTACTTAGGTTGCTTTAAGCAGTCAAAACCCAGGATGCCTGTAAGTGAAGTCATTTGAAATGGAAAAAGCTGAAGCAAGGAATCACTACTGGCAGGTGAAGAAATAGAGATTTATGAAGAGAAAACCTAAATCAATAACAAAAACAATAATATTGCCACAAGTTTTAATTTATATAATCAGTTGTAAATAACCACAAATAATCACAAATTGCCTTTAAAGTATAAAGGATGCAGGAGACTGAAGGGTGACTGAGGTGACACCTTTGCCTCAAGGTGTCACAGAGACCAGTACTTTCAAAGCAGCTAACCCTTCCCTAGTCACATTTTCAGTACCCATTAAATCAGAATTTCAGGGACGGGCACAGCATTTTGATACCTGAATTGCCCCATGCTAGGGGAACTCACTCACACAGCACAGAAAGGGCAGGAATTGTGGCCTGAAAATACCTTACCAAATCCAGGATGAAATTCCTGGCTGTACATCACACTTCTGGCTACTTGCAGAGAAATGGTCAAGGACACTCCTGGGCATGGCCAGTGGCTGGACACTTGTTACAGCAATTGTGTTCAAGTGTAGTTTGGTTTTAAGTAACTGTAGCAGCCTCTGAACAGTCAGTCTGTCATATCAAATTAGCTACAAAGCTAGTATCGGCTTTGTGATGCTTAAAAACATTTGCTTTTCTTTATTCTACTTTAGAAAATAATAATCATAAAAGTCCCCAAGCAGACCCAGTTTCTCTTGTACTCCTGTCTGTCCTGTTGCTCTGACAACACAAACCAGCTGTACTCTCTGACAGAGAACTGAGCAACCAGAGCATACCAATGAATCTGATGCCAGGACTTGGTCTGCTCCCAGTAAGGTATTATTTTCTATTTGCCAAGACTAACTCAGCCATAAATACATACAGCATACACCACATAATCATTCTGCATGTGCTGTGGTACTTTTTAATCTTTGATCACGTTGGCACCAGGAAAACTATTCTCATTTCTTCACAGTAATCATTAAACTCCATATATCTGAATTCCCCCATCTGCATTATAGTAATGTGATTACTGAAGACACAGTTGACATTAATATAATGAACGGAGACTAAAAAATCATAGCTGAAGCATTTTTCAGTTGGTGGGGTCAAGGATACCAAGGTTTCTATAGCCTGACTGCATTTCTGAAGCATAAAGATAGCTATAAGCAATCTTTGCCTCTTTGCATCTATATATATATGTATATATATATATAAATATTCTAATACACAACATAAAATTAGCATTAATATTTTGTTTACCTGTAGTCTTCAGACCTTTTTCAGTAATGACTGACAGCTACTCTAAAGTAGCTCTAACAGAGTAATCAACAAATGTTTTCTCCTGTCCAGAAAGCATCCAACTTAATTACACATGCTTCACTTGATCACCATCTGTTTTGGACACTTCTGCCCTTCCTTCCTTCCTCTTTCCTACCATTTCAATTACCACCTCACCTTACCATCATCTCTGCCCTTTCTTTCCAAGTGTATCTGAGTTTATCCTCCTCCTGGGGTCTCAGGACACTATATCTCTTTTCCCAAAGCCACAACCTTCTTCTGTGAGGCAAGATTTCATCTGTGGTGGTGCTAGACACCTTCCTCCTGTTTGTTCCCATTAGCTCCCGCCGGTCCCTACATTTCCCACAGGAAGGAAACAGATTCCTTTCCTGCTGGGTGACATTACAGTTTCCAAAATGCTGTGGAAAGATAGCTGTTTAAAAGGGCTAATAGCATGTAATGGATTTAAGAATGCAACTCCTCAGAATCACTTTGAAAATCCTGCAGTGGAATAGCCCTATGCCTTCAACGGCAACACAGGATTGTTTGAGCCGAGTTCTGGCTCAGCCTTGCAGCGCCATGACCTCTTGCTGAACCCTCACTGTACAGATCATGCTTAGTAATTTAAGGAAAGGCAAACTCATCAGCTGAAGAGATCCTGTAAAATACTTGAAACAAACAGCTTCACCATTTTATATTAGCAAAGCAAAAGCCAAGTAAATATTTAAAGATCTTAAACTTACTGAAACAGAGAAACACACAGCCTGCTAGGAGAGCCAGCATGCTCCAGTGTGGTTTTGCTGCCAGCCATACAATGGCTTGTCCATAGAGTAGCTGAATCTAGCCCTGGCTCTGCACAGAAAAGACATAAATTTTGAAGGAGCCCAAGCATAACTGAAAACAGTGAGATTTTCTTGCACTGTTTCCACATTAAATAAACTCTACTTTTAAACCCAGGAGCTAAGTCTGGGGACACTTGCCATTTGAGCATTACCAAATGGGAAGCAGTACAGACGCACTTTCTAGCAGTCAAAACGTCTTTCTTAGCTCAGGGGTCTCTTGATATTGTGGGCATGCCTCCACAGAGTTTTTGATAAATTACTGCTCAAAATAATTATTTCTTTACCATTTTTTTGCATCGGATACCAGACCACATCAGTGCTCAGCTACAGCTCTTCATCTACTAGACCCCGGCACACACAGAAGAGATGGGGCTACAGATACTTTTTCCCCATGGAAATAAGACTCTTGAATCCTACCCAGATCTAGCACAGCACATCACATCACCGACTCAAATTAACTGTCCACAGCAAACAGTGCCTGAGACATCTCGCCATCTGGCCACTATAGCCAGCAAGTGCAATTAGCTACTTTTTTTCTCATTTATCCTCTCTGGACACCATCCACATATTCATAGAAGAGATGAGTGGCACTTCCTGCTTTCAGAGCCTTTCTAGATCCTACCACTGTTGAACCTAGGAAGGAATTCTTTCCACATTTAATATTACTGGGAAAATAAAGCAGAAATAAAAGAAGAAAATTAAAATATGAATTACAGTAATTGCCAGTAATAAAATAAGAAAATTAATTTGCTTTCTCTGAAGAATCCCACTTATTAACCTGCTTCTGATGCACATTTTCCCCAATATCAGGCACATTTTTTGACAAAACAATGAATATCTTACTGCTGTCAACCTTAATCCAGTGGTCTGGACTCAGTATCACAGTAATTTGATAAAATATATTTTGTTATACTAAATACATTCTGTATCGCTTAAAAACACAAAATTATTTTAAGTTTCTTCCCCTTAATTATATGTACCCAACACCTATCCCAATCACCTAGTCAAGTTTCAATAACTTAACAAGTTTCACATCCAACTCTTTATGCATTTTAGGAAGATGTACATCAAGCTTGGTCTTTCATGTTGTCTGTGATATCAGAAAGAGCATAGCTGGGAATCTCAGTTTGCTCAAATGTGCCCAGACTTGGTATTTGTAAAGATATCTTTGATCAACTTTCCTCTTGGTCATTATGTAAAAGATTGTTTGTGGATGCACAAGAAAAGTAATCCAGGGCACAGGGCATCTTCAAAATCTTTTAAGTATTTGCTTTCTTGATCTTGACAGGTAAGAAATGCCAGGTGGGGTGGGATTCTTATGAAGAGGATAAAATAAGGCCTATGCAAGAAGTTTAATTTTCAGAGAGCAAGTAAAGATCTTACATAAAGATTATGATTGCCCCAATTACTCACAATTAATCATAGAGTGTTGCAATACTGTTCCTGCTCACAGAGATTGAATCTGAAGCCAGATAAATTAATGGACACACTTCATGAGATTCAGACTAGACAGTCCTTACTTGTGGGTGCTTTAAAGTGTTCTCCAGTTAAAACCCTTTTACATCCAGCACTCAATAGTGAGCCTCACTGCTGCATTATATCCCAGTCATTATTTTGATAAAGACAAATTATTAAACTTCTTATCGAGCCATTCAACATAGCTCCTGTGTGGTCTTGCATTAGGAAGAGGAGATTGGAGATTGTTATAGTGGTATCTTGATCTGTTGTACGGTATTCCCAGAAAACAAACTGTTCAGAAAAGTTTACTTCTCCTAAAATGTTACAGATAAATCCAAAATTTCAAATTTGTATGAAGAAAATGCAATCCAGAAAAGGGGAAACAGTTCTACACAACCTTTCACCAAAGGTACAAAATGAGGTGGGGCAGCTTTTGTGTAAGTGCTATTCAATACAAAAAACCTATACCTACAAAACCTATTCATATTATTATTTATGACCTTTCTTTTGTCATTAAACACTGTAAAAAACAGCTTTTCATAGAGACAGCCCAAGCATGAGCTGACTGTCTCCAGAGATAGCTGCTTCCCTGAGCTGCTAACATTAGTGCAAATTTTCAATGTGCATCTGTCAGGAAAAAATAAAAATTCAGACACAATACAATCTTCAAGAAATGCACTGGCATCTATTTAATCTGAAGTTGTTTTGCCCATGATGTATTTTCATAGACATGCATACAAAAGAAATTGCCCTAAGAGTAAAATAAATCTGAGCTGGTCTTCCTCATTTATATGATTAGCCATTGACATTCAGTAAAATTTAGTTGTTTAACCTGTCTGAAAAATGAAGAAGCATTTTCTTTTCATATCTGTCAGTGTGCACACAGTCCCTGAATTAGCTGTATTTATTCCAAACTATATTCTATCACATATCTTCTAAGCTTTTCCAAAACCTGGCTTGAGTTTCAGACAAAAACATAATTGTGAAAGTGTTTCTAAAAAAAACCAAAATAAACATTTTTCTTTTCTTTTTTTTTTCTTTTTTTGTAGTATCTTGCAATGTTTTTGACAGGTTAGGGATAGTTGAATTAGGGTTGCTTCACTTTTGCAGCTTGTTTCAGTATCATAATCTGCCTTCATTGTGTTATAAAGTAGCTAATTTTTTTCCTAATTCTGTCACTATTTTCCTTTTAATGTTCATAAAACCTTTATCTGTCCAGCTTTTTAAAAATGCTTTTTTAAAATGAATAAGACAAAAGTGAATTTTTGCTATGAAACACCCTTTTAGTAAAATGGTTCAAAACTCTAGAAATGTGAATTATCTTATCATGGTACATTGTCTTGGAATTAGTTATTATCGAGCGCTAACATTTCTGCAGCTTCCACAGTTTATACAGTTTAGTGCATTGGGCTGTCTCTTTACATAACTATCACAAAAGAATTATGAAGCAAAAGGAAATGCAAGTAACTTCTAATACGAAGGCTGCATTTTAGTTTAAATGTTCTCCTTTGATATAATTTTGGTTTTCACTTGCTTTGCCACTGTTGTATCCTAGTAAATAATGCAATTATGTTCTGAAGCTCAGAAGCTCATAGAGGGCCAGACTCTTTACCCAAATAAATGTTCTACTGAACAGCTCATCCATTAAAGAAATGCCATGATGACTTTTTTTTGCTGTAGATTTTAACAATATCCTTGTACAAATCTTGTTGGCTTAATGCACAGTTATTTGATAGACTACTCTTGGCCAGTCCAAATAATACTATAATTTAAATGTAGCCCAGTTTAAAAACTGGATACAAATACTAGGATACAAATTCTGTTAACGTTTGCAAGTGCAGCCCAGCCTACAAAGAGGGGAAGATAAAACTCTACAGCATGGAGTATGAGAAGCTACCATGGTAACACAGGGCAAAAACCTGTAAAAAACTGATTTGAGTGATTGAATATCTAAGATCCTACCATGAAAAAATATATGTGCATTTTCAGTACTCATATTTTTAAATTCAGTTATATATTTTAATTTTAGTTTTAAAATTTGAGTTGGAATCAAATATTTGAACTTCCAATATTGATAATTATAAACCAAATAATTAGTATGAAGCTTGGAGAAGGCCCATATAGGTTGAATATTTGGTAAAGTCTACCTGATAGTAAGCTCTCTGAATCTGTGGAAATTCTCTGAATCTATGGAATATTTTTCCAGTGTGAAATGAATCCCGGTCTGCCTTATGGCATATTTTAACTAAATAAGATAGCATCAAGTCTATTCTGGAGCTTTCCAAATAGTGAATGACTGACTATATAGCTCATGAAAAAAGTGCTTGGCAGAGATTTATGGTGTCTAATCTTTTTTATATATATTTTTTTACAGTGAACATATAAAAAAATTACTTCAGCCTGTATCCAAGATTCAGTTTCTGGTTACAGTGTTTTTTATATTCAAAGAAGGGAAAAAAAAAGAAAGTAACTATACCAAATAAATAATAGTTATTGCATTTGAAGTTTATATCTACCAAAACAAGATTATTCCTTCTGCTCATTTTGGGTAGTTCTTTTTGAGTCAGTTATAGAAAGTTACAATCATTTTCCTGGTGGACAGTGTAACCAGTTGCAGATGTGTCACAGTGGAGAATCTGGGGATTTAAAGGCCGCATATTACAAAGAAGTGCTCCCAATTCCTTTTGCTCATGTGTGTGAAGAAACAGGAAGATTTACAGATGATGATGCATCTGGTAGACTTACACTGAAAAAGAACCAGCGGTATGTTCCCTTAAAGCAATCTCTGAGCTGCAGATGTAGAGGTAGGACTCAGCAATTACATTTAATTTAATTCAGACTGGCTTATGAGTCAATTAGTCACAAATCCAGCAATAAGAAATTGAGGAGATGTGAAAGAAAATAATTCCACAAATCTGTGGGTTTTTTCTCTGATTATTGAATATAGGGGATCAAAGTATTAAGCTGATATAAATTATCATAACTCCATTTAAATTAATGGTCTTATGTTCATTTCATCATTTGAGACTGAAGAAGCTGGCAATGCATTGGAAGCAGCTAAGTTTGCAGAAAAAGCATCATTTTATTAATATGTTTTAAACACATAAATCACAACACTCCTTCTTGGTTATATGAAATACAAATCAAGTTTCTGAAACATATTGTGGTGTTACTGAGGTTAATTTCTTGACAATTTAAATATAATTGTTCCAGTTTATAGAGGCAAGAAAATGTTTGCCATAGTTCCTGCAGTGACTCTGTTAACACTCAGCATTCGCTGGGATGGCTCTGTTTGTTTCAACATTTAGTCAGTGTTTAGGTGAGCACATTTCTATTGCACTACGTGGTTACACAGAACATACTGAAATGCACTTCTTAGAGTCTTAGAGGCAAGTGCACAGCTTAGAAGTGATTGTAGCCAACAGGAATCTGATACCCAGGGGGTGAGTTCTTAATTCAGATGCTAGCTCAGATTTTCCATTTCTGAAATGACTTTGTCCTCTCAAGGTTGCCCCAAAGGAGAGATCTGTGGGAAGTCATGCATATTGCAGGGAATATTCATCACCAATGTAATTGTTGATACTGAAAACTTGACTTTTTGCCCTTCTGTGGATGGGCCTAAAGAAATGTTCATTGAGCCCCATCATGTAGCTAGCAGTGCCTTTTCCAGAGGAGTACAGTGTCCTGTACAACAGTGAAATGTATAAATAAAAACATATTTCAGTAGACATTTTATTCCCCCTTTAGGGGACTCATGATCATGCCAACCAAACATCAACTAAATTTCAAATTTCGAGTCCAGGAAATCTGTATTTCAGCACCTCCTCTTTGCACAGACAGGTTCTAGAATATCAAATATTTGCACACAATAAAATATTCCAATACTTTTGTTTCAAATATGCTAAGAATTTTCATTTCAAAAGTGATGAGCAAAAGGAAGCTTCCAATTCAGTCTAGAGAAGATGCACAGGATTTCATTTTCAGCATGTTAAATTGCAATGGTTTTTGGATGAAGTGCAAGTCACCTCATCCAACTCTCTCTCCATTTTTATGCTCATCTCAGAGCATATAGCACAATATTGTTCAAGGGGGGAATTTTTCATTATGTTCTGGGCTGCATAGTGCCCTGAGCAGCTCAGCTAGCAGAGAAGAATGTACAAACAACACCCCGGGAATTGCTAAGAAATGCCATTTAATTTAAGCATTTCCAATTAGCCAACTAATTCAAAGTTTTTGGAACTGGGTTGAAACAAAACAGGTCTTTTTATTTCCTCTGTATAAAGGCCTAGACTTTAGAAAACAGCAGTTTCATTTCTGTCTTTATTTTTAAGAGATAGAGTGACAATCTTAACTTTCTTCCTACCAATATTTGGAAATTCAATTTCATTATGGGGAGTAGAACCCTGCTATACATTTAAATAATAACATATTTCAAATTTGCTCTTTTTTTGCCATTTGACATCTTAAAAAGTACTTAAAAGCAATGTAAGCCAGGCATTCAACTTCATACAGAAGTGTTTCTACAAACAATGTGCCAGAAAACTTTGCCATCTGTCATAAAGAGCTCATTCACTTCCATTAACCATATTTTTAGAGTACAATTTTCTATTTTTTTCACCATTTTAATGACTATTGTTATTTTGCCTCTGAACATGCCAGTCATTTCCTGTGCTGTATGCAAAAATAAAGGAAGGCTTAAATTTGAGGGCATCTATTCCAGTCAGCAAGAGGTCTACAAAACAACCAGGCAGTCCCCAAACTCCAATAAAGAGTTTTGACTGATCTAGGTAGGGTTTTTCTGACTAGAAAAAAGGCAACTGGTTTTGGTTTGGTTGGTTTTTGTTTTTGTTTTGGTTCCATTTTAATTTCTCCTGTATTGTCCATTACCATCTTTGGTGCACATATCTGTGCTACCTTACCTCTGTTTAGATACAAACAACTTGGTGTCATGTTTGTTCATCATCATAACATGTAGCTGTTGTGTTTTCTGAGTTTCCCTTTTCACCAGGTTCAGCAAATCCTTCCCACTTGGGAAAACTGAAATTACAGGGAGTTTCTAACACTTCTTGTGGAACATTATTGAGCTTGAAGAGAGAAAGATATTTTCCACTCCATTCTGACCAGCAAAAGCACTGTAGATACTTTCATTGGTAAATGCAATTAAATCAATATAAAGCATCCAGCTCTATCTCAAGAAACATTCAGTCTCTAATAAACAATTAGTTACTCCTGAATCAGGCGATTCACCTCACAAATTCAGCTTTCTGTGAGAAAGAAAAATTAGGATTTTGTGCCAGTTTTCAGCCTGAGTCAGAAGGAAAGTAGATACCTCAAAACACCTTATGCAACTTAATAACTCATTAACTAAAAGCTTAGATTTCTAGATCAGATCTGTCTTTTCACAAGACTGGTCCTCTGCTAAATCTAGCTTTAACATATGAAATTTTGCAGGAGAATTTAACTGTTTGTTTACACCCTAGAACACACATTGTAAGATGCATAGTAATACCAACATCCTTTAATCATTTAGGCACTGCTATTTGTGATCTTGAAGCTCTTCAAATTATGTATAGATTTGATAGTCCTGTTTTTTCAGCTGGAGAAATGGCAATAAAACTTAATCTTCACCTGTTAACAACAGAACTACATTTGGGGCACAGGTCTTAAAACTTCCTGTGGTAAAAGTTCTTACCCCCTGTCATTTCCTGCCTATGGTAATAAAAATAACTTTAAAGAACTTGCTTGTTTAAAAATGTTCTATTTTATGAAATTGCTAAAAATACTTCTACATATTAATTATTTCTAGCTTATATCTACATGCACCGCCAGGTAGTTAAGACAGCTACAGATAGTTTTTATACTGAATCAAAATAACTTTTTTCTGTTTTGCTTTTCAATTTCTTACATTTGAGAGAAGAAAATAACACAACTTTTCTCCAAATCCCTCATGCTTCTGAAAATAAACAATTTTGGATGACATTTCAAATTACAAAAGAAATTACAAAATTGATGAATATTCTTGCAAGTATTGCCAGCTTTTCTGTTAGAAAAATAAAAAAAGAGAGAATTTTGGCACAGATTCAGTATTTTTGTCTCTATTTAGATTATAGTGGGTGTAGAATAATAATAAATCAAAGCGATAAAAAGATAAAAGTAGGGCGCAGCAACAAAATGAGGACAACACAAGAAGCACATGGCAATTTTTAAAATGGCTATGAATTAAAATTCGGGTTTCTATTACTCTATTGAACATATCTGCACATTTCATTAACAGTAAAATGCAATCTGATGGCTTTATATTATAAAAAAATATTGATTTATTCATCTCTGATCTTCTACTGACTGGGTTGTATTCCTCAGCTACTCCCTTAGACATGCCCAGTCAAGTTAGCAGGACCAATGTATGTCTACAGTCATTTCCCCAAGGTCTTGTGTTACCATGGCAGTACATTAATATATTTATGAAAATAATTCTGTAAGTTCCACAAGGGAAGATACATTGCTATATCAAATGTCTTCTCAGCCCCCTAAATGTCTTTGGCACTAAGGGAGCAACAGATGTGTTTTTCTGTGTGATAGCTTCTCATTTATTTCAAAAAAATAACTAAAACCAGCCCCATTGGCACTGGACTCCACGTATACCTTCCTGAGCATCAGGGAAGCTTGCTTACGTTTCAATTACCCTGCATCTCACTTTAGGTTCTGTCTAATATAAAACAAGCAGATCAGAGTCCATTGGTAGATAGGAAAATTACAATACTATAAAATATATTGGGGCAAAACACAGTGGGAGGGGGTGGGATGGTCATAGGGTGGATTTGTTATGCCTGGAAAGGGTATGGGTGTAACAGAAGGCAGCATGTGAAGGAGGCCATGACAGCTGCAGGCTCCTCCTTATTGTGAATAATCACCATTACTTCCACCTTCTGACAATGAAGGGACAGACAGAGCCAAGGGCTCCCGCCTTCTCCGAGCACCTACAACACTATCCCTAGCCCTGCCTCAGACACCCCTTCCTGTCAAAGAGTTACAAAGACCTTCAAAAGCCACTTGAGATGTCCCCATTCCCTCTCTGATCCCTTCCTTTATTTTTATTCTGTACTTAGTCTTCAGCATATATTTGATAATGTACAGAGCACTTGGAATTTGTTACAAAATAATTACAAAAGATTGTTATTTGTGTCTTTAACACTTTTGAAAAACCTGGTGCATATCTGCTTGTAATTCTCAAGAATTTTAAAAGATGTATCAAATGTTCCTTATATACCTTACTGCCTATTGGTGTCATACAGATAGTCCCTTTCATGAGATGGCCCTAAAATACTTCCTGAAAGAAGGAAGAATTCTACAGTCACTGTTAAAAGGAGAACAATTTCAGTTTCCTTCCTGCATGTTTTGTTCTGATGTGTCAGCAAGGTAAAAATTTCCTGTGTACAACTGCAACACAACAGTATATACGAACTTTGCTTAAGTAAAAGCACTAGAATGTGAAGCCCAGAATGAAACTAATATAGAGGTAAGGGACTAATATAGAGTTAAGGTGTGTTCACAGGTGTCAAAACATCTGTTAGCCTCAGGAAATTGCAATTGATAAAAAAGTTACAGTGAAAGCCCGATAGAATTATCACAACTCTGTAAATAGTCCTAAATAACAGCTCATGAAGCAGAGCTTATTATATAAGCAAACTTTATTACTAACACGTAGGGTTACACATCATAGACTGCCAGAAATAAAAAGTACCCTCTTTGGCTCAAGAGTATGTAGACAAACTTCGTGGGCCATATGGAGTTTTGGATCAGCTGCCCAGGGAAAGCCTACAGAGATGCAAATAGTCAAAACACCCCAGTAAATCAGGGCAACCATCTTGTCACCAGCCCTGGTCAGGATTCCTGCGTATCCATCACAATCTAGATTACTATGCAAACAAAGAGGCTACCAGAAAAATCAGGAAGTCTGGGAAATATGCTTAAAGATGCCTTAAGGGTATATGTATCATACTGAAAGGAGACATCATGAGTATTAAGAAAATGAGAGAAATTACTTAGCTGCTAATCAAATATATCCACTAAATTATAGACTTGCCCATCTGCTGCAAAGCCCATTAACAGAGGAAAATAATGGCTAGAAGAATAAAAAGTATTCAGTCTAAAGCACTAAAGGGGAAAATCTATAATCTTTGTTGCAGGCAAATGGTACCCATTCCAATTTTAAAATTGCTGAAACAGTCATATATAATGAAAACATTATATAAAAAAACCCAGCAGTAAAAACAAGGAAGTAAAATGTGGTACATTGTTCATGTCATGTTGTCTATTATAAAGTAAAAGCTATACCAAAATTGTTAGATAATTTTGAAGTCTCTCTTGATTGGGTGTACCCATCACTGCTTGATCAAACACGTCATTCTTGATTAAACAAGTCTTGAATGGTGAATTCTAAAAAATTCCATTAATTTTATCTCTCAAATATGCTTCTAGGCAATGCATTCTTTTTATCTCAACTGTTTGCCTTTATACTCTCTGACTACTACACACCAAGTAGGAAACAGATATCTTTATTTGAAGACATTACAAGTCACTTTTATACATATTATCATTTAAGCCATTCCACTGAGTTAGTCCAAAGTTTTTACATGTGCTGAATTATTATCTAAAGAGCACTGGGAGAACTTTGCAGCAGCAAGTATGAAGCAGATGTAGACTGGCAGAGCTCCCCACTATGATTCATCTCAGCTGAACCTCTCCTCATGTGTGCTTAAAATAGACTCAAATATCTGAAAACACCTATTGAATGCTTTCTTAACATGTGACTCCACTTTTGATCCAATTGAAGTAGAAGCTTATCTGATCCTTCTGAATCTGCATAACAAGTTTCCTCATTAAGCTTCCAGCTGTGACAACATCATCAGTGATATCATTAAGAGCACAGCCTTTCTCACAGTCCTTAGGAACCTGCTTTGCTAAAATCAGGAAGGGAGGTACTATGAAAATGGAAAATAACACAAAATAGGGAAAGTGACTCACAACATATTGAGTTCTTAAAAGGTCTTAGACAAAATGATAATAATGATAACCCTCACTTTCCAATAATAGAACCAAACCTTTTGTTTAGCCTCAGACTGAATTTATTTCATGTCAACTGGCTTCTGACTCACTGAAACATGCTTCATCTGCTCTAATATGTACTGCCTGATGACTTTGCTATGCTGTGGAAATTCTACGTCCCTGTAGAATTTTGCAGAGCTCTTGGAGTAAAAATATTAGTTAAAGGAGACTTCATGCTTCCTTTTTTGTTTTCCTTTTATGCTATAATGGACATTTGAACTTGAGCAGTATGAATTAAAGGCTGCTTGATTGTTTTCATGGACAACTGTGTTAGAAGGATCAATCAATAGGGTCTTCAGTGTGTTCCTCTAGCAAGTTTAAAGACACAAGGAGAGCATGTATCTAGATATCACAAAAATATAGTCAAATACATAATTTCATACAAGGTTGATTTTTCATTTGGTTTTGGTTTGACTTGGTTTTCCTTAACTAGTCACTTGCAGTACTTTGTCAGAATGTTACAAGATTTCCTGTGATGTTTATTCTAACTGAAATAAATTCTCTCACTGTGGCAGGTTTAGTTGAAACCGGGCGGAAACACCAATTACGTGTAGTGGTTTTAAAATTGCCAATTTGAAATTTCTCGGCCAACGCACCAAAGAATGTTGTGGATTTAGAGCTAGCTAAAACTTACTAGCTCACTTATGTTCTGTTGTGAGATATGATTTTAGAGGAAAGGAAAACGCAGGCTTAAACTTAAGACTATAAGGAAAATTTATTAACAAAACAAACTAAAAAGAAAATGAAAAGGAAAATGTCCAAATGAAACTTCCAGAACACTTCTCTCTCTTACTTACTTATTTTCTTTCTCACCTGACAACATAACACGAAATCTGGGATTTTTAAAATCAGTTATCACTTCTACAATAATCTTTCTCTAATTCACATAGGGCAAGGAGTCTTCTTTTTCAACACCCTGGAGATATGTCCACAAGAACAGTTCTTTGTGGCTTGCATCTTCACAAAACAGCAGCTGCCCG
>VWYI01046039.1:37508-66899 GCA_013399455.1 Anthoscopus minutus
CGCTGAAAACAAAGGGGGGTGGGAGGGGAGACGGGACTCTGGCCTCTCATGTCCGTCCGAGAGCTGCTGGCCGCGGCTGAGGCACGACTCAGAGGAATTTCGGCTCGGCCCCGGTGGCAGCAGCGGCTCGGCCCCGGCCTGGCTCGGGCCGGGCCTCCCCCCACTCACAGCTCTGTCACCTTCAGCCGCCGGAAACCCAAGAGAGCGAGTTCAGAGTTTCCCGGGCTTCACAATGGTATTCACGGGGGTGGAACTCAACGCTGAATGGCTTATAAAGCTGTCAGTTCTCAGAACTGGACAGACACTGGCTCTCTTTGAAACTCCCAAGAGTCTCTCTCAGGAGAACCATTTCCGGGGATGTGTCACTTCTTTCTTTTCCAATACCAACCAAGGTCAAACCAGCACACTCACATGAATACCTAATGTGCAGATCTTGAGAAAAATCTGGATCAATCTGGTATGGGAAATAGCCAATGTACTGAAGCCAGCCAGCACCTGATGTGAATGCTCTCTCTTCTATCACTGCTGCAACTGTATCTGTGCCTTCACAGTGAAGGAAGACCCAGGCAGCCAGTCTCGGATCAGTAGTTTCCAAGATTTCTTCTCTCAGATCTCCTTCATGGGAAGAGACTTTACTCTTTGTCTACCATGTTATTTGTTCTTTCAAACACCACAGTAACCTTAATAACTTTCACAAGTTATTAAGGAGTTCAGAAGTCCTTTTTGGTTGTTTGGTTGGTTTTTTTCTGAGAAATTGCAAGCTACTACTCTTACGGAACTTTAAATAGCTAGAAGATCATTTAAGCACAAGCATAACTTTAAGCACAAGCTATTGCCTGAGTCTAAATAAACTACTGGAAGATATAAATACCTCTGTGAGTGCCCTCAGGATTCAGGAGTTGTGACTTCATGTCTGAAAGTACATAGGCATTGCCTTCTCAGCTGGCAAGGATGAATCCACCGCTGCTTGGACACAACCAGGAAGAAACAAGAGGTACAGGGATACATATTTGAATTCCTATCCTTCTCTCTCAGAAGAAGTCCTGACTCAAAACCAGATATCATATGCACAGGAAGCAGCCATGAAGTTCCAAGGCTCTGCTGATCCCTCTGTAGCCCTGCATGATACCGAACAAGCTTCACCCACCTAGACATTCAGCCTGGCACAGGGAAGGAAAGGTTTTGTATGATATTACACAGCCATCAGAGAAGAGCCAGGTGACAAGAGCTGACACCTACTGCAACAACACCTGGGTCAGTAACAAGGGCTCCTAGACACCACTGTAACACACACCTAAATCTGCACTCCAGCAAATTGTATCTCAGCACACAAAGCCAAAATGTGGCTGTGGATTTTCACATGGCAAACTCAGCTGTATCTTTCAGAGCAGCACAGAACCTACGCTAATCTGGAAAACAGCAAAATGTAGGAAACACAGAAATGTCTGCACTTCTCACATTTCTCTGAAAAATTCCATCAATCATTCCACCACCTAAGCCTTAAGGATTTTCTGCTGGCTAAGAAAGAAAACATTCTAGGGTAAGGTGATGACGATAAAGGGAAAAGATCCTAAGTGGGAGAGAAAAAATGCATTTAGAAACTACAAACAACTTTCAACTTGTGCCTTTTGGATGAGAGACATTCCTCTCTTGAGCCTCAAAGTTTTTATGGGTTAGAGCCAGGACAGGAAAAATATATTCTCTCCTCTCTTGCAGTTCCCATCTGTGATTCATCACAAAATATCTGCAGATCAATTCCACTTAAAAAGATGCCCTTCAGATTTTGGGACAGATCCTCTGAAGGATCTAGATGCTAAGGGTTCTGCAATGAATGACTATAAACACTTCAAAAGGGATATAGAAGGAAGGAGAAGTGGTGGGTTAGCCCTGCATGTTAGAAAGCTAGAGCTTTATGATGAGGATGATGAAGTTCAGTGTCTATAAAAGATAGATAAAAGAGGAGGAAAGCCAATAAGGCAGATGTCACAGTAAGAGTCTGTTACAGAGCACCCAACCATGTGAACAGGCAGATGAAATGCTCTCTAAGAAGCTGCAATAAGTCTCATAATTGCCAGTCCTTTTTCTCATGGGCGTCTTATGAGATGTGTGCTGGAAATAGCACACAGCAGAGAGGAAACAGTCTAGGGAAATCTTGGAGTGTGTGAAAGAGCATCCTGACACAGCTGGTGAGTGGGACAGCTAGCGAAGGTGTCCCACTGGACCTGTTGCTTGTGAAGAGAGAAGGACTGGCAGATGACAGGATAGTTGGAGGCTCTCTTGGGCACAGTTACCATGAAATGTTAAGAGATTCTTGCAAAAGTAAGAATAATCAGCAGAACTGTTCACTTGGACTTCTGCAGGGCAGATTTTGGCCTGTGCAGTAAACTAGTTGACAGAGTCCCTTGCCCTCAAGTTGCACTGGAGGAGGTTTAGTTTGGATATTAGGAAAATTTTCTTCAGCAAAAGAGTTGTCAAGCATTGAAACAGCCTGCCCAGGGGAGTAATTGAATCACCATCTTTGGAGATATTTAAAAGATTTGTTGGTGTGGCTCTTTGGGACATGATTCAGTGGTGGACTTGTCATTGCTGGGTGAGTGGTTGTAAATTATAATCTTAAGTGTCTTTTCCAAGTGAAACAGCCCTGTGATACTGTGAGGAGATAAGGTGACGATATCTGCCACACTGTTTGCACAACTCACTTTGGCAGTCACAATCCAGAGTTCAGTATGTCTTGCACTTCTGCAGCCTCAGAAGGAAGAGGAACAGAAGCCCAGACTGCAAGAGACTTCCCAAATCCATGTCACCCTTCCTCTCTATAGAAGTGTAAATCATTTTCAGTGATCAATAACCTTCTAACTTTTCTGTAGCTTAATTAGCGCTGTAAATACTATAAGTATTTTCTTTTTGAATACAGTGAGCAGTCTTTAGATATAAATACTATTTTTAAGGTAGATGACTAAAGAGAGTGGAAAAGTACTAACAAGTAACTAAAATCTGTAATATTTTAGCAATTGTTACAAATTTTCATGCATAAACTAACCCACACTAACGAAAGATTGATTTCATATGCTTGTCTTCAAAGGCACAGGCTTTGTTTAAAGCAGAATAAGGAATAGAAGAAAATTTGCTTTCTCATTATAGCATCACATTTACTTTGTGAAAGAGACACGAAATTCCTTATCTATCCCAAAAAAAAATAAAACAAAAAAATTATATAACATATTCTGAGTAGTAATAAAAATGGCCATTTATTATATTTCACTTTTCATTGATAGGTTTCAGGGTCAACCTTGCTTTTCCAGAAGAGAAAATAAAGCACAAAACATGGAGTGACTGCCCAGAGTGATCCATCTGGCTGACACAGATTTGGAAATAAACCCAAGTTTCCTGAATCCCAGCCCAGTGTTCTTAGCAGTAAATGACTGGATATCTTAGCCACCAAAGGACAACTTTACCCAATCATTCACATGCCTCTGAAAACCAAGGCCCTCTGGAAAACACTAGGTATTTACAGTTCTGTGGTCTCTGCAGTGTCTGACACTTCAAGTGTTTGTAAAGGCATTTTTAATGCAAATTAGTGATGACCAAGAGAGAAATGGCTGACCTCCATAATTAGTTGTGACAAAACCTGCTACTCAGATGCTTTCCTACATATTAATATGGTTTTGAAGTTTTCGCTCTGGAGGCTTGTTCTCATGAGGTTTAGTTATCTGCTCATCGTTTCATAGACAACATTTTAATTCAATAATACTTTATGTGCAAACACAGATTTGACGAATGAAGCATCTGTGTGAAATATTGAATTGCACATGGAAAACGCAAACATGAGGCTCTTTCTGAAGATTATAAAAGCAGTATGATTTTGAATACAGCACTGATGAAACTTTTGGAAAGGTATTCTTCCTTTCTTCATGAAAAGGTAACTTGTAGGCAGATGTGTACACATTTTTAAAGTCTGGAGACTCAATTTCTGTACAAAGTAATTACTAGATAACAAAAGTATAATCACTGCCTGGACCATCAAACTTTGACAAAGGTGACTGAAAGGATCTTGGGGGAAGCAAGAGCTTGTTTAGAGCAGGGACGTTAAGAAGCAGTAATTGAGTAACACAGTGGGAGTCGGAGTCCCAAAAGAAAGTATGTTACAACGACAATTTTTATTTCACATCTCAATTACTTTTTATTATACACTTTAGCTTTCTGCAGCAGAAGTCTACCACTATTTCAGACCTTCAGAAGCCTGAAGCACTCCACGGATGTCCTGAGCCCCTTCTCTGGTCCTGAGACCAGGTGGCACAGTATAATCATATCCACCCTGAAATGGTAAACTTGCCCTGGGAATAGGATGGCCGTATTCAAACTGCCCAGAATTAATAGTTTGTCCTATATTAATTCTCAGACTACTCTAGGAATTACCTGGAAGACTGCTTATGCACCATGGCTGTGTATGGGACTTTTGAACAGTTTAATAGTGCAGGCAGCCTAATTCTGTCCCTCTATTTTACCCCTAGAACTGTTTATTTAGCAGGTAAATCAGAGCCAATGATGCTTGTCAGATGTGATGGACAAACAAAGAATGGACAAAGGATGAAAAAAGAAGAATGGAGAGGGAAGATAGAGCCAAAGTTCTTAACTGGGAAAGCAGGGAGCTAGCAGTGTTGTAGAAAAATGTGAGAAATGTGGGACACAAGAAGAGATGAGGCTGCAATGGTCACCTTGCAAAAGGCTAAAGGATAGAGCTAGTGGAAGGTATGGAGCAGCATCGGGGTTTTAAAGCTATTAAGCAAGAGGAAACTGAAGTCCAAGTCAGCCCTGAGCAGGGGCTCAGTTGAAGACAATTCTGAGATCCAGTGCTGTTCTCAGCAGTGCTGATCCAGCAGTGCTGTTCTCAGTGAGCAGGGAGAGCTAAGGAGTCTAGGTACTCTTGATTAGGGTTATGCATTACTAAGCTGGATTCCCAGAAAGTAGAGGCAAGCACATGCCCTGAAACTCATCTGTCTAGACTTAGGTACCTGAATACCTGGATATTCAGGATAGAGACTCCCAGATGTTATCAGCTGGGCAGGAAGCCTACAGTTCTATCTTCCAGATCATCCAGAATGAACATCCAACAGTCAAAAAAGTGCTGCAGATGTGGAAGAGAAGCTGTCAAACGTGCCTGGATGGAGAACTACCCCAGTAACACAGAGTAAACTAATCATCCCCGTCCTCCTTCTGATTCACTGTGAATCCTTCTGATTCACAGCTTCAATGCATCCAAGTTCAGGAGTCAATAGTGGGTGCTAAATTAATTCAAAATGTCCTCTTGGCATTTGTGGTTAGAGGTGCTGCAGTCCTGCAAGACAAAGATCAAAGAAGCTACCAGGAATGCCAGAAAGTCTCTGAGAAATGGGTTGAATCCCTCCACCCAATCATCATCTAAAGGACTGTAGAGGAGGGCTACAATGTCTGTTACAGTAGCGCAGCCAGCAGGATCTTGCAACCAGAAAAGAGCCTGGGAAACTATTCTCTCCTTCATGGGAGCAGTCAAACCAGAAAATATTTCACAGACCACAACAGTCACTCTTTCACACATGACAGCACAAAAGTGCTTTTACACTCAGATATGATTCATATGCTGTATTCTTCTAGAAAACTGAATTTTCAGAGGCATACAGGTGTTATATATAAATTAGCAAGTCCATTAATGTCAGCATCTTGGTAGATAATCACTGCATAACCACTGGAAGACAATCTGGGGTTTCTGATGAGTCAGGGACCATTTCCACTAGGCCAGCTGGAAGCTGTAGCCCCTCTGTTTTGAAGGTTTCAAAGATATTGGCACAGTCAAAACATTCTGGTAGGTTTCAAGGGCAAAGAATGGGTTCTGGTAGTGTTCAGGGTTCTATTCCAGGTGTATCCATTCTGGGATGAATAACAGTTTTGGTACTAGCAATTTTTCTGTTTCTTAACAGAAGTCTAAAGCAGACAAACTTCATACTGGTGGCTAAAGTTGTCATTTTGAAGTGTGATGTGGGTAGAAATATGATATATTCAGTTGTCCAACAGCTGACGCTTTGCAGTTTTGTGAATACCGTAACGCATACATAAATATTTTGGGGAAAAATACATTATAACATTTAGTTTTGCCTAGCAAATTATGTATAAAATTTAGTGTATGTTTAACTCTGTTTTCCCATACTGACTGACAGTCACATGGACAGGCAGCATGCTGGGGATTTCATTTGTTAAGAATGTTCCTAGGGAAAGCCATCTTAAAGAACTGAGAAACTCCTGGAAGCTTTTCATGCACTGAGGTGCCAAAAGAAAACAGGAGATTTGAAAAGTGAATCCTGAAAGATTTTCTGCTGGCAGCCAGCATATGACTCAAAGTTTGCTGCTGTCTTTTCTCTCAACACGAAGACACAGTCCTGCAAGGGCTGAAAGAGCACAGCTGCCCATCTCAAACACTCTGAAGGCCAGAAGAACATTGCAATAAAACAAGTCAGAATGGAGCAACAGGATGGTGCTAACTCTAGGCCTGTCAGAGGTGAGATCTGGTTAGTACTTACTGAGTAATGCATCCTTACAAAAATTCTTCCATGGCAAACTGTGTAAAGAAGAAACTGCTTGTGTGCATATCACCGGTCAAATAAACATCACCCCAGATTATGGGACAGAGGACATCTGTGACCACCACTGAAGCTCACCCCCCAAATATGACTTGAAATTTAGACTGTAAATTGAGCCACCACAATGGGAACTTGAGAAGAAGGTGTCCAGATGTTATAACAGAGATGGGGAAAAAGGATGCAGAGGCACCTCCCACCAGTCAGATCACAACAAGCCCTCATGCTCTACTAAACTAGAAATGCCTGACCAGTCACTGCAATACTTGCTTCTAATACATGCACCCTTTTATACAGTTGTTGACCAACTACAGCCATCAGTAATGGTAGGAGTAGCTGTGGCCTGATGCTGCCACATTTTGATAAATATTGGTAAAAATCTTGATGGTGATAAAGTTTCTGAGGCTGCAGTGTACTGCTGTGTATATATAAATATAAGAGTTACCATTTTGCTCCTGCTTATCAAAGCTTTAAGCCTTGAAGGGCTCTGCTGTCTGGTAGCTGTTTTTCACACTATTCAGTATCAATTATTCTGCTGGAGAAGAACAAACCCTGTATCCTTTCATGGACAGCTCTGTTCTGCTTTGAAGTGTTATAGAGTCTCTACTTACCTTCTAAAAAAAAATCTGATTTAAAAAGCCTGATATACATTCTAATGCCATTTATTGCACCAATATTTCTTTGTACTTACAAACATCTGCAGCTAAAAAATTGGAGATTGACCTAAACTTCTCTTCAGAAGCTGAGAAAAATTAGGATTAATCTGAGTCTTACAATAAATAATCTATCACTCATTACCCTTTAGGAAAAAAAAGGGGACTTGGGTCAAAGCATTCATTTGTATGATTTATTTTGGTCTAAGAAAAGCACTATTATTTATACTGAGATAATGGTAATAAAGAAACTTTCACGTGGCCAAGGAGAGATTTTTATGACTCCAAGGCTTATTTATAATTATTATTATTTATTGCCACTTTAAAAAGCTCTTACACCATTACCATGCCTAGTTTTTCTGAAGGATCAACAAAACCATAAATATTTTCTGCCCTTTAATGTACATTTGGGATGAAGTTCCTCTAAGGATGCAGATACTGTCTCACCATCCTTACACATCCTGACCCCATTCCTTCCCATCCCTAGGTGCCTCATTGCGTATGCACAGGAAGAGTTCCCTCACTGCAGAGTGCTTTGGTGACACAAAAATGTAGGGGTATATTAGGGAGAGGAGGGAGGCAAGCCAGAAAATGGGCTGCAGTGTTTTGGCCTGGATGCAATAAGCACCCACACATGAAATGAAGCAGCAGTCCTGAGAAAGCACTTTAGTCTGATTTCAATTTTGAGTGGGTTTCAATCTCCTCCATCCCAGGAAGTTACATAACAAAAGATTGTCCCTGATGTATACAGGGAAGGCTAATTAAGCCTCTTTGTATTTAAAGGAATAAATCAATGTCATATTTACAGCAACTTCATGGTTTAACAAGTAGTTAAATTCTTACCTATGTTTCTACAGATGTAATTTTCTGCTTCAATAATATTTCTTTGTCTGGAGTGGGCAGATGGTCCTGCTTTCTCTCCTGTGCTACACCTCATAAGACTAGCCTGAAGACTGATTGGAACGTACAGAATTGAAATATTCTGGTCCAAATTTATTCCCTAACAGTCAATTGAGATATGAGAAATAAGGAAAATAACTGCTCACCAGATGGCAGATTTTTTTTTTTTACTATTTGCATTCAAAATATAACCTAAATCAAGGATACTTCTGCCTTTTGTCAATTGTATGGCCATTCACAGCTCAAAGGCAGCTCTGCTACTGGCCACAACATAACAGACAGAGCTTTCTATGCATTAAATGAATTTTCTGCTTGACATGGGAATCAAATCAAAATAGTAGTGTCAGAACAGACCAATAAGTCCATACTAAGACACCAAAAAACCTTAATGACTAATAGCAGGGAGAGAATAGACCCCTCTACATTCAGAAATTATTTTATCTCCTCTCTGACTCACTGATATCTTGTTTTCAGGTTATCTATTTTCATTTATGACCAGAAATTAGAAAATCAGAACTAACTGGAAAAATAGACCTGCAAAGGACCAGGTGAGTCACCATGCTTTGTCTTCCATAATCAAAAGTTATTTTGTCATAGGTCTTAAGTCCACATAATTCCAGAAGGATAGCTATTCCCCCCCAAGGGATATACACCCAAGGATGATGGAATTCACATCCACAGCATGTGAGTCAAGCCCTCAGTGACTGCAATGCACGATGGAAGGAGATTCAGAGGCTGGAATAGGGGCTGCTGCTGGCTGTGGATCCACAGTAGGACAGCTCCTGAGTCTGCAAAGTAAGATGAGGCATCACTTCCTCCCTAGCACCATGCTTCTTCCAGACAAGATATAAAAATAAAGAAGAAATGTTATGTGTTCCTGTGCACAGAAGATTACTTCTACCACTGGTAGAAAGTAACAACCAATAGTGGTCTTACATTGGAACAAGCATTTCAGCACTGCTTGTTGGGATGGATTTTGCATGAACTAACTATGAACTATAGTGATTACCACACAATCATGCCAAGCTACAGTTAAAGTTTAAAAAAAACTCAAAACCAACAATAGAAAACCCCACCAAAAATACAAATGAAAGGACCCCAAACCAACACACAATAAAACCCCCAAAAATACAAAAATTAAAAATCCCAAACCACAGCAATGAACCCTGAAAAATCTCATGTATTTCACAGCATTTCTCAGTGCTGGGGGACTCATTTTCTCCTTTCTTTTTTGTTGTAGGTTATATGGCACCTTGTTTTGCAGAAATCTGAGGTAATGATTAGAAGACAAGCATCTTTCTTGATTGGGAGCAGGTTGGAACCTATAAATTATTAAGAGGTAAACAGAAATATAAAGATGATATTCAGACATGAAAGTGATCCCCTGGGGCTGCAGTACAAGATAGGAGAACAAAGAAAAGCCAAGAACTTCTCACTACCACACTGGTGTCTCCTGGGTTTTCCCACAGTTGCTGAAGAGTCTCAGGTAACTCCAGGGGTACATTGAAAGTATTTAGAGTTGCTACAATGAATTTCTCCTCAATATCCTGGATACTTGGAGAGAACAATCATGACAGAGAACGAACATTTTCTCCTGAATAATAAAAATCAAAAGTAAAACACTCTAGACTGAAGATCTCGGAGTATACCCTAGCTCCATATGGCTGGAGTGCCTCACCTTAATGCTGGGAAACTCCTACAGTTCCCTGAATTCAAAATTTACTCCAGGCACAATCCTGCAGATTTATAGAGCATATGCTACACAAAACATTAATAGTTAGAAACTTGCTTTTATTTCCACATTTCATGGGTTTCTGCATAAAGATGTTGAGGGGGGAAGTAGTTTGGTTTTGAATGAGTGGAATAAAGCAGGGCCACAAACCTCTACCCTGGCTCATTTTTAATGATATGCTAAATCCAGTCCTTGTTCATTCTGCAGTCCCATCCTTAACTGAGAAGGACTACAGGTGGGTGGCACCAGTTTGCTGAGTTCATACTGCAGAATATAATAACAATAAACACTTGTATCCTAATGATTTCCCATTTATACAGGGTTCTCATCCCCAGAACATCCAAAATAATAACATACACATAAATCCCCTCTAATTTGTGCAAAATCCCCTGAAAGGTATGCAGCAGAAATATGCAAATATGGCAGGCAATACAATGACACCACTGAGTGAAAACAAATAAATGAACATAGTCTATAGCAAATTCTCTTACTTGGGCAAATCCTATTCTTTCAGACAAAGAAAATGTCTCCTTTTTTTTTTTAATGAAGAACTATCTCTGAAAACAAAGTGCCTCTGCAGGCATAAGCACAGGATTTCTTTTTATAAATCACAACTAAATTTATTAGAGCATTTTCTATTCCACCACATGTTGCAATATACCTCTTGGCTGTTTTGCAAGCACCTGAGGGCTAGAGAGAGAGTCACACTTTCAAGCATGTAAATTGTTTTTTCTTTCAACTCAGCTGGGTTATGATTTGCTTGAACAGAAAATTGCCCAGTTCAGAAAAGAAGAAAAAAATTAGAGACCCTTAGCAGACTTAGAGGATGGAGAAGAGACAGCCAAGAAAAGGTCCTTTCTAATAATAAAGACCTGGGTAAAAAAAAAATTGTTTCCACTAGCTAAGACTGCAGCACACTGTTTCTATCTCGAGGCAAAGCCAAGGGGATTTGCTTTCACCAGGCTTTCCTAAGAGCTTAAATTGGGGATGCTTCAAGGACAGCTCCAAAAAGCAGAGAACCCAGGGAACCTGGGGATATGATTCTTTTATTTGGACTAAGTGATAAACCATATCCAGGCTCCCATTTTAGTGTGATCTCCTGAGCAGAAATATGGGCAGGTACACCATGGAAAAGAACTGGAGGTAAATGTCAGATTCCCAGCGAGTGCTGGACTTGCTGTGCCTGCCCCAGCCCAGCTAAGACTATGTCTGCACCGACAATTCAGTTGCTCTCAGTAGGCAGCTGGCAGTACCTCTGCCACCAGCAGATAACCAAACATTAAAAAAGAGCTGAATCATTCCCAAATAACCAACTTTCCCTTCCTCCTCCCAAGCAGCAATCCACCTAAAACCAGGCTAAGGATGGATAGAAGGCAATGAGGCTAAGTAAAGCGTAATTACCATTTTCATTCCCAGCTTTCAAAACATATACCCCTAAGCCCGGAACACTTGATAGAAATCTTTCAACCATGGATTTTATTATACATTTCCCAAAGACTTTCACCAGTAATTCCAGTCATTCTTAAGCATACACACCTAGAAAAGACACGCATATAAATTCTGTACAAGACACACACATAAATTCTATACAAATTATTGGAGGGTACTTTTCTACTCCTTGACCTATTTTACTCATGTTTAGACTTCTTTGATCACTCAGCCTTTGCAAATGTTGGAGAGACATACTATAATACCGGAAGCAGGATACAGCCTTGCACTTTTCTGCAGCCTTTGCTGTGACCTTAAATGTCCAAAAATTTAAATACCATGTTATACAATGAATTCTTGAAAGGTGAAGAATTATGAAAGAAAGAAGTTTGTACACTTTGGACATGTTTTAGAATGTTTATTCCAGATTCTTTAGCCCATTTTGGACTGAGAAAAACTTCAGCAGTGGTCTCAGTGCCATCTGCTTGTGTAAATGACTGGTAAGAGGCTGCAAAACTGTATGCATCTCTCTCCCTTACCAGTGACTTTCATTACAAATGTTTGGTTTAATACAAATAATATTGCTTCTAAGTTGTTATAAAAGCCTTTAAGATAACAAACAAAGCAGAAAGTAAGCTGGAAAATTACAGAGCTTCCTTTTTTTTTTTCCAAAAAGCCTATTCTGGCTGCTGGGTTTTTTAAAGATCTGAATTAAGAGCGAAAAATTAAAAGAAAAAATATCTTTTACAGATCTAACTTATAAAACTTTGTTTACAAGGAATTAGAAAGAAATGTGACAGTTCTGCCATATTTGCTGGTGCTACAGGTCTGAAAGTAAAAAACAACTGCCTCTCTTGCATTGCTATGGCAAAATCTTTCACTGAGACATCACTAACCAAGCTGTTATGTATATCAGAAGAACTAAGAAAGTAAGACATAGGTCAGTCCCAAGTGATCTAATCTGCTAGGCCAGACATCAGACCTACTTTGTATGTTCTTCAAATCTGTAAAAATGAGACTATATATTCAAATATATATATATATATATAAAAATGTGACTTTTATAGAATAGATAAGATGATCTAAAGCAATACTATTTATAAAAAAAAGTTAGTACTTATGAAAATTATAAAGAAATACTGTCCAAAAGAGAAACGTGGTGGAAAATTGGTGGCTTGGGTGCTGAAAATCATCATAGGTAGAGAAGCATATGTAGATGTATTTGTATGTACAAAATATATTTGTATGTACATAATACATCAGAATGACTGCATGTTCAACACATCTTGGTGAATCAGACCTGGCAAGGCTGGAGCATGTGTCCCAGGGGGACAGGGGGCAGCAATGACTGGAAGTACAGGTTGAGGAATGGCAGTGGCCTGGCAGGGCAGGAGTGGGCAGGCAGCGAATGACCACTGCTGACAAAGACATTTACAGGCAAGGCAGGTAATTGGCATTAGGTGAACAGTGAGGAACAGTGCTGCATTGTTTTGTATGCCTTTTTTGCAATATTTGCTTTTTCTTTGCAAAACTTTTGGGATATGGTGATTTCTTCTTAGCGGTAACAGGTTGGTTTTTTTCTCCCTTGAGCAATGTGTTTCAATACTTGGTTAATTAGATTTTTTCCTACTTTGCATGATGCACACTGAAGATAAAAAATGACAGAATAAATATTGCCTCTGCATAAAAAACAGCAAGAAGAGAGAGAGAAATGATGTGCAAAAAGAAAAGAGAGAAAAGAAAAGGCAATGTCACTGCCAGCATTGAAAACTAATGACATCTGGAAAATCTATTTATATCTTGTTGTTTAAGGGTTTAAATTATCTTCAATATTTTCAAACCAACAGTACACACATTTTGGTGAGAAACTCATACTTAAAAAGTTATTTTATCTTACATTGTAAAAAATGCTCAGGAGGGACCTTACATTTTATGAAAAATATGGCTGTGCCTTTCACTTTCCAAGTCAAAAAAAACAGTGCTCAGAATCTCCAAGTAGTAAGATCCGTGTAGCTTTACTTATTTCAGAACAGTCAAAACTTGACAGCAGGATAAAAATGTCTTAGGTGCTAATACCAATAAATCTGGGTAGAAAACTCTGAAAAAGACATAAATGTTTTTTGTTTTCTTTATGTTCCTGACCAACTGCACTCAAACCTCACATTGGTTACAAGTAATCTCCTTTATTATGCTAAATTTTTGCCATTTTGGAAATTACATTTTATTTTTCATGTCTTAGGAACAAGGCTCAAAAAGACAGGGAGAAAGAATTTTAACTTTGATCTTACATTTCACACTGCCATTCTTTTTGTCTCATATATCATGCACTCTTTCCTTCATGTCCTCTGAAGATTTGTAGAAGTCCAGAGATATTTTTGTTTTATTTAAAATTTTTAACCCCACATGTACTAAACCTCTAAATTTAACTGAACCAGCTATTTTGACAAAGACTTAATTCATAGATCATAAATATATTCAGTGGTAGCATTTTTGCTTGAGTTAATTTTGCCCTTCAAATAACTGTCATTTTGCTCAGTACAGTCGATTCCAAACTAAGTTAGCTAATTTAAATGAAAGCAGAAAAATAAAATAATCACATATTTTGTTCAGGTTGATAGTTTCATATTTAATTGAAATACCTAAAAACTTAATATTATACAGGTGGCCCATATCTAGTTAAACATAGTGAGATTTTTGTAGAAAAACCTAACTACAAGATAATATTTTTATAGGAGAGAGTTTAATGTAATACAAGGAGTATAATTATAAGTGGAGAAAGGAAATTAACAAATTTGGACCGTGCAGTATGTAAAGAAAAATCTTTCTGTTAACGAGTACTAGTAACTTTCACACAATTTGCTTCACTGTTTCACATCAAACATGGCAAACACTAGTGGGTAAAGGAGGAATTCAGGCTTGCATACAGAAGGAATTCTTTCTGGCTTTCAGTAAAAAAATATATATATATAAAAAAATCCATATGATGTATCTGGTCAACCATGTGTTTCCCAGATAACCTATCCTTTCTTCTCATTCAGTCCTCTTTCAGGCTGATGAAAGTTTTGAAAAACCACCTGGTCTTTGTTCATTAGAAATCCCAGCCACAATAGCCACAATTAACCCATGTGGTTAAGAACCTCAATGTAACAACTGTCTGGTACTGTGCTGCACACCAGACTGTGCTGCTGTGGTTAAGAACCTCAATGTAACAACTGTCTGGTACTGTGCTGGCACAAGTGCTGCTGTAAGGAACAGAGGCAGTCTTTCAAGAGCAGTTCTTTCCTAAACAAAGAAATCCTTACCATGTATTTTAAAAGTCTTTCCTCAGGCAAACTCTCTATTGCCTTTTCCAAGTCTGTGGCATTTGACCTCAGTGCCAACTCTTACTTTTTATTAGCATGCCAAATTTTTCTATGTTCCTAACATCCTCTTCCTTCTACTACAGGAAACATGTGGAATATGAAAAAAAGAAACAATTACAAAAACAAACAAAAAAGAAACCACCACATCATCAAAAACCTAAGGACAAATAAAAGGGTCAGAGAAGTAATTTCACATGAGAGCTTCCAGAAGGAAAAAAAAAGAGAGATGTATATTATCTATCAGAAATTTTAAAAGAAGGCAAATTACCAGCATCCTTTACCAAACAATACTTTGTTTAGAGAAGCATACAGTAATAGAATCTGTATTTCCAGATGTTCATGCAGGAAATTCTAATTGCTTTCTTAAATAAAAAAGTCTATTTGGGCAACAGAAAACAAATAGGGTTTGATTCCAAAAGAGGAACACTTACCTTTGTAACAATGACAAAAACTATGTTTGTACTTTTTTATTTGAGGTCTTTTAGGAAAGAAGGGATACCCGCCATTCACCCCAAGTATTGTATAGAATTTAACAGCTGCTAGGCTGCACAAATAACAGAAAATTTTCTGCTGGCATATATTTTATATTTGCCATGTCACTGTTACTTAGCACGCCTGGCCAATGCCAAAAATACCTATTTGTGATATCCCTTGAAAATCAACCATCTGTGATGCAAAATTTAAAGTATCTATAAAATGACTAAATTCATTAGACAAGAATGGTGAGCAATTTTGTGATATGTACATACATTTATCAATAGAAAGAACAGGACACATGCCAGCTTCTTCAAGGGGAATGGAAAAAAGTACAATGCAAAAGAAAAACAAAGGAGCTAAACAGAATATTTCTAGAGCTTGTGGAGTATCAGTAAAATTTAAGCAATTTATCAGCCTACCCTTCACCAATTTTCCATAGCTTCTAGTTCAGATGACCTGTTCCAGTGGACAGCTGTTGTAGTCCAAGGGCTACTCCTAAATGTTTCAGTAGAAATTATGGGACAGCACAATGTGAAATAATCCAGGGGTTATTTCCCTGTCACCATAATCTTGGGTATACCAGCATAAGTTTGTATTTCTGAGTCCACCAAATTCAGTGAAAATTAGCTGAGTATAAAATAGAATGTTCTGCCATTCCATGTGTTTAAATTACCTGTTTTATTCTCACAGACCCTTAAACTCTTCAATTCATTCATCTGTATGATACTTTGACTTAATTTTTAATTATCTTTGGAAAATTATTTCTTGATAATAATTTGATTTACCAATTTGAAAATATTATGGTTAAATGGAAAATTTTGTGTACTATAGCAGAAATATTGTACAAGATGTCCTAATGGGAATTCCCTATATTTACAAGTATTTACAAAGGGAAGATGTATCATTCTGTTGATGCTAGTGTGTCATATCCTTTGAGGATGAAATACACTTATTTACACAAAACATTGACAGCATCAAATCCAGAATTATTCAAGAAAAAACCTTCTATTTCACAGTTGTAAACAGAAAGATAAAGTCCAATTTGGGATATTCATCCTGGATCAGTCATTTAGTACCCTCATAAATGTAGGTGCTACTGTTTTTTCTAGCTGATTCATCCCCCACAAGAGGCACAACAGCACTTCAACCCAGTAAGCAGAGATTCATAGAATTGTTAAGGATAAAAGACCTCCAAGATCATCAAGTCCAACCATTAACCCAGCACTGTCAAGTCAAATATTGAACCATGTCTTTATTGTCACTAAACATCACTATGTCACCAAAACATATAATGTAGCTCATGCCTCAGGCTGTGCCAGGGGTTTGCCAGGGCTCATCCCTGAGGTTTGCTGCTTCTCCCAGTCTTCACCCGCCAAGCTCTCCCTGTGGCTCCACTGATGCTTGGCTTAGCTGTAAAAGCCATTTTTTATATGAGAATAGCACCTAGCAAACTCACCATATGGAGTGACCTGGACTTTCAGAGCAATGAAGAAATAATAGGATACAAAAATCTGTAAGAAAAACATTACCCACAGCAGATAATAGAATTAAGATGAGGAAAGCATTTACTTTAACACCATCTTCCTCTTGGCAAAGGGCTCAGGATGCTGATTTCCCACTGTACTCCTCCAAAGAGATCTCACTGTCAAGCTTAGAACACAAAGGGCTATGAGGAACATAACATCTGGGAAAGGGTTAAATACCAGAAAATATGCATAACAATTTTAACTTACATTTTATTGTTGAGACCTTTTCTGTGTAGTAACATTATTTTATTTTTTTTTCTGCTTAGATCTGCATTAATAGTTATTTCATTAGCATGTTTAGGCTTCAGTTATATAAATTCTTAGCCTTATATATAAGAATTATTTTTCTTCTTTGAATGTATAAGCAGGCACAAGAGGTTTTCCAACTCAAATAGACATTAACTGAAATTCACTTTTTTATATCTGTTGGCTTGGGTATCCTGTTGGGATTGCATTAAACAACCATTTTCAACACAGTGATCAGCTGGAACAAGAAACTTATTTCCAGCTAATTCCAATACGGTATTACAGAAATCTCAAACTAAAATAAGTATACAAATGAAATGGTTCAAAGCAATGTAGTTGAATTGTGTGACTCAGCCAGCCTTAAACTTTATGCCTTAAACCTTCAGTCCAGGTACATAAAGTCATCATTTATGAGCTTCTGGTTATTCACACCAAGCAGAGAAAATATGGCTACACTGAATCACTTAGCTAATTGTTAAAATTATTATTTTTATTGGTAGACAGTGTGTTGGCATGAATAAGCATTACAGCATATTTTGGAAAGTGTCCGCATTGATACGCAGTAGGTAATTTCAAATAAAATCAACATTCTCTGAAATGAACATAAACCATGAACTTTCCCCCTCACCTTTTCAATCTCCTTGAGATAAATCCTGAACTTTGTTTGCATACCATAATTAAATTGAAGACAAGTTCCTTTTTCATATCAAAACATATATCTCCTGGGAGCAATCAAGAAGCAATCGATTGCAAAGATTTGTGCTAGTTTATCTGCTACATGACATGACTCCTTACACAAACCCATTGACCAGCACTTGAGATCAATATCAGCTTTCTTCTTCCTCTCTCTGCAATTTGCAAGAGAGATTAGCAAGGATACGTTCCCAAATAAATTGGTTAGTAAAATAGCAGGCAGAATGCAGCATCACTCTTCCTCAATAAAAATCTTTATGAAAAAAAGCCTTTCAACAGCAAAAGCCTTAAAATACAAACCCATTTATGGCAAAGGAAAACCTCAAGGTCTCCTCCTCCAGCAAAGGTCACACTCACCCACCATTCAAACCATGACAGCCATTTGTCCTATTGGCTTGAGCTTAAACCAGACAACATGGCATTAAAATAAACCCAAACTGACTCAAAAAGAAAGCTCAGAAATTCCCTCCTGGATAGCCTTGTTAGCATTCCCTTCTGGATAGCATTCTGCTTTGTTGCACCCTCCAGTTTCCAAAATGCGTAACCACAAGCACAAATCATGGCACCTGCCAGCTGTGTAGCATATCACACCTGATGATTTTACCCGTCAGCAGCTCAGTGGGCTTGGCTAAGGGATGCATGCCCCAGGAACCCCCATAAAAATGCAGGTGTCTGCCACTCACACCTGCACCTCTGCTCCCTCATGATGGGGGACCCTTCTCACCCTCTGCTGCATCTGCATGAGATCCCGCACCGTAAAGGGGGACTGCACAGCTCCCACAGCCAACCCTGATTACCTTCCAGTTCCCAAAACAGTGCATCTGTGGGAATCAGGGACACAGGGAATGCCTGTTCTGGAAGGTTCTGACCCTCAGGAAAACATTGTTTTTACCTCTGTCCATGGAGAAAGCTTCCAAGGCTTTGGGATGGAGTGCAAACAACCAGTTTGTGAATTAGAAAGTAGTATGGTTGGCAGTGTGTCACTTGGTGTGAAAAGGTGTATTTTGGGTTTTATACAGTATGGATGTGGGTGAGGATTTAAGATGGAGGATGTGGGTGTTGCCTCAGTCTTCTTCATCTACTTCATCTTCTGCAATGTTGGGAGGACAAAATTATTGGACAGAATTAGCTGCAGTACAGATGTTGTGTGAACAGACAAATAATTAGTTATTGATAGTAGAGTAATAACAGTAGACATTTAAAGAACGTGGTATCAAGTAATTGGTCACTTTATCTTGTATAAATTTTGACATTTTGAGCCTTTCAAGGCTTTTGCTGGTGTGTTTTCCAAGAGTGCAGAGCCTGTGCCATCCTTGGCTTGAAGCTTGTGATAAGAAAATAATAAACAACCTCTGAAAACCGAGAGCAAAGCCCGTCTGCTTTGTTTGTGGGTTGCAAACTCATCGGGGATTGCAAAGCTACACCAGCCCCTGGGTGGGGAAAAAACCCCTCCCACATTTTGGTGCCTCGTGTGAGGATCAATCTCACAACCTTCAGATTATGAGACTGAGGCATCAAGCATAGATGTGGAAATTCTGGGGATGGCAAGAAGCAAAGATGAATAGAAGGTTAGAAAATGATCCTGTCTGCCTGGCAGCAAAATCAGTAGAGGAGAATTCCTCTGTCCTTGTCATGCTACAATGGAATAAAATAATTATTTAGCAGCATATTGAGTTTTTTATAGTAATGTCATGATTTGCAGCTATTTTAATGTTACTAAGATTACCATGAGACTGGCACAAAGTTAGTAATTAAGTGTAGGGTATAAACTTCACTGAAGGCACTTGTGTTTGAACATAAGGGCAAAATGTTCATTCTGAGAAGCCTATTTAACTGTGACCTCCAGTTATGAGCTTGAGGTTCATCTGCTGGAATTTTCAAGAGTGCATGTCTTGAAAAACTAACAATTACATTGTGAAGAGCAAAGACACCCCTGTAAGAGAGGGAACACATGCTTATGAAACACAAATAAAAACACAGTGCCTCAGATTCTTCACTAACAAAAGAGCATGGTTGCATTGATCTCTCTCTCTTTTGTTTATCTGCAGCCATTTACATCAGTTTAACAAGCTGTCAATATCATTAACACCTCTTAATGTCTTGAAGGGTGATTGATTTTCATGCAATTTGTAAGTACAAAGAACTGCAGAAGCCAAGGTGCTCATTGTGGCAGCTGACCTTAGATCTGCTTTCTGGACTTAATGAATCAAAGATCTCTATGCAATGCATCCATCTAAAGTCTGCCAGTCCTAACACCAGAGATGTTATCAGTCACACATTGTATGATAAAAAAATACTAATTACAGGTACACTGGTGATTTGGTGTCAATGTCATTGTACATAGGTTTTTGAAGAGAATGCCATAGAAGCAGCAATATTCTTAAAACACAAGGACTTTAGAATAAGGGAGCTGTGTGAAGTACATAAAAAGAAGGGAATGCAAATGAAGTTATAAAACGAAAGAAAAGTGCTCACTGGATATTATTAAGATTTACAAAGACAGATAAGCATCTTCATAGCTGACTCGTGTGACTAAAAATGATTTTCAGTACCTTTTAATTATCTCCATAATATTAATTTCATAATCCACATCTTAAAATATTTAGAAAATTCTGGACAAGTGGGTGTAGGTTTTGTGCATGTAGGTTTTGTCATTCTTTTTATAATTTTAGGACTCATTTTCCTTCTTATTTCTAGGATCATTATAATACAAACAATCCTGTGTTATATTTATCCTGTAATAAGATTTCTGAGACATTTATAGGTGTATATACCATCTTATACATGGGGATTCTGTTTATGTGAGAGATGTCACAAACACAGGATGTTTGATAATCTCTTGCTCTATGAAATTATCATTACAGAAACTTTCAAGCACACTCAAATAAGTGACTATAAATAAAAATAAAATAAAATAAAATTCACAGGAGATGTGTGTCCTCAAGGATTTGTAATACCTTATGAAAATGTCTTCTGTGTTCCACTACTCTTCATTACCAATGTGCCTTAAAAATCTTGATGAGAGAGAAAATGTGCATTGGGCATTCATGATGAGGATTAAATATTCTCAACCCAAGCCATTGTAATTAATTTCAGAAACTTATATGACAAACATTTAAATTATGTGAGGATTGAAAGATAAAAATACCTCATTGGTAGTCTGCATTTTAAAGTCAAAGGTTCTGTGGTAAACCAGTGTCCTGGTTTAGGACAAATTTGAGAGGAAACCTCCAAATGGGGTCTCTCCAGGAAAAAAATAAAGAGATTCAAGCTGCCCCTCCCCCAACTGGTTCGGGAAAAAAAAATTTCCTTGAAGGAAAGTGGAAAAAGCTGTTTATTTAACAAGCAAAATATCCACAAGCATAAAAATGGAATAATATTAAACAATGAAACCTCCCTCTGCTTAAAGAGATGGCAAATCCAGGAAAGTCCTTGCCGTGAGGTGCAGCTCGGCTCGCTCAGTCTCTTATCAATCTCTCAGGCGCTGGAGAGTGCCGAGGCCCAGGCCCTGGTGGGCCACAGGCGTGAGCTCCTGGGGTGTTCTGGGTTTTCAGTCCAGAGCAGGTTTGAACAGATATAAGGAAAAAGGGAAAAAACCACAGTCCAGGGAACTTCCCTGCCCCAGCTAGCTGAAACTAACTAAGAGCAAAGGAGAGCTCTGTCCCGCTGTCTGTCCGTGCTGCAGACAGCACAGTCCGGAGAGAGCTGTGGGGGAGTGAAGACTGTTTCTGAAAACAAACTGCACGCTTCTTCTTTGTTGCGGTGTGTTGCTCAATTTCCACGTGTTTTTCTGATGCTCCCAAGCCACAACATGGTCGGCACGGGGTTTCTGGCTATAGATGGAGATTTCCAGGGGGCCAACAGGTGATAAGGTTACATGGGTGTCAATCTGCCTTTTCCCACACCCCCTCTCCCTGGATTGGTAAACTGGCTAGTCCCTTCCCCTTGCTCCACCCCTAGGGGTAAAAAGGGACGGTGGGTGGAGGAGGAGGTTTTCGTCCTGGGTTTCGGGGAGTCCACATCAGTCTCACCAATGGAATAAAATCGGAACCTGAAACCCAGAACGGAATTTGCATCTTTCCTTCACCTCATCCGGGTTCTGCAAAGAGGAACACTCAGGAGGTAAAAGGACTGGCTTTTCTAACTTGCAAGGGGAAGCCCCACGTTGGGACCACACTTGCTGCAGCCCAACCGCAGTGTGCCCGGACTTGCTCCAACCACGTGGTCGTGGCTTAGCAGCAGATGCTGAAAAGCCGAGAAACCAGGGCAAAGCTCCTGGGGAGAGTGGGGAACCCCGATACTTCTTTCTCCTCTTCGCTCTCAAAACCAGTCTTAAAGGTGCAGAACTTATTATATAACATAAACAGAACACATGATTTGGGGATGCAGGCATCATAAAGTCACCCCAGGACAACCAGACTGAGTTTTTTGCTAGGCAGTGTCCCGAGTCTTCCACACCAGATCATTCTGTTTCTCAGCCAGTAGAAAGAAAATAAACTAACTCAGACTCTGCAGCATATTTCATTTCAAATTGGCTGGTGATTAACTAGTGAAATATGTACACATACCAGCCCATATGGGCACCATGATTTTTACAACATTAACTGCTTCCCCAATCCAATTTATTTATAATGAATGAGGATTTATTGATCCTCAAGAGCTTATTAACATGTGAACAAATCAAATGATGTATTAATTAACCCAAATACTGTAAGGATTTCCAGATTGCCATCTCTGGTCTATCTAGAATTAATTTTCTGAGCAGACTTGTTAATGATAGATTATCTATAAATAAGATCACAAGTTTAAATAAAAGAGAGTTTTCTCCAACATACAAAGTTTCAAAACCATGAAAATACAAATGCCACATCCACAAATGTCAGTTATGATCAGTACTGCAATTCTGGCATTCACTCAGTATTTGCGTTATTAAGGCATCTTAATTAACTACTTCTGGTTTCCTTAAGACAAGTAAACCTTGAGTATTATAAAATGTGAACACAATGCACATCAACCACAGAATCTGGCACGAGACTGTTCCCAGGCACACAGGTTTAAAAGAACCTATGCATCTGTCAGGAATCAGCAGGGACCCAGCCAAGATTTCCAAGCCCCACAATGTACAGGGAGGGAAAAAAAAGGTTTCAACTCCAAATAGAACAGGGTTAACCAGAAAATGCACTGTCCTTTGGAAAATAGACCACATTCAGTATCCATCACTGCCATATTCCTATCTCTCAATCTGCACAAGTCCTGCTGCACAGCAGCATTTTGTATAAGGTCACTCTGCATCCCAGGCTTGCTTTGCAATACAATTCTATTTTTCTTACCTTTTTATTTTTTTTTCAGTTTATGAAAAGGTTTATCTACACTCTGTGAAAGACAGAAAAGTATTCTGAAATAGGCAGTCAAGGAAAAGTTGTCTTGCTCTTATCTGGCTTTCCAAAGAGTGAGTCCTGGATATTAAAGAGCATTGTGAGTATAACTATGTTTCTAATCAACAAGAATTTTAACACTTTTCATCTACCTGTAAAGAACCCAAACCTTTTGGGGTTTTTTAACCTTTAAGAATAATTAAACAAATTCCCAAAGGTAAAATTTTAATTTCAAATCAAATACTTGAAACCCTATTAACTTCAAAATTGAAACATTACAGCTAGTTTTCTTCCCCTTGGCCTACCCTAAAAACTTGATGAAATGAACCCCAGCTCGCCAAATGCAAATTTGTGTTTCTTTATTAGGAAAGTGACACCTTCAGTCAGTGCCACTGCCAATTTCCTTGAAAATCTAGTTTTAAACATTATATAAGCAGTTACTAAATGCTGAGCTCCATGTGTGCTGAGCAGCTGGGAATCTTCCCCCACATATAAAGAGGTGTCTGTGTATGATATGCCTGCTGTAATCCAAACCTCCTGGTTCCCTGCCTCTCCCTCTCTTGAGCCTTATTAGTAAAACTTTTAGATCAGCTTCAGCATTACCTGCCAGCCAAGTTTCTGTATTTGGGATATTTCCTCATTCAGCCTGTCAAGAAAAAGAGGCACTATTGAGAACTTCTGGGCTGATTTGAATATTCAAAGCCATCGTGCTTGTAGGAGCTTAAAAGCAGGGAGCAATAGTTGACTCTGCTTTATATTTATTGTTAAAAACAATAGGACAGATTCTCCTACTAGCTTCCCAAGTGCCCAGAGAGGACCAAACTTAGAAAGTCTCAGTCTCTGCTAGAAAGAGCTTCTTTGTCACTGTGTTTGACAGCCCTAACCTGCATATCACAGTCATGCCTGGAAGTGACAGTCTTTGCTGTTTGCATAGAGCAGAACTTATATAATTCAAACAACTGAGTGTGTGTGGTGGATGTGCTTAATCAAAATAAGCATAATTTGGTACAGATTCCAAAGGAAGCAAATGCCTGAGGCATAGTCAGGCCAAGAACTCCTCTAGAAATCCCATAAATTGACCCAGTAAGGATCAGTGCATATGAGCTCAGAACACTGTGTGACCAGCACATGAATAGCAGATTCTTTTTCTAAGACTTTTTCTAAGACCCACAAAGAAAATTATCAGTAGAAGGAGTCTAATGCATATGCTTCCCATGCACTTTTAATTATTAGCCAAGCACTTTATCCCAAAAATATGACAGCTGTCAGTAAGTGAGTCTTCTTTGAGCTCTCTCTGCACGCTAGTGTGGATGCATGGCCGTGGTCATCCTCACTGCTGGGACACATCTGCAGTTTTGAAATTCCTTATCTGAGGCTAAGAAACACTTCCTTATCCAAGGCAGAGACCCATTATTCACAACAGAACCTTGGTAGGTTGCTGATAACATGCTAAATCAACACTAACGAAATTCACTCATTTTTTCCATTATATAGAAATCATTTTCCAAGTCTGAGACTAAGATTAGACCTAGTTTGACCTAGGCCTCATCAGGAGTTAAGAAAGTAAGGGGATCTACTCAACAGGAGAGTGGTCCTTACCCTTTTGCATCTTCAGTCTTTGTGTAATTCATTTTAAATCAGTTTTCACTTTATTTTTTTATTGCATCCCTTGTGCATCAGGGCTAATAGCTGCTATCAAAATATGATGCGCTCTGAAAAATGCCAGAACAAAACTAGTCTCTGTTTACAGTTGTTTTGTTTGAGAATCGTTGGCAACTAATCTATACTATGCACAATAAAGCAGTCATGTATCAAGTGCCCCAGGAGTAGGCACACAGAAAGACACAGAGGAGAAGACTATAATGATTAGTGTTGGGTATTCCGGAAGATTTGAATTGCAGCAGCACTTTTGCCATTTTACAGTAAATAAACTACCTCAATACCACCACAGACTGAGTGGGTGGTATTGAGGTATTTGATAGCAGTATTCATTTATAAGGCATATGAAGTTTCCAGAGCCTCAAGTCTTCACAATTAAATCCTGTAGGAAAGAATGCAGATGCAGCTTTCCCAAGGGAAAACCAAGTGGTGTACAAACAGGCATCTCTAATAGCGGCTGCAAAAACTTACAGGAATAACAAGAACTTGTTTTTAACTGCAGATTTTGCAGATTACAGTAATCTTGATTAGTGCCATCCATGCTTCTGTGCATGAGTTCTTCTACTTCCCTACCCAGAAGGTGAAGTAACAAGATAGAATGCGAGTTAAAGAACAAAGATATTAAGTAATCATAGAGGTGAAATATCTTTTGACCTGTTATGTTTGGCAATTAACCTATATTGCTAATAAATGACTGGGCTGTCTCCCTGACATTACATTTTGGAAGAAAATTGCTGGCCATGTAGGCACCTATTCAAATGTTAACAGTCAGCAAGAGGGGACCAGGCAATTCCTGTGCACTCAGTATAGGCAGGTAAATTACTCGCATGAGGAGGGCTTGGCAATTTGGTTCATCAGAAGGGAAAAAGAATTCATTCACACATCAGAATGTTACTGCATTCTGATTTCATTTGCGCCAGTAAAAATTGTTCAGTCTGTGTCAGCAGAGATGAGAATATCTCTCTGTTGATTAGGACCTGTAAAGGCCCCAAAGATTTCAGAGGATTATTTTTTTGTTTAAAAGATTGTCCTCCTTTTCTCTGTAATATTTTATTCTCAAAAATCTGAATCTGGAGCTCCAGGACCGCAGGGACAATAAACCACAAATGCCATCTGTGTTGCCTGCGTTGTCTGTCTATGTTATACAACTGCTGTGAATCTGGCATCCCTCTGAGTCCCAAGCAAAGGCTTCCCAAGTGCCCAGAGGGGACCAAACTTAAAAAGTCTCAGTCTCTGCTAGAGAGAGCTTTGTCACTGTGTTTGAAAGCCCTAACCTGTATATCACAGTCATGCCTGGAAGTGACAGTCTTTGCTGTCTGAACAGATACTCTGGAAGACTGTGTCCAGCTGAGGAGTCCACAGCAGAAGGAAGGCAAGGATCTGTTGGAGCAAATCCAGAGGAGAGGCACAAAAATTAACAGCCGGACAGAACGCTTCTCCTGTGACTGAGGTCTGAAAGAGTTGGGGTTGTTTAGCCAGGAGAAGAAGAAACTCCAGGGAGGCCTTATTGAGGCCTTTCAGTTCTTAAAATGGGCTATGGAGGATGGGCACAGGCTTTTCAGCAGGGCCTGTTGTGATAGGATGAGGGGTACTGCCCACAGCATTGTATTTTCATTTGGATAGCATTGATCTGAACACATGGGCTTCATACTTGTACATAGCATCCCCAGCAGAATTTGAAACCTACTCCAACTCTTATTATTCTGCCTTTTGACATTTGCAATCAATTTTTGCCTTACTTGTTAGCCTGCTGCCATTGCAGCTCTTCCATTACAAATCCAGCCATTAAAGAAACATTATTAGAAAAGATTTGCTGTAAATCTTACTTGCCTTAATAGAAATCCATAGACCAGAAAACCCAGGCTGTTATAATCCCACATGAGATGGGTATTTTCACTTTTAATTTAACAAACTTGAAAGAATAAGACTGATGAGATCTTTTTTTTTCCCCTTTTCGTCATCTTCCCTCAAAGTTCACAGGCAGCAGCACAGTAGTGCTGAAACTTTTGTCCAGGTTATGCCTCACATCCTCTCATAGGAGCATTCATGGAGAACATAGCACTGTAAATTTTCAACATGTGGCCAGATGTGTGCTTGTCCCAAAGCCAACAGGCACTTCTGACAGCCATTCATGATGTGCAGTTATCTATTGAGCTGGAAGTTCACCTCTAAATGGTTCATCTGCAGTGTGATCGGGGAGAGGCACCCTGGTGCATTGGGTCATGTTGCCATGGGCCACGGAGGAAAGAGGGTGGAAAGGAACCAGCCATCAGACCACTAAACTCTGTGCAGGCTGCATCTGGCCTGTGGCAGAGGTCAGCTGCTCTTTCTTGTGGCACAATTTGCAAGGAGAGGATATATGTGTTCTCACATACACTATCTTCCTGCCACTGTGAATATTCTCATTCTCAGGTCAAAGCTGAAACTGTGAATGCAATCCCATCATGCTAATGAAACCCTCTGGTTCAACAAATCACTCCTGCCAAGAAAGTGCAAATTCTGCCTTATAACAAATGCAACATTGTCAACAGAGGCAGAAAGGGTTCAGCAATTACAGACTTAGACATAACAGGGTAGGTAGAGATGTAGTAAACTCAAGAGTGAACTAAATCCCCTTCACCTCCTTTGTTCTTTCCCAGACAGATGAAAAGAAGGGCATACAGCCATTTCCTCTTGTAAGAACCAGAATGATTAAAATGGTGCAGAGAAATTGAAGTGCACCGGTATTAAAAGTTCAGAAGAGCATCGCTGTGTACAGAAAGAACAAACAAATCCTGAGGATTGACATAAACTCTGTAACAACCAAATGTCTAAGCATTAGAAACACAGGCTGAGAATTTCTGCTGTGACCTTCAGCCTTAGTAATTGGAAGCAATGAAAGAGGAAAGGTATATCTGTGTATTTGAGGAACTAAAAGTCATAAATCATTGGTGTGATACATTCTTGGAAAGATCAGTTCCAGAATCCATTTCAAATACGTACAGGAAAGAGGAACCCCAAGAAGAAAACTAGTGTTATAAAATGAATAGATGGATAGTGGCTTTAAAATTGCACTGAAAATATTAAAGTATTTCCAAATCACTTTTGGAATTGTTTTTCAGTGGAATTTGCGAAAACAAAACAAAAGAAAATAATTTTTTTTAATACAATATTTACCAATTTTCAGAAACAAGATTCTTAGCTTGGATTCAGGCAGTTTGGTCTGGATGAGTAAAGATTGTAGCCAGGAAGTTGTGCAACAGATTTCCCCACCCACCTCCCATGCCTCCCAAAGCACATGTAAAGTGGGTGGCAATGACTCAGTTCCACATCTTTGTAAATCAGCCTGAAGTCCTGCCCTTTTTCTGCTCCTTTGTCCCTTTGTGCTGCATATCAGTCGGATAAAGCCCTGGGATGCAGAGACCTGCAAATGCACTCAGGAGTCAGCCTGTGCCTAAACCCATCCTCCTAAGATGTTCTTGCAAATAAAGAGATTAATGATGTGGAGTCTCATGCTCAGGAGACTCAATCTCTAATCATTAATCTAACACATGCTTCATTAAGGCACAGAGCCTACTACAGATAAAACTTAAGAGGAATATTTATTGATCACTGCAATACTTCTGTAATATTTTTAATTGCTAGTTTTTCTTTGCAGTTATAGTCACTAGAGCTGTGAAAACAGCCAAGTAGTACTGGAAACACTGGTTCAACTAATTAAAGTTTAAATTAGTTTGATCTCCCTGTCTTTTGCAGTTAATGATCACTCTAATACCTACAACAATAAAGTCAAATTTAATCCATGAATCACACTGGATTATCTAGTGATAACAACAGCAATAAAGGAAAATTATACACAGTGGGAACTTGGTTCTCAAAACCAAACAAGCTATCAGGAATAAAATACTAATGAATAATACACTTCATTACAGACAAAACACTACTCCCCATCAAGAGTACCATCAAATTATAGAACACTACTGACAATGGTATCTGAAAAGACATAGCATAGATATTAAATCCTTCCAAGAAAAGGGTTGAGTCATCTGGATGCTTTTTTTGCTGAAACATAATCATTTCACCCTTGGAAAGTAAAGAGCTCTATAGCAGCAAGAGAGAATTCTTTTAAATATTTCCCTGGGTGTAGGAAGGTAAGTATAGGGGATACAGTGGATGATAAGAATCAGTGTGTCATGCTGGGGTGTTCTCCCTCTTTCATTCATGTAGTGGTTTTAAAATTGCCAATTTGAAATTTCCCGGCCAATGCACCAAATAATGTTGTTGGTTTAGAGCTAGCGGAAACTCACTAGCCTACTACAGGCTCAAACTTAATACTATAAGGAAAATTTATTAACAAACTAGAAAAAAAAATGAAAAGGAAAAGTCCAAATGAAACTTCTAGAACACTTCTCTCCCCTACCCACTTATTTCCTTCCCACCTGACAACATAAAACAAAATCTGGGATTTTAAATCAGTTATCACTTCTACAATAATCTTTCTTCAATTCTCATAGGGCAAGGAGTCTTCTTTTTCAACACCTTGGAGATATGTCCACAAGAACAGCTCTCTGTGGCTTGCATCTTCACAAAACAGCAGCTGCCCGGTTCAGAAAAAAACTCTGCTGTTGTGAAACTCCTCCCATTTTCTTTCATTGAATCAATGGGTCATTGTCAACTTGCTGTTCAAAAGGAAAAGACTCACTTTACCAATTCCTACAATCATCTTCATCTCTAAGAAACACAAGTCTTTTTC
>VWYI01046039.1:67135-86984 GCA_013399455.1 Anthoscopus minutus
ATGAGGCCGCGTCTTCTCCCCTCCACTACCTTCAGAAGCTGGAAACCGAAAAGAAAGAGAGTTCAGAGCTTCCCGGGCTTCACAATGGTATTCACGGGGGTGGAACCCAACTCTGAATGGCTTATAAAGCTGTCAGTTCTCAGAACTGGACAGACACTGGCTCTCTCTGAAACTCCCAAGAGTCTCTCTCAGGAGAACGACTTCCGGGGATGTTCCACTTCCTTCTTTTCCAATACCAACCAAGGTCAAACCAGCACAATTCATATTTAATTTTTCTTTTTAACTCTGAGATTCCAGGCAGTTTATAGATCCCTGCAGAACGGAGGCTAAAATACAAGGTTTCCAGAAACTAATCTACTCACTTGGCCACAGAATCAGACTCCATTTTTTTCATTTACCAAGTAGTTTCATTATTTAGCAATTTTGGATGGACTATGTTCTAGCTTCAAGTAGACAGCATGAAAGTACCCTGCTGCCTCATCTCTTGCTTTATTGCCCAAAGGCTGGGGTACTTTTAACTAAGAAGTTTCAGCCTTTCAGGGCCGGAGTACTTGAAACCACCGCTATCCCTGTGCTAAGGGCTGTCCAGCCATTACAGTACCTAGCCTATTCCAACTGAAAAATTCAAGATACTTGCTGGTTAGCATGTATACTTTTCACACCATCACTGGACTCCTAGGCCTCCCCATGCACAACCTAAGGGGATAAAAAACACATTCAGGGCAGGGATCAGATTTATCAAGTCAGTTTGCATGATGACCCTGGTAGTTCACAGCATTGAACAAGCTCCTTACTCAGCATATAACTTTAGGTCACCTCTCTGAAGGGTCTGGTTTTCCAGATGCATTACACCAAGCATGGCATAGGTTGGGCTTTGAATTTCATATGAGCACATAAAGATCAGGGATCTTTCTCTTCTCTCTTGGGAAACACTCTGAAATGGACTATATGAGAAACAGAAGGCATTTCTTACCTGCTATAACTCATGCTTTATGACAAGCTCAGAAATGAGTGACATATCGCTATTTAGGCAGCTAGCTAAGATAGTGATGGAGCCCTCTCCATGCTTATAGGGAGGGATTGACCTCAATTAATGAGTTATACTTTAAGCCATTATAGAATACATCTCCTACTCTGAATTACCAAATTAATGATGTGCAAAAGTGACAACATATTAATTGTCCCAAGATCTGTGCCAATGTTAATGAGGCAAACTGAAGACAGAGGAGAAGGCCATATAGAATTTGCTTCTTTTTCTTCTGGGAATTACTTTTTTCAGGATTTGGAATTAGAGCAGTGATTACGCAGATTGTTACACTGTTGGGTTATATTCTCCAGTCACAGTGGGCATTTATAGGAAGTGAACATAAGGAATAACATAAAAATTGAACATCAGGGAAATGCCTACCGAACCCTTTCAGTGGGAGTTAAGAGGAATGACCAGAGACTGAGATGTATAGAAAATATCACCACAGTACACCCTACATAAAAGGGCTTGCCCTTTGGAAACACCTAATTGCCTTTACCAGTCCCTTGACTGCAGAGAAGCCAAAGATGGTGGTAGCCCTCAGGTCTTATAGCTGTGTGGAAGGACAAGGATCACCCACCCAGCTTGTGGGAATTTATAGGCTCCATCCTAATTCCCCCTGATTCCTGCTGAGTTTGGCCAGTCTCTTTGGATGAGGCCTTGAATTCATGTGAGAGTCTAATGGTGGAAGCTGCATATTGAAAAGATGGAAAATTGCTGCCTAGCATTCTGGGTTAAACCCTTCTGCTATTTAATGACTCCACAACTTTCTTGGGCAGCCCATTCTAATGCCTGACAAGCTTTTTCACCAAAAAAATCCACCCTAATGCCCAATCTGGATCTCTCCTGCCAGAGCTTGAGGCTATGTCCTTTTGTTCTGTCACTGGTTGCTTGGAAGAAGAGGCCAACCCTCACCTGGGTTGAAGGTCCTCATCTGGGAAGAAGAGGCCACCCTCACTCCTTTCAGGGAGTTGTAGAGAGCAACAAGGTCTCTTCTCCAGGTTAAACACTCCCAGCTCCCTCAGCCACTCCTCATAAGGCTTACCTTATAAATCCTTCACCAGGAAGGAAGGAGTAAGTTGAGAAATTGTTATCTAATGAAAGTAAATAGAGGAATAAAATAAAAATTGCAATTCATTCAATTCAACACAATCTAAAGGTCTTTTCTGAAATTTGTTAAGCAAAACCAAAAAAGGTTATTTCCTAAATCCTTTTTCAGTTTCAAGGAGAAGATGCACATCAAAGACAAAGATCATCTCCAATTTTCACAACTAACTTCCTCACCGCTAATTTTTTTTAATTTTTTAAAAATATTTTTCCTGCTAAGACAACTCATTACTTCTTTTGATCTTCTTGAGAAGCAGTGGGGAGATAGCTTAGGATGCACCCTTCTTTATCTAGAAAGAATTTAAATGCAATTTTCTTGATCTATTTTCAGCTGATTTGGAATGAAAACTAAAATTATTCAAGGAATACACAATCTTAAAGAAAAATGTCATCTTGCATTGGAATTTGTAAAGAAAAAAGCAGCCAAAAAGATTACAGAATTTCACTGTGCTGTGTTTCAGAGCCAGCAAGAAGGCATCCAGCATAGTGAGCTAAAATTTTTCTTTTTTTTTTTTATCCAGCTCACTGGGAAAAAAAGAGCAGAAAAGCTGAGCAGCCCAGGGGGCAGCTGAGCCAGACCATACATGCAGCTGCTCTCTGGACACCTGTTCTGGTGGTCAGCAGGGCACAAGGACTCAGGAAGGGGCCACGGTGGTGCCTCCTACCTTCACATCAGCTGCCCTGGAGGGGAGCTGGACCCAGGGAGCCAGGGAGCCAGGGGCCAGGGAGCACCAAAAGTTCCCTGGCTGGGTGAGGGAGTGGAGGACCTCCAGTAAACCAGGGAAGACTGGAAAAACATGAGGCAGGGTACAGGGCCAGTTGGCCCATCTTCCCAAATGATTTCATACAAAGGTTTGAATAGAATCAATAAATTATCATGAAACACTTTGGATTTTGTGAGACTGGTATTTCTCAGTGAGCTTTGCTGACGAAATGAAAAGGTGCAGGCTAAGCAAGAAAAAAGGTCTATGTGGGCTGTGGTTTTCTTATAAAGCTTTAAATTGGCAGAGAGTGTGTTCTAACTTCAGTGCCTTAACAGGGAGTCTCTACATGACAAGTAGTTGTTCCTTATCACATTCATTTTGTGACATAAATGACAAAGAGAGTACTGGGCAGGACACTCATGTACTACCACTCCACTTTCTTTAAGCATGAGGCAAGCTGAACAGGGCTTACTTGGAGTCTGACTTTCATACTGGCAGGAACATCAGTTCCTATATTCCCTGGAGAAGACAGAGAGGGAGAGGAAGGAAAAGGAAGTCAGAGTTGGCTATCAAATAATTTCCACTTTTATTTTTCAACCCTGAAAGCAAAGCAAGTCAACTTACACTTGTGCTGGTCATGACTTCTGCTTCTTTCCTCTGTCAATATCCTACACTCCTGAAGTCTGTAATCTCTGGACAGGAGGAAAACATCACCAAGATTCATCTGAAGTCTTTCCTGTGGCAGGGCACTCCCATCAAGCCATGGGAGGACACAGAAAAGGAACACAGTTCTCTTAGTAATGTACAATCAAGTCTAAACTGGATATGTCAAACTTGGTATAGTAATTATATCAATGCAAGTGCTCATCAGGCTTACTCTTAGGAGCACTAATTTAGAAAAATTAGTGTATGTTCAATTTAGGAAACCTGTAAAGAGAAAGAAAAGAATCAGCATACAATTTCCCATGGTAAGGAAAATCACATCCAAACCTAAGAAAATCCATTAAAATGCCACAGATTATTACAGAAAATATACAGCCCCTTCGCTAATACATGCAAAAGATTCTTGAATGTATATGCTAATGAGGATAAATATACTGATGTGAGGATATTTTTTGTATGCTTGAAATCTAATATCAGATCATAATTATCCAGGGGCACCTCACTGTTCATTTACCTAGCATACAGAAAGCAGTCTTTATGTGGTCATATACATGGTCATCGACAAAGAGACTTAGGTGAAAATTTAATCTCAGTACAAGGTTACTACTCCAGTGAGTGACAATCCCCTTATTCAAAAACCATTTCTCTGCTCTGGAGACAAAAAGTGTTAAATAGTATTATTTTGTGATGACAGTTTCTGTTTTGTAGTACCAAGTACAGTTATTTCTTTTCTCTCCATGCAATCCTGTGTTTTCTCTGTGTGAGCTACAGAGCATCTGCAGATCCTGACTTTGGGAGGTCAGGAGTTTGACACAATCTGCTTCTGTGGGAGGTTTTTTCTCAATTTGCATATGTTGTTATTGGTCTTTTTCTGCTGCCCAAGTAAGTGAGTCCAATTATGGAACCCTGCTGTGATCAATAAACATTGGAATTGTTGCAAGTATTTGGGGAATAAGATATGAGGCTTTCCAGCGCAGAGTCTGTTCTAAGTAGGAGAAAATGCGGTAGCTGAAAAGCCTATTTCTAAAAAGGAAAAATCTGTTTATTAAAAAACCCTAGGATCTGAGACTTTCTTTTCTTTTTTCATTTCAAAGAAGTCAGTTTTATGGCTGCTAAAAGACATTTTTCAATGCAATTTGTATTTGGAACAAATCAGGTACTAAATAATAGGGACATGTAGCCTTTGGAAGGCCATTTAAATGTCTTAACTTACACTGTGAAAAATATATATTTATAGCAAGCATATAAACCTTGTTGCTATTTGTATCAATATTCATTATACCTACTATAAGGAATAACATATTAAAAAGGAAAATTATGCCAAATACTAAGGAAAAGACTTGTGTGAAAGAAAGAAATAAGATATTTTTTCTGGTTTGTTCAAGCAAACTCATGGGTGTGATCCATATTATCATGAGAAGTCAGTTATACAGCTCTGAGAGCCATATTTTCCCTGTATTTTCAGGATACAGACTTTCAGAAAAGTCACAGCAGATACATGGATTTGTTGGAACTCTGTCTGTACCATACTTTCTACCTAATTGAGTGGTATTTAAATGAATTAGCTGATCATTAGGTGGACTATACACCCAAGCCCCGAAGTCAGTAAGCCTTGGCGGGCTTTCTAAGAAGAAGATATGGTCCCCTGACACAGTGTCGGAGCAAAGGGGAGGCTGGCTCAGCAGGCGCAAGTCTCTGGCACTCACACCAGGCGTGGGCCAGCCTTGAGCAGAGCTCTGGACCCAAGTGCTGGCTCAGAGCCACGCTCTGCAAACACCCAAACACCGAGGGCAGGAGCAAGGATGAAAGAGAGGCCTCCCACGGGATTTCAAGGGACACTTACCCCTTTGAAAGTTCTCTCACAAAAGAGCCCAAATCTCGGATTACAGCTACTGATCTATGGGGGAGGAGCAAGGGGAGGTGATGAACGAGCCTATGAGGGAAACTCAGGGGAGGAGAACAAGGAGGGGTTTACAAAGTATAAACCAATAAAGGATCACAGTGGGAGGGAAAAGGTTACATAAACCAATGAGGAACTGAATAACAGGGGATGGACAGGGGACATTCGAGAACGGGGACAGTTTCCAGAGTGGATTGGTAGCTGGGAGGGGAGGATACGCCTGGGATAAACTTTTAACGTAATGGGGGTGGGGGTTGGTTTACAACTTTACAATATAAAAAGTAATTAAATCAAATATAGTAACCAAAAAACATGCTGCAACAGTTATCATTACTGCAAGCAGGTATATTTTTGGATGTTTAAAGACACAAGACACAGAAACCAAAACCAGAAGAATTTCAAGCAGCACAAAGCTCTAATCAGCCCCCAACAAGGGATCAATTCATCAAGCACAAAATCATATAGAATAAACACAGATCAGCTTTGAAATTAATTCTAGTCCTCCTCTAATCCCTCCATCTACCCACCTGTGCACACACCTTTTCAAACTGCTTCTCCTGAGTGACCGTGCATCACCTCTGTTAATGACATCAGTAAATCCCAGAGATGATAGCTAGCAATATCCCTGATGTCTCCATGAGTGATTCACTCTCCAGCAAGGACTGGCAGCCAACTAGCTGTCAAGCTGCTGCTGCTAGCTTTAATACAACAGAACAGGAGAGGATGGGCTTAGGATAAATTGTTTAGATAAATCTCTCAAGTGTCATGAATACACTTGGCCAACAAATGACAGTGCCATGTATGGCAAATTATAACAGTTGAGATTTCAATTTGGGGTCCAGATCCTCACTCCTATTACAGTTTCAGTAGTGCTTTGATAAAAGCACTGAAAGAAAAATTGCTCAGTGTGCAATAATATATGCTTTTAGCAGGGAATATCTCTAGCCAAGGTAATGATGCAGTAAGTCCCTTCAGCTTTGCTATATAGTTTGGAAAGTCTTAAGAATGTATCTTCATTGTAATTGTAACACTGACTCAGGCTGTCATCATTCATCTCACTGAGAATCCCAAGGAATTTTCCTGAGCTAGGTGTTGCTCTTAGACACGTTTTGTGGGGCAGGAATCAAACACAACAAAGAGTGTGCAATGTTCCCTTTAGGTCACAACTTCCTTTAGAAATTATATCCACCTCTGGTTAAAGTCGATCAGTTGGATGCCATATTTTACAGTTGTTAACCACATATGAATTTAGGCCTAATGTTAGAGAGCTGTGTGCAATTTTTTTGTATAGCCAAGTTGTCTATAAACTCATTTCCTACACTCCCCCCCAAAAAGCCTCTTCTGTTCTTTCACTACATCTTGGAATGAATTTAAAATTTATTTGGATGCATTTAGTTCTGCATCTAATGAGTTGCTCTGGCATGTACTTAATCATTTTTATTGTCTGTGGAGTGATTTCTCCTTAGGGCAGGGCAGCTTTGAGGCTATGTATGTAGGATAAGAAATTGTTGAGCGATTGCTTCATACTTTCTCACAGTTCTCTTTGATTGCTTTGAAGTCTACATTAATATGACCCAAGAGACAGTTTGAGAATACTGTCAATACTGAAATTTAAACAGGAACAATCACTCTCTGCTGCCTCTTGAATAATATAGAAAATTTAAAATCTCTGTTTTCATTAATGGAATTCAAATATCAGTCAACACTGGGGCAAGATTGTTTAGAATTTTGAATTATATTTTTTACCAAAATACCATCCACTTCAATTCAGGCACATAAGTATTTATATTAGAAAAATTATTTATTTTTTATTTTCTATACATTTATCTTGTTGCCAGTTGAGGATGGGCAAAACAATTACAAAAACATAGTAAAGCCACCAGTCATTCTCCCAGGGGGTGTTTGTTAAGTGCAACACATTTTTATGGTACACCGCTGCTTCTTCTGGTCAGAAGGGAAAGGATAACAGCTTTATGAAATATTCCTGCCCCACCTTGGATTTCTGGCTGCCATCTCAACAAGGCCTTTAAAGACTTTACTGGCCTGAACATCTGTCCCAAGGCAAAGTTCTGTGCTCCTGTGGATAAAGCAGCCTTCTGCCTTCTGCCCTCTGCCTGCCTTCTCTGCCCTGAGGCTTTTCAGCAGCTCAGTGATGCTCAGACCTGTTTCATTTCCAGGCAGGTGCTGACTCTTAGACATATACTCTTAGACATAGACATATACAGGCCCTGGGAACCCTCTTAGGTGAGAAGGGAACTCCTGTAGTATATCAGTCAACCATTCTCTGGCTTTTCAGTGCCACCAAGAAAATATAGGTGACAGCAAAATGATCAGAATAAGACCATTTCCCAGCTCCTTGGGCCCTATTGCTCCTAGTGGGTTTTCTGCTTCACAAACAGAGTAGGGTCTTACAAGGGATGAGAGTAGGAGAATTGGCAACTCAGAAGGTAGAGTCTCATTGCCATGAAAGCAGAATCTTTACAAAACAATAATAATAAAAAAGTAGAAATAAAGTAAATTAAAAGTAAGGTATACTTTAATATTTTTCTCCTAAATGAGGTCAGGCAATTATAGTTGGTAAATTTAGCCAACACTCTAAAACCAAGTGAGTTTCTCTCACTGGTCACAGACAATAGCAAGAGTTATGTATAACTAAAGGCAGATTTCATAGTACCTAATTAAAAGCATTCTTACTCACTTCCTTCCAGATTTCTGTTGAAATTTGTCCAGATAACAGCCAAGAAAGAACTGTGAAAGAGGACAAGTGACTTTCTCCATTAACTTCGGGCTTCAAAAAAGGCTAACAAAATCCCAAAAAAACAACTCTATCAAACCCTACACTTCTGCTCAAATATGGCAGGAAAATAAAAACAAGACTATTCCACACTGTTCTGACAGCTATTTTATCCAGTGCAGTTTTTACTCTACAACCCATCCAAATCTCGTCTCTAGGGTTCATGGGGAAGCTTTACTTTCTTCCAGAAAATAAAGACAGCTCTCTCCTTGCCTGTAAGGCAAAAGGGATTAAAGACCAAAGGCACAAAACAAAAGTCTTTTCTTTTATTACTGCAGCTCTGTTTATGAAGTACAGAGATAAAAGGACAGGATACCATTGGGGAAGAAAAGAAAGAGTTACACCTCAACAAGTTAAGCCTGCTTGTCCCCACCACTATGCCTGATGCACTGCATTTCATAAACTGTACCCTCAGACCTCCACTTTCAAATGCACTTCAATAAACTCATATCTCAGGACTAGACCAGGCAGACTAGAAAGGAGGCAGACTAGTTCCAAACTCATTGCAAGAATAAAAATAAACTCTTGTATAGTTTCAATCCTTTCCTTATTTCTGTTCATTGGACTTCTTCACTACAGACATCAATTTCAAACTTCCATTGCTGCAGCAAATTGATGGAAGTCTACCCAGTTGACGGCACAGTCAGGATAAAGAGGTACCAAAATATATATATGCAATTTTAGAGTTTTTATTTCACACCTGAGAATTCAAAATTGATTTGGAAATTTGGTTCCTCTTGACACAACAGGACCTACTGTGACTCTGCCTCTCTACAAAAAGGTCACAAGGATGCAGGATACATGTGCAACCCAGGGCTCAGTGCTGAAAGGCACAGATCATTTTCTGCCAGGGTCTAAAGCCTTCCACCTGCATTGACTGCAGGGTTTGGCAGCCATCAGCATGTCAAAGAACCACCCACAAATTATCACACATTTTTTTACATTAAAACTGTGGTGTTTCCACCTAGTCATATCAGAAGGAGTACTTAAATTGTACTGCTCATGATAATATTCTTAATTATAGCCAAGAAGGGTGCAAAGTTATTAGAATACAACATCTGACATTCTGTTTGAAAATAAATTGTTATTCATGGGTTTTGATTTAAATGAAGTCTCAGCAAAATCAGAATAAGAGCTATCTAAGTCCAGTAAACTGCTATGCAATATATATTTGCAGGACCATATGTTCTGCTATAATTACAAATTATTTCAAACATGTCTTCAGGTTACAAAAAAAATATTTCCATGAGAGGATAGATTGAATTTAAGTTAGTTACGTACACAAAGGTAGAGCAGTCCTTATTTTCTTGCTTGTTTTTAATAAATAAAATAGCATCCTTCTGCAGAAGCAATGGTAATAGTTCAGACAGTGAGAGCATAACTCAACCCCTGAACCATAAGGTCTATTTGGAAATAACTAGAACCATTTGGTTAAAGCACAAGCCTCCACAAGGATTTAGGAGAGGCACATGGCCTGCCAGAGTGGAGGCTGGAGAATAAGCAGGATGCTTTAAAGGCACTGGAGTGCCATCATACACAGTGTTTAAGACACTGAATCCCACCATGTCTCTTATCTTAGTGGACTTCAGTGGGAAGAGGGGTTTCAACGTGCCTAAAGGCATCTTTTCTGTGCTTCCCAGTAAATAAAAAAGGATATAAAAAGTCCTTTGAACATGAAACAGTGAGTTTCTATTGACCTGAAAAGGCATGGGGTCTGTCTCATTGAACTCAGTCAGCTGGCCTATATTGTCTGTGTTCTGATGTTGCTTCTTAGATTATTTGGCTGATTATAGACAGTCATTTTTGTTGTGAGGAGCAACATCTTTTGGGATGAGTAACATCTGAACAGCTTTTCAGAGAAGAGATTTGCAGGCATGGGTGTAGAGAGTAAAAAGGCCATGATTACCAGATTAGATGATGATTTTTAAGTTGCTCGGGTTTATGAATCAAACTAATTTGCCATATTTGGGTATTTTCACACTTCTCTCTGTATAAGAATCATGACTGGAAAGAGCAACTAGTTCATCTTGTCCGTTTCTGGCATTCACATGCATAATAAGAAAAGCAAAACAGCAGGTTGATTTGACAGAGGTCTTTCTCTAATTGTCTGATACTATCTCCTTATATTACTTTGAATTTTTATACAGGAAAATTCATTAAATAGTCTACATATGAACAGAGATAAAGAAGACCTATAAATTACCAGAAACAGTGAAAAACATTTCTTCACACACACAAAAAAAATTTTAAAAAGAAAACATATATATATAAAATACAAAGAAAAAAATACATGCTATAATTTTTCACAGATCTTTGTCCTCTGGTGCAAATTATCTGCAAACATTATCTATTCTCAAAAGTAGAAAACCATAGATTAAGCAAGGAATCTCATAAATCATCTAACATTATGTTAGGAATGGATTAGTACAACCATTTCTTGATCTAATTTTAAGTGATTGATTTGACAAATGATTTTCATTTCGTGGTGCTTAAAATCGCAGCTGAGAATCCTAGAAGAATTGTAAGCCAGTTGATGAACATTCTAGAAAATGGCTTAAGTACAATGCCTTTCAGAGAGGATAGTGAAAAGGAAACTTCATCTGTATGGCTGAGCGTTCATGAAAATAAACCAGAAACCCATAAAGAAAACCATAACGCCTTACTTATTGTTTGTCCACTGTGACTTTAGGACTTCAGGAATAATTTAAGCATTCCTACCCAAAACAACTTATGTTTGAGGAGAAAATGGGGGAGCTGCTATCCTAAAGAAATATGGAGTAATTTATCTTTAAGTAAAAGGTAATTTTAATGTTCTTTCATCCTAGTTCAAAAATTAGAATCCTTGAAACTATTGTGGAAATTTCAAGCTCACCATCAAAGGTATCACCTTTTTAATCTGCTCCTGCTTGTCCACACTGCTTGCAAAAGAAGATGCTATGTCTATGCCATGGCCTAGCCATGCCTATAGACAGTTTCAGGGGTATGGGCTAAATAAATTTCACTTCAGGAACAAGATTCTGACTGAGGTGGCAATAGGTGGACCCATGGATTTGTCACAGAAGATGAATGGATTAACTCTTATCTTTGTGGCTTGTAGAGTGTTCTATAAGATGAAAAGCTAATGTGTAAGAAAGCAGTCCCAACATCTGCAGTAATGAGACAGTAACAGAGCACAAGTTTCAGAAAAGCAGCCCCCAACCTGGCCACAACTGAGTCCCTAGACAGCAATGACAGCTTGTCAGAAAAGTAAGCAATAGCTCATCAGCACCACCTTGCAGGGAATTCATTCCTTTGCATTTAAGACGTAGGAAGCTGAAGCAGAAGACTTGGACCATCTTTAAAAGGACTTATTTTATTGAGATAAGGCTGGCTAAGGAAGTGTTTATTTCAGAGCTCCTGTAGCGCCAGGGATTTCTTTCATTCAAACATAAAAATACCTAGGAAAATGAGATGGTCTCTCCCTCATATTTTTATACATGAGAAAAACATTCAATGAATTTTCTACTTTTTGCAAGACAGCCCTACCAAAATTACCATCACTGCTTTCTGTTAACTCTCTTTGGAGTTTATTTCCTCCAGTTTTGTTTCCACATGGTCAGCATGTTACCATTCAAAAATCTAGTGACGCATTTTGATTGCTCTTCAGAAGCATATGTTCTAGAATCTCTTCAACAAAGCCATCAGTAAGCTAAAAGATTCCCTTTGAAGAGAAATAGTCCACATTTCTCCAAGGAGGCTGAGAAACTATTAAAGAACCTCAGGCCTGTGAAATTCAGGCATAATTCTTTCCCATTTTATATGCAGTGCTTTGTTTATTATGTCCAGATGCTGCCATTCTAATCATTAAGAATGAAATCATATTTAAAGGTGGAAAAAGAAAAAGAAAAAAAGAAAGGCTAGACAAAAATTTAAATACTCTAAGGTGGTCCTGGTTGCAGTACTTATGAATTTCCAAAGGACTATACCATATCACAGCCATATTACTTTGGAATTAAGTGCTAATCATGATGGGGTTAAGGTAAGCCATGTAATAAACAGCTGTCATGATTGGCCTGAAAGGGAGTTGAAGCTTTAATCAGCTCCAAAACTGAGCTTTCTGTCTGTTGCTAGATAGATAGCTAAAACTCAAGTGCAAAGTGGATGACATTCTAATTAATATGCTAGAAAGTATTTCTAAATTCAAAATAATTTTTGGAACAAAATTCTATGTCCCACAAAGTCATGAAACAGCACTACAACAATACTGAATTATTAAGAATAAATAATATTAAATAATTTTGGAACAGACTTAGTAAAAGCTCTATTTTTCTAGTAAAAATGTTTTCTGTTCAGTTTTACAAAGTATAAGGAAAACATCCCTTCCATTAGTGTCTCTGGTTCATTAATTTCATAAAGCTGCTTTTTTCTCTTCCCAACGCAAGTTTTATATAGGGCCAAGAAATTACATGCAAGATTTTAGTTTGTCTCCAAAATGTTCATGTCTACACAAATGCACAACAAAATTCTTTACAGTGCAATAAGCATCAGCATTTCTATATGGGCAAAGGAAAATAATGTGTTTTGCATTACCGAGTGTGGCTATGTTTGTTAACATTAACCCCTCAAAATCAGAACACATAATTAGTCTACAGTTGAGCCCATTTACCCCACAATGCAGTAAATAAATTGTAATAGTATTCTTTATTAAGCTGCAGATTGACAGAAGCTTGTTGATATGGAGCACAGTAGCTTAATAGGTACATTTACAAAATCATTACAAAGCCATGAAGAACTTTCCAGGTGAAAGATCTTCACTTCTTTACTTTAATGTTCTAACAAACATCTCTTTCAGCTGCTGCATGTAAAAGAGCACAGGTCACCAGAGTGAAGATCTGTCACCTTACCAGGAGGAGCCCTTTTTTCATTACTAAGCCTTGGCCTCAGAGACTTTCCCATGAACTCAGTGTGTCCTCTCCTTAATTTCAATTTTCAGTTAACATACCTTGAAGTGTTCTTCCCAAAAGCTCCATTGAGCATTTCTACATTCATCCACAGAAAAAAAAAATTAAAATATTAAAAAAAAACCAACAACAACAAAAACAGCTCCACAGAGTGCACCACTGCTAGCAAAACTATTCCTTTTGTTCCTTCTGAATCTGTTGCCTCACAGCATAACGGCCTGGAGATGAGTTGCTTCCTACAATGCTCAGTTAGGGTGAAAGCTACAGCTTAATAGGTTCATATGAAAGTTAACCATGTATAACATCACAGACACACACTGGGAGCTTTGTAAGTGCTTTAACTGCCTTTTTTCTGGTGTAGTCCTTTCCTCAGTTGCAGTTGGGCTCTGAATAGTCTGAAAATCCCTGGCAAGCTGTTTATTAGGTGTTATCTCCTGTCTAGGTAAAAGAGCACTTAGCAGATCACAAAGGACTTCATGTCAGCTTGTGTGACACAGACATAACAAACGAAGCTACATGAACATTTTTTGGGGAAAAAGTAAGAATAGAATGCCATGCTGAGTCTTCAGTGGAAAAAATAATTTATCCACACACATGCATACAAAGTAGGATTTTGCATTTAGCACTATCATCTTTTGATCACCAATTTTCTGTGTTAAATTTTTTACTTATATCTCTATTTAGTTAGTAGGGGAAAAAAAGTTAACATCTCCAGAGAGCAATTACAAGGGTATAAAATCAGCTCCTGCTTAGGCTGACCTTCAGTAAAGATTTACCCTTTGTATTGACTGTCTATCCAATGCTGATAAGCTGGACTACTTAACCAGCAAAAACATGGCTGATATGAGCATGCACCGCTCAATTACATATTTTTCAACACACTAAATAGAAGAGTCCAGAGGCACTACTATCAAGGATACTTAATGGCCCTAAAAGCGAGAGACTGAAAAAACAGAAGTGGTCAAAAACTGACATTGTGATACAAGCCCTGGCACTAAACAAAAGAGGATTTCACATCTCTCTGGAAGATTTCCTAATAATCTCCTCCCCATTAATCATCCTTCTTAGACAAAATGAGCCAGAGTTTATTTTTTCACCTGGAGACTTCCTTCTATAAAATCATTAGCTGAAGATGAAGTAATTGCTTGAAAGTAGACAAAGAAGAAAAGTCCAAGAAGTAGTCCAATGCTTTATCAGTGCTTTATAGGCTTTCCCTATAAACAAAATCTGCTGTTTAGCAGCTCCCACACTGTATCTTGGCCCTTATCATGTGTAAAAATGTTACTTCAACATATTTAAGCTACTACATTAAAAAAAAAACCAAACAGAAAAAGAAAATAATTGAGATTTTTGGACGCTAGTTTCTAGTTTGAGAAGATACCATCTAATTTACTGCTAGAGTTTAATGACTAGAACCTATCCATCCTGCATTAATTGTGCAGTAAGATATAAAGAGTATAATTTTTCTGCATATAGTGGGTTTTTTATTTTTAGTTTTAAGATAAGGACATAGAAAGTAGCAAAAGTATTTGCCCCATGCAGTTAAAGTCAGTTTACTCTCTTTTCAGTGATTATTTAATTGGTATGAATTAATGTCTGATTAAAGCCAAAAAATATGTTGGGTACAGGGGGTACAAAAGTGGGCTACAGCTTTCAATTGTTCAGTCTAAATGGACTACTTGATTTGAAAATTCATTAGCACTTTTTTTAATTGAGAAGGTTTAGTGATTTCTTGTTTTATTTATTAATAAAGTGAGAAACAGTCGCTTTTCTCGTTATTGTCATCCAACTTATCCAGTATATGCTGTCATCATTGACTTCTGTGTTTCTCTATAGCAGCATGCTCAGAAAAATTCCCTATTCAGTAGGCTCTGAAGATTTATTCTGTGTTCCCTCTTATCTTTCTGCCCTATTAAGCTCATGACAACTATATTCAAAACAGGAAAGCATTGTACAGACTTCTGACAAGAAAGAAGATGTGCTTTGCAAGAGATGTGAAAAAACAGAGGAATAACTGGGTAAAGCAACAGGTTGGAGAACTTTACAGAGTAGAGTTTCTGCCTTTGGCTAGGGACCAATACCTGTTGTTTGAAATGCATTGGAGACCTGTCCCTTGCTAACAAGCAACTTGTGGCCAACTCTAGCAGCTGAGCAGAAGGTTTCTGCCCTTCACTGGCTGGTCACATGCCATAAGAATGAAAAAGAAAATGCTTGTAGCATTGTCTCAAACTCTTCATATGGTTCACAACACCCTCACCAATCTAGCTTCAAAACAGAGGAAAATCAGAAAATAATATGCCTCATTGAAGAGCATGGTTATATAAGCATAATAGTATGGCTATAGGAGCAAGACAGCATGACAGTTAATGAGAAAAATCTAATCTTACACACTTTTGGCTATCCATATTATCTACTCTAGGACAGTCATAGATATGCACAAAACAAACTTTAACGAAAGCATGAAAGAAAACATGTACTATAACACATCTGTTGTAGATATTCTGAACAAATCATGATCTTTTTTCCTTAACTTGACCTTCATGTAGGTTAACTGAATGGAAACAAGAAGTGTAGCTGACACGCAGAGACAGACTCTAAAACTCAAAGACAGAGTGAGTTTTAAAGTAGGTATGTTTATTCGGCCGGACACATGTGGGACATTTCCACAAATACATGCTTGTCCCTTGCTTACACACACGTTCTTTTATCTCCTGGAATGTTACATATGCATTAAGTTTCACCATGGGTCATTTCCTGGTTCCCCTCCCTCTCCACTCTGTATGCTAATCAGCTTATCAGTCCTCTGCGCCTGCGCCTGGTCGTCCCAGGCTTCGGGGGTCATAAAATGGATGAAGTAAGAATGGTCTTCTTCGGGCTGACTTTTCGACCCCACTGCTTTGCACATGCCCATTGATTCCTTGGCCACGGTCCAAGCCAGGGGTCAGGATCCATTTGTTCTCAGAACAGAAGGAGCTCCATTTTTTCAGTTATCTTTACACCCTGTATCCTATTTTTCATATACATTCTTCCCCCTTATCAGGCCTCTTCTTGCTGTCTGGCACGTAGTCTCTTCCTTTCTCATAGGCCAGGATACGATATATTCTCACGTAACCTAAGGATGGTGCCCTAAGCAATATTCATTATTTTATATGCTTATTACTATTCAATACCTTCTAATTTCTATGATTAATATCTTCTAGTTCTGACCTCATGTTTCATAGCAAAATTGCAAACAGTTTACTGGGACACTGTATCTGGTCTTCCCAGCACAGCCAAGATCCCTTGAAGGTGATGCATCTGGACTGCCCAGATCTGGCAGAAGGCAGGATCAGGGGCAGGAGGCTCAGAAACATCCTGCAGAGGCTCTTGGTAACACCTACCAGCTCTCCAACACGCAGGAAGGAATTGGGGGACAACTTCAGTTTCAGGAGTATCCATGAATGTACATCTTCATGCCTTTGCTCTTTCCAGCTGACTTATCATCTCTCATTTTTTTCCCTTAAATATGATCTTTTCTTCGATTCCTATTCTACTATTGCTGATGTCATGAACTAGACTACAGCAACAGTTCAGTGACTAGAATAAAGAGGCTTTACATACGAATGTGGGAACATTAACACTTGTTACAGTTAAGGTCAAATCCCACAAATGTTTTAAGAAAAATAATGAGGGGAAGACATTTTGACAGCATCAAAACATTTTGTTACAGCATGCTGAAAATAATAAGCTGAATTTCAGCCTTTCAGAACACTCTTGTTGTTTCAATGGATTTGCAAGTTTCAGAACACAAAATGTAGCTGAGGTTAAAGTAAACCCTACAGTGTGACTAACAGCAGTTCTCCTCTGACTCAACAGTAAAATGCAAAGAGCATTTTTTATGCTATTTGAAATAGAGCTCATATTCATTCAAATGTATATATGAAACTGTCTATGCAGCTGGATCCCTCTCTTTGGTGTTGCAGCTTTTAAAGCGCATCACAATGGGAGAAATAAGGAACTTGAGCAGTGGACTAAGTAAAAAAAATTGAACTTTCCTTTTAAAATTATTATAACATGATGTGGTTTGGTTTTGAGGTTAAATTAGAAATTTAAATTGTTGATGAGAAGGTAATTGTTCAAGTAAAACCAACACTGTTGTAGGGAGGAAGAAACACAGGGAAAAAAACTAGAAAATTATGTTTTAGGTTAGCTTGCAATATTCCATTTAGACATGAAAGAAAAAGGTTGCTTTCATTTCTCTGTTATGTAACTTATTTCCCCACCCTTATCTTTTAAGGGAGCTGACTTCAATCAAATTTCACATGAAAGATGGAATTTCTAGTGAAAAAAGTCAAAACAGTGTAAGTGGCTTAAAGCTTGAAGGATAAATATTTATACCTCAATTGCAATTACAGCTTTTTCTCATTCCTTTCTTACAGACAAATTGAATTTTATCTGATTCAGAACTGCAAGAAAACAGAAATGCTGAAATAAGGTAATTCCCCCAACTGAGATCTCCTGGCCTCCTTTTTCTGTTGCTCACAGGCAGCATGGCATTTGCATACCACACTCCCAGTTTGTCTGCTGAAAAATAATTTATGACACCTACAACTTTGTCTTTCTTTAAAATAATCAAACTTCTACCCTTTTTATTGAAGGAGAACTGAGGAGCCAAAAATGCAGCAGCAACAGGTTATCCACGTATGTCTGAAGTCTGGATGTATGGATGCTTCTTGTCATTAAACCTTGGAGCAGCTACTGGAAGGAGCAGCTCAGTACACTGCTTGCTCCTTCTCCTTCCCCACAGTGCAGAACCCTAGCAGATCCAAGCTACCACTGGGCCTCACTACTTCATTTGAGGGGAGTCTCTGCTTTTGTTTCATTTCTACAGTAATCTCCAAATTGTTTTCAGTATCAGGCTCTTGCTTTCAAAAAGCCAGATAATACCTGACAGCAAAGTATCCAAAGTTCCTATTTTATTATCAGCAAGGTTTATGCATCTGGATTGAATCCCTGAGCCAATGCAAGGAAAAGCATTTTTCCTGTAGCAACATTTAATTCCTTTATAAGATCTGTAAACCACTAATTTTCTAGCTTGAAGAGTTCCTCTGGGCTGCTGTAAGACTTGCTGGTGAAAAGATTGCCCATTTGTCTCATCCTTCTGGAAGAAATGCCGCCTTATACTCTCAGCCACATTTTAACTAGGTGGTTTGGGTATCCACTTAACTTTTCAGTCCCTGTACATGCTGCTGTTTCTGCTGCTAAGATTTACAGTGCTTTGAAGTGAGATTTGGGTTATAATTACTGGATTAGATACTCAAGTAGAGCAAATATGCTGCCAGCATATCTCTTGGGAACAGCACAGAGAGATTGCTGCATGTAAATTGACGTCTTGTCCCTCCACATAATCTCACCACATCTCTGATTCTCTCAGATCCTGATAGATCAATGCAGAAAATATATTTTACTGTAGTCTTCACACTGTTCACCAGTGCAGGAGAACACTGGCAGACCTGCACCACCAGGTTTTTGCTCTTTGATGAGACACCCTTACTGTAGAATAAGGCAGCTTGAAATCTCCAAATACCACAGCACAGACTTTTTCATGCAGCACAGGCAATGAATTTGAGTGGTAGGACAAGATTTTGTTGCCTTTTAATGTGAGTCACTCTTCAATCCACCATCACTTTATTTTCCCTCTGTATTTTCATCCATTATGAGAGAATGTTAGTAAAAAATTTAATTTTTCTTTCCTAGCTGTCACCTAAAGCAAAAAAACAGTATTGTAAGCAAATACAGGATTTCTTTTGAGCTTTCCAAAAATCTTCCTATCTGTAGAACATTAATCTCTTTATGACTGCAATTAAAAGTGTGTCCAACACCATGTACATGTCTGCATACAAAATATTCCTAAGTTATGTTATGATGACAATGGACTTACTGCAACCTCGTTTTTATTCTTTCTGATTTATTGAACTAGTGATAAAGTTTATTCAATCTGAGACTGAGAATAGCACACTGACAACTTTTGCCAGGTGGCTTATTCTTAGTGAAATTATGGATTCACAGTCATTCACAATTCTTAAAATTACCTGTTGGTGTCCATTGTAAAACTAGCCTCTCAGGTGTTTGTCTTTGCCAAATTTTAGTATTCAAGTTGGATGTCTTCTTTTAAGTTAAAAATCTTTGAATATTTTCAATTGAGATCACTTATCTCTTTTAGAGAAGACCGATAAATAAATTCACCACTTTACCTACACCAATGCTCTAGTCCCTTCTCCAGTTCTCCATTTTCCCTATTAATTCCTTTCTTCTCTCTGAATGACTTTAAATCACTTCTTCCACAGACAGAGGTGTTTTACAAGAAGTAGGCAGCAGCAGAAGCAAGATCTGGCTGAAATGCTTGCAGAAGTCTCTGGAGGCTTGCAGCAGCTTGTTCCGCGGAAAAGAAGCTGTAGCAGGTGTTTTCCAAATAGTAGACAGCAGCAGAAGCAAGATCTGGCTGAAATGCTTGCAAAGAGGAGCAGACGCGAATTGAACAGCAGGGCGAACTCTAGACACCATTGTCTTGCACTTTGAAGCTTCGCACACAAGCTCGCTGCTAAGCAGCTGTATTTTTCGCTTTTCGCAAGATCTCGCTCTTTTCGCTACTTTAGACAAGCTAGTCGCGGTGCACACTACTTCGGCAAACTTTTGTTTCACGGCGCTCCTTCTGAGCAAACAGGCGCCAAACCG
>VWYI01046040.1:0-17099 GCA_013399455.1 Anthoscopus minutus
GTGGGTAGAAATAACTAGGCAGAGAAGGTATATCTAGGACTCCTGTTGGCAGCAGATTCAATAAGAATGATTTGAATCCTTTCTCTTACATTAAATTAAAAGGTTTCTGGCATTTGCAGTTGATTGATTTATTTGGGCATGGAGATGTAGCACCATTAACCTGACATGGCTAGGGATTTATTAGATTACTCATGCTGTCAAAAGTGACAAAATGCTGTATTTTACTTGCCATTTATGTTCATTGTCCTTGGAAGTGACAGAGAGGGGCAGAAACATATAAAACCATATAAATTTGCAGAGTTGCAGAAGTATTAACAGTGAAGAGGCCTGCGCACACTGTACCTCAAATGCCATTTCTTATTTCTCCTTCTTGTTTTACAGAAAGAAATGACAAGCAGGATGTGTCACTAAAAATCCCCAGTTGAAGAAAAGTCAAGTCTAATTTCCTTCCTACTGCAGAGTTCAAGAACATGGCAGCCCTCATGGACTGAACCTGCTTGTTAATCCCTGAAAGCAGGAAAGTTGGGAGCCACACTTACTGTCACAAATACTTCTCTCCAGTGTCAATGTGGTTAACCCTAAATGTGCTGCTAGGAACCTCATCCGAGCAACATAGATTATTGAGAAAAAGAAGAATCATATCAGTTCAAGCTCCTTTATCAGGGATAAGAACCTCTTCAGCCACAAACAAAGGCAGACAGTGCCCCTGCTGCTAAAGCTTTACTGAAACTCAGGTCCCTGGGCTGGCCTCTAGACTTCTTGATTTGAAATGAAATCTGCAATCTTGCTTTCTTTTTCTTTTGTTTCTTGGTATGTGTTTTCTTTCCTAACTACAACAGACTATTAAGGTGTTCTGGAATCAAAGAAGACTTAACCTTTAATGCCCCTTATCCCACTTCAGGCCACCCAAGTCTTGGCCACCATTCCCAAATGCCAGCAAGCCTCATGTTTCCGGGAAGACATCCATGTCCTTCAGCAGAACAGGCATTTTATGCTTCATTGTGACTCATAATTTAATGACAATGGGAGAGTTTCTGATCTCAACTACGTGAACAGGGATCCAGATATAGCTCTGCAGTGCTGAGGTATTTTCCTTGAATTCATGCTGTGACTGACAGCAGATGTTCTCAGTATCTCTGTGTTACATAAAAAAAACAGCTACAGTCATCATTTTCCTGAAGTACCCTGTGAAGTACACCAATCTGTCATGTAATTTCATATCCTTCTGTCCCCTTAGGAAAAGGATCCTTCTCAATCACTCTAAAAATTCCTCTTTTCAGAGAAAAATAAATTTAATCTGAGTAACTTGCAGGAAGATATCATAAGAATGAGTAGTAAAAAAGGTTTGACCAGGAGGAACTAATTGAAGGTCTCTGTTGCAGCTAAACAGTGCCCAGCAATGTGACTTGCTTTATATACTGGGCTAACACAATATTTTTTTCCAGAACTTAATTGACGTTAATTAATACATGTATGGACAGTCTGGAAGGATCCTTTGCAGCAAATCAAGTCTTCTATGCCAAATATGCCTTGAGGAGGCTTTCTTCTGAAAAACAAACAAACCAACAAAAATTAAAAATAAAAAAGTGGTTCTTAACAGAGGTATCACAAGATAAATACTTCTGAATAAATGGGAATCAAATGGAACACATCTATGTATTCTGTGCCTTGTAATGAATTTTGCACACTTGTGTTGATGTAAAGTTTCTTTTTCCTAAGTGCTGAACCCTGTTGCTGCCTTCCCCTCAAGTAAGTTTAGGTGTGTTTACATCTTCTGAGACAGAAACAGAAGAAAATCTCGTGGAGTATCCAGTGATTGGAACATTTGAAAGAGAGGGGTAGCAGACACTAAAGAAAAACAGCAAATATTTTCTATGTTGTAGAATGTTGTAGCACATTCTGACTTACTTGCCTGCTTGCTTAAATCTGGGCTTGTAAAATTCCAAGCACATTCTTGCTTGGAAAAAGTGCTTTTTTCTGTGAACATTTGGTGTACTTACTATGGGGGCTTTTCTACATCTCTAGAACGACATAAGCAGCATTACCCTTCCCTTTCCAAGGGATGGACCTAAGTGTTCCTACCTCCTTTGGTAGTCTTTGCTATCAGGTTAATTCTCTGGAGATTGGAATGCACACACAGATTTCTGTTCTGCTGGCACTTCTGCAGGCTTCTGGAATGTATTACTTCAGCTACTCCTAAGCTTGCCTCATTTTAAAGAAGATGAAAAATACAACTTTCTTGGGGTGGTTCATGTAGCTGTCAACTGCCTGGAAATACAACTTCCATTGCTTATAAAGAGTTTCTTGAACTCCTCCAAAGTGCCTGGGCTGTGGCACTTTCTGAGATGGAGCTCTAGCTGATGCAATCCACTTAAATTCCACAGCTACTGTGGACAGTTGCCATGTGGTGTTCTCAGTGTGGGGAACGCTGTATTTGAAAGCTTAACATCCCGATACATAGGTGTGGAATTTAGTGCATAAAGATCAAAGTCACTGCACAAATTGAAAATTTATATGAAATTGCATAATTTAGTCTTCATTTTATTACACTACCTACCACATGCTGTTTTGAGACTATTCACTGCAGCTCAGTCTGAAGATTAGGCAGAATTTTTTCTCAGTTACCTTTTTGTGAATGCATAAATTTTGTGAATGCCCCACAAATCCACATGTTTCATTTTCCGGTATGGTACACCATATGATGCAAAAGAGTGAAATACAGATTTGAACCCCAGAGGACTTGTGTTTGACCTGCACAAAATCCTTGTAATGGTAAAAGCCCATTATGATGCAGGCGATGAACCAGCTGCAAAGGAGAGAAAAGTGTACTTGTTTTGGTTGCTTATTCTGCTAGGAAGAACATGGAGCTTCCCTACTCCACATGACAAAGTGGCCTTCTCCTTAGTGTCTCCCAACAGGTACTTTTCCTTCTGCACCACAGCTACTCAACCACCACCTGGCCATCTCATGCCACAGGCCATTTCTCCTGTTCCACCCCTTGGTAGCTGATAAGCAAATACAAATGTTTGGAATGTGGCATCACTTTGTAAAAGTATCATTTTACACCTTCACATGAAGGAGAAATGCAGTTTCCTCTTGAATCTTGTGATCAAGGATTCTAGCTTCATCAGTAATTGGCTCAGGGCCACAAACAGAATCATGTTTTGCTTGTTAACACTTTTTCTACATGAGATTATTATTACGTATGTTCCTAATAATGCCAGCGTTCCATATTGTTCTGGGATTGGGAAAAGTGGGGGAAGAAGAAGGAGAAAAGAGGTTATTGTTTGGATTTTTTGTTTTGTTGTGGTTTTTTAAATCACTTTTCTAGTTCTTCAATCAGGTTTTGTTTTTATTACCTGATTTTTTTTTCCTGATACTTACCTTTAACTATGCTGTTGTATTAAGCTTCAAGGCACTTTACAGTGCCTTATAGAGGAATCATTTCAGCTGAAGAAGTAATGAAAGGTTGTGAAAGGTTCCTATGACACCAAACTTGACTTCAATGGTTAAAAACTTAAGAGCTTTCATTGACTGTCTCTCTAATAAGAGGTTTTGTAATATACTTCTGGTTTGTGTGAACATAGATTAGTGACAACTGTAATACTATTAACAAATTGTATCAAATCAAATGAAATCAATTTTGTAAACAAAGCTGAACATAACCTGCCTTAGGTTTTATGAAAATAGAGTCCCAGGGTCTTTTGAAGGGTGAGGGTTTTTTACTAATCCACAACAGTGAAATTGGTGATTTCTATCAGATTTGAGAGAAGCTGGGGACTTATGAAACTTACTAGTTTTCTCCAAGAACTCAGGCTCCAAGCGGCAAAACTTACATTGGACAAGTTCTTTGATTCGCCTGATGAATGGAATCATTAAGAAAAAGGGAGGGATAGAGGAGGAAAACAGATGATGTGTAACTCTACAGGGACCTACAGACAATAACTCAAAGCTTGCAGAAACTTAATGGGTGAACGCTGTCCTCAGCAATCACAAGTTCCTTGTCTGTGGAGAGGACATAGAACGATACTCTTTGTACCTGGGAAGCCATTCTTGTCAGGTCTCTATTAACAACAAACCAAAAGGGTCTTTAGCACCTTAGGGTTAAATCAATTACATGTTTTGGAGCTCTCTCACAAAAAGCTACTCCTTCCTGTCAATTTTTACCTTCTCTACGTGTTCTTGTGGCTTCTCCTTTTATGTGTGGGAGGTCTCAGAGCCAGCTTTCAGCCTTCCAGGGTTCATTCTGCTTCCCCAAGGACAGTGCTGCCACAAAAAGTAGCTTTCTCACCTCTCTCTGTGCCTCCAAAGGGCTACCTCTCACCTATGCCCTCCAAAGACAGACCATCAAGGGCTGGCTGTTTATCATCTCTTCAGAAGAACAAAAGCAAGAGAGCAGAAGGTACCTGCAAGAGCAGCAAAACAGGAATCGCTGCATGTAGAACAGGAATATGATTGCTATCCTAAAGCCTGCTCTATGGATTTTAGAAAGGGGATAACACTGGGGCACCCAGTATAGACACGTGGTCAGTATTCTGACATTTTTTCCTATATACTGGAAGAAATTTTTAATAAAATAATTTTAATAATTATGGAGACTATTCCAATGGCAAAGCAAGCCAAATCAGCACTAAGAACCCGGTGATGGTGTATATTTAAACAAAAGAATTATCAAAGTTGATTTTTTTCATGTATTTTATGCTAAATAGGCAGTGATTTCCAAGGTTTAGCCAAATATGTTAGAGCTCTTAAAGTAGTTTCTGTTCTGTGTTTTAATAAGTTTTCCTGTTTTAAATACAGATGTAATTAATATAATTAAAAGTTATAATAATTTTCTCCCAGGGAAAAAAATAAATTTCCTGTCCAGTCTAACACATGCCTGTCTGTGTATGGGCACATATATATACATATATATGTGTGTGTGTGTGTTTGGGGATATGGATGTGGAAGCATCAGCATATGCTGCTCTTTCCCCATAAAAGAAATGTTTTTAAATTTTGGTAATTTTTAAGGGGAATGCATCTTTCTAAGAAATAAGTAGTTGATTCTTTTCCTTCCTCTGTGCATCAGTTCTGTTTGGGTGTTAGTTTTTTTTAATGATGTCACATTTGTCTCAGATTTTTTAGTTCTGCTTATTATTAAATAATTGTTCAACTGCATGGGAAGAGAGACTGACAACTGTTGTAGTCATTAAAAGAAAATTTACTTTACAAATCAATCATAATGGATGAAGCAATGGAATACAAATATAAATAAAATAAATAAAGCAATGCAGAAATGTTGTGAAGTTATTTGGCATCTAACTCTTCAGCAAGAAAAATGCATATGGTTTTCATATCACAGAGCAGCATTCCCTGGCAGAGTCCCTTGACTCAGAGGTGAGTGAGATCCATCACTGCCAATGCAACAGCTTCACAGTTCTCGTGTCACCAGTGTGGCACCAAAAAAAACTGACCAAATATGCTACTGCAAACTGGCCAGCCTCTGACCAACACTGTAGGATCAGACAAAGCATGTGAGTACCTGTTCCTTAGGCTGGCCTGCTCATTTTGCCTGTCTTCGAGCTTGGGTAACTTTTGAGCAAATCTTTGAGCTTGGGTAACTTAATGGCTTCATCATGTCCTCCAGCTGTCTCCTGATCAGACACTCCAAGGAGAATCCAGGAGTGACGTGTAAGTAGCACCAAGCCAGTTAAAGGCAAAGTTTTGTCTCTCGAAAGCAACACTTAAGAGCCTGCCAGCAGTGCCTCCAGCCTGGTGTTGTGGTGGCCCTGCGACTACAGCAGCCTATCTAGGCTGTCTCGCAGTGATGAGGCTGCTTCGTCTGCTGTTGGCAATTCCCTTGTCGAGGCTGTTCTGTCAGGAAAAAGCACTGCAGGAAACCCTTTCCTACAGAATGTTTTTGCAATGCCTCCTTCATTTTCCCTATCCATACAGCAGTGAAAGCTGAGCAGCAAGAGGAAGGCACCTCCCTGCATCAGCTGAGAAGCGAAGGAGAGGGGCAGAAGTGACCCTGGCTATATCAGCCCACATGCCTTGCTGCACTGCACAAGTTGCCTCAGTTGTGTCATTACCACCATATATGGGATTATTTTTTTCCTGCTGCTGCTCAATATGATGGCAAAGCAGGATTCAGCCTCCCTTTTCTATTCCAAACTGCTCTTCACTTCTACTTGGAAAGAGCATAAAATAAAAGTGAGGCACATTAGGTTATGGGGTGAAAATCAAGATCTTCCTGATTTAAAAAAAAAAAAAGATCTGACACAGAACAGATGGCACTCATGGTTTGTCATGTTTTGAAACCTTAGGCTGTGTTTAATATGTCAAGACAATTAGAGAAGTTCAAGTAAATTGACAAGTCATCTGAAGGTGTTGCCCACCTGGTACATGGATTTTGGGAAGTGGAGCCATTCTGGCAGAGTAAAAGCCACACATTACTCTCACCCCTAAAATACATACTGTAGCTAATTACTAACCATTCAGTAATAAATATGGCACAAAGGGTAGCAGTAGTTAGAAGGGAGGTGCATAAACAGTAGGGCTCTCTCAGTGTAATCCTATTCAATCCATTGAAAAGTAAAAAAACCAAAAACCCACAACAACGTAAAACCAAAACCAGACCAATGATGAAATTTATAATGTACCAGCTGTGTTACAGAGTACTCCTAGAGCACCACAAAATCTTGTCAGGCTAGTCATCTTTGCAAATCAGGACAGAAATTCCATTTCTTGTTCAGTGTTAAGCACATTCCATGGTACTTTCTGACTTGCAACGAGCAATAGCCAGCAGCTCATGCACTAGAAAGGTCTCATAACAAGAGACTGGCTTCTAAAAAGTGACATCACTTTCACCAAATGAAGGAAGTGCTGAACACACCTGGCTTTGTGTGGATGAAGTAGCAAAACATCAAAATGGCTGGGAACACAGTAAACAAAGCTGCATCCTTTATTGCTGGTAGTCTCTGGCTCAGGGGTGCTGTCATTTTAGACAAACCATCAGTTTGTTTTCTACACACTGGCATCAGTGTTCATTAGTAAAAAGAGAATCAGTGGATGCAGTGGTAGGAACAGAATTCTGGCCAAGGTTTGGAAGACCTCCTGAGTCTGCAGATAGGTCTAAAGTCAGCTGTGAGTGTTTATCCAAGCCTTGTCTCACTATGCTGTGCTGGAGTGCACTTCACTCATGCTCTCTGTATTTCAGCCTCCTCTGGTCTCAAGCTGTAATAGTCAGATGTTTCCACAAACTGTTCCGTTGTGCTCCCAGAAGACAAGTGTTTAGTAAACTAAATATATGTGCACTTTATTCTATGTTAACAAAAGAAAGAAAACTATTCCACCACCTGTCTAAACTTTCTGAAGCTTTATCTTAGAAAATAACCAGAGAAATAAGCTAACAGTACAGTCCAAAAATCTCTCATAATAACCAGTAGCTTCAGGGACACACATAGGTAAACCTGCAGGATCAAGTCCAAGTATTAAGTCATCTGATCTCCCACTTGCTACTCCCAGCCATACCAATACCATGGCCCTTAATTTGTCTACTTGATTGCCTAATTTTTAGGCAAATTCCCCCTATTCAAGTGTGAAGAGAGACAAATGATATTTACTAGTCTAAAAACTCTTTAAACCTCCAAAATCCTGATGATCAAATATACTACTTTTGTCGTTCTAAAACAAGGTGACATGAAATACCTAACTGGGATCTACAAGGAAACTTATGACAAGGGCTTGTAGCCATAGGACAAGGAATAACTTTCAACTGAAAGAAGGTAGGTTCTGTGGGCTCTTTGAGGCACTGGAACTGGTTGTCCAGGGGTGCTGTTCAAGAGATTGAGTGGAGCTCTGAGCAACCGGCTAGAGGGTGGTGACCCTGCCCATTGCAGGGGAGTTGGAACTAGGTCACATTTACAGTTCCTTCCAACCCAAACCATTCCATGAGTCTATGCTCTTGTCAATAAACTTCTGAGGGAGTGCATGTGCCTGAGGAGAGGCTCGTTTTCTTAAATAAGCAGGTCTCTTCATTAAGGAGAGCTGATTTTCTTAAATAAGCAGGTCTCACTGACAGGACACACTTCATTAAACATCCCCGTGCTGGATTTTCCTAGCAGAAAAAAAAAATCAGTACGAAAAAAAGAAAATTGCACAAAGTACTGTTTTGTTTTAGTAGTGGTGTTCAGAGCCCATTGATCAACCAATCTGCTGATCATTTTCTTCTAAGATGATCATCCATGGAAATAAAATCAGACTTGCCCAGTTTGTGTTTCTGCCTCAGAGTTACCTGGACATGACATATAGTTATAAAAATTGGAGGAAGGTTGAACTAAAGTAAGAGTCTGAGTTGACTAAAAAAGAATCAACTTTTATTATCACCAGTGCATGATCCTGAGCTTTGCAATGTGTGTCTGACCCTCAAAATGTCTGTTCCAAATAACGCACAGAAAATTGAATTTTATTGGTAGATGATTGTCTGAGTGTCTCCCAGGGTTTCTGTCTCAAGCAACCTGAATGCTCCTGCAAATGAGCAGGAACTGTGATAAATTGATACCTTAGTTTGACGTAGCATTCTGCTGCTATTTGCCAGCATTTCACAAGCTGGACCCACAAAATGGACCTACATAAATTTTTCTTTATGCCAGCCCACTGGACAAAGACAATTCCAAAATACAAAATACAGCAGAGAAAAAAAAAAACAACCAAACAGCAAAACAACTAAACAAGCTGATGGATTTACTCTGTAAGCTTTTAGTGTGCGGTGGAAGGCCAGCCTGTACTGCTGTTGTTTCTGACACTGCCACTTCACATGCGGGGAAAAAGGGTGTTTTTAGTTTGTTACCTTTGATTTGTGAGCTCTTGCATTTCCACAAGTTGCTATCATCCAAACTGTCCTCTGAAAAGTTATCAACCTACTGTAATGGAAACATAACAAAACTCAAAATTGATATCAAACTCATGGCTGAAAAATTGACCTCTATAAAGCAAGTGGTATAAAAACCTTGTTAGAGCCATTCACTCATTCACTGACTGGAATGACAAATGGGACTGACCTATAGTGTCATTTCCTGTTCTTAGTTTGGAAGTGGTTTTGCAGGATTCAAGGTGGATCTAATGCATTCATTCAAACCAGTTGCTCTAACAGATTGGCTATTTCCTGCATCTCTGTGGCAGAGCCAAAGGTCCATGATTTGATCCAGCTAGCCTAGTTATAGGCCATATTCAGAAGGATGAAATAAACTTCCCTGAGAGGGACCAATCTGATTTTTAGTTATGCCTCAAGGTATGTTACACATGAGGCGAAGGATTCCAGTGTGGCCTGTACATGTGCAACAGCTCTGTCCCCAGAAAGGCTTTGTCTGACAGCCGATCAGGGCAGACAAAACTTCCAGCATATGACTGCGAGAGAACTCCCCGCCAGGCTGCTGAGGCAACAGTCCCGACACCCACAAAGAAAGCCAGTCAAAAATAACTGTGAAGTCGGACCGCGGGAGGACCCTTAGCACATAAAAGCAGATAGCTGCGACACAATGCCAGCCGGTATTGCTTTACATTTCTCAGAGACACCATGGGCTTACTCAGAGGGTCATCTTGGCCCTTCACCCCCCCTCTCGCTTTTACTCCCTGTAGTCCTACTTCCCAGCCATCACCTGCTTTGCCCTGCTTCACCTTTTTCACGAACCAGCTCACCACCGGGACGACCCCGTGCTCCGCTGTCTCCCCGGGGGAGGCTGTGTTTCCCGGGCACCGCCGCTGCTGCCCGCACCCAGCCGAGCTCGCAGCCCCCTCCGCAGCATGAGCCCGCTTTCACCGTGCCGGGCCGGCCGCCGCTGTTTCCCGCGCTGCCCGCCGCACCAAGCTGCCGTGGTACAGCCCACAGCACCCCGCCGGCCGCCACCGCCCACACCCGGCCGCGCTCCTGCGCTGCGGTCGCCGCTCCCCGGTCCTACACGCGCCCGCGGCTGTGGCACCCCGACCTTGAGAACCCGCAGCTGCTCTAGGAGCACACCCATGCCGCAGCAGCCTGTTCTCCGCCAATGGAAGGGACACACAGCCCGCTGCTCTTTGGAAATCATGCCCAGCCTGCCACGGGAGCTATGGAGACGCACCAGGGCTCGCAGCAGGCACACTCCGTCTGCCGAGTCGACACTGACAGAGCGCCAGCGTTCTTACGGCAACGCTGTCCCTCTCTTCTGCCTCTTTATCTATCTCTCCCTTTCCCCCTCTCTGCTTCTTTTTCTATCCCACTCTAGTAGGAACACCTTTTTTTGTATCAATAAACTATTCTCAGATATAGTATTGCTGCATTTACGTTTTATTTTCATCCGACAAATCTACCAAAAAGAATCGTCCCCGACTCCCCCTTTTATAGTGGAAGGGGACATTCTCCTTTTCTCAAAAGGAAAGAGAGATGTACAGAGCAGAGAAACTCACAGCACAAGTGAATGAGCATTTGAACCAATACAAGTCCAATAAGCTATAAACTGAGATAGGGTATTCAACTTTTCCTAGTGCAAGAGCTGGAAAGTGTTACTGATTAAATGTTTCCAAGTCCAAACTCTGAAACACTATCTTTTTTTCTTGTTTTTTTACTCTTCTAGTTTCTATGTGAAAGTACATGTTACCCACGTGTGGTAGATAAGGGACAGGCGACAGCGGAAGATCTCGGGATGTGACGGAAAGCGGTAGGACCCTTCTCCCCTCATCTGAGATATGCAATCACCCCCAATGGCATCTAACCCCTCCTAATCCCAGTAGTTTTCCATCCTCACTAACTACCTGGCTTTACCACCCTCCTTTGACGTAGCAAAAGACCCCTTGACTATTTAGTGCCACAAGGTAAAGTAATAAACGCCATTTTGACCATCCACCACGTTGGTGCTGTGTGTCTTTGGACCAAGTGGCTCGGGCGAGGCCAAGTCACCATGCTGTTCTCTGAACCAGGTCATCCTTGCCTTTGAATCAGAAGGTAACACCCACGTACGTTTTTATTTAAATAAAGAAACACAAGACTGTCTCTTCTCTAGTTGTTTTACTGTAGAGACTTTAAGCTCTGCAGGTTGGGTTGGTTTTTGTTTGTTTTGTTTCGTTTTATTTTGGTGGGGTTTTTTTGGTTGTTTTTTTTTGTTTGTTTTTTTGGGTTTTGTTTGTTTGTTTGATTTAGTTTCTTTTTGTTGTTGGGTGGGTGGTTGATTGGGTTGCTTGTTTTGGTTTGGTTTTCTTTTGGTTTTTTAAGCATCTCTGCTTCTCTGCCTTAGGCTTTCTGTCCTAAGTCTAGGGGGAGGCAAAAAAACATCAGGAAATCTCCCAATCCTTTTGTCTTGTTCTTTCTGTAGGCTAAAGTCACTAAGCCTTTTTCTTGGATGTCAAACCCAAGTCCATAAAAGTGAATTACTAAAATTCTGTTCAGAGTAAACCTGTAGCAAGGAATCATCTTGTTAGAAATGGCAGTGGAACTCCTATTCCTTAAGTGTTTCACTATATATATTTTTAATTATGAGATGGAAAAATCTGTATTTTCTTTCCAAGTGGTATGCAACATACTCCATTTGCAGCTTTTAACCAAAAACCTGATTCTGTAATTGATGGACAGAAAGAAACTCACGGGGGGAAGTTGGTTACTAGACTAGTATGAAGTGCCTCGTATTTTACTATGTCCTGGAGTTTAATTCTTTCTTTGCTTTTTGAGGGTGTTATTGGAGATTTTGTGTGTTTTTGTGGGGATTTTTAGTAACATACTCCTCTTGTATTTGTTCTGGCAAAAACCAAAAACAAATCACAGGCAATGATGTCAGAAAATCATCCACAGGCAGGAGGTGTTGACTCCAGTACACTCAACTGGTTCCCTTCTGGAGCACTTAATGAGAGGAAAGAGAGGAAGAGATAATTCTAAGTAGAATATATGTTTACATATGGATCATACAGCATTTTCAAAGACCATGACAGGAAATTAGCAGGATAGATCTCATTAACTTTGTTCCTCTAGCAATGCTTATTCGTTCAGATGTCAAGCAGTATAATTATTCATTGAAAAATGAAAATGGAAGAGAATCTGTGACCTGTGGTAAAAGGAGAAAACTAAATAACAAGACAATTAGATTCTTGTAGATTGTTGGGTTATTTTTATTCCCTCCATCCTAGGTTCCCACAGTAGACCAGTTGCAATACAGCTGAGAACTAGTAGCCTAAAATTAAGCCTTTTATAGATTACCTGATTAATATAGATGCACACATATCTTAATTTTCACTGTATGGAAGCAAAATAGATGCATAACTAATCTGGATCATTTCAGTGTCATGTTGTGGGGTTTTTTTTCCGCAGCTTCTTGTTTACCATGTGTGTAGTTCTGCTAACTCAGTCTCTCAGCTCAAAATCACATTTGCTCATGTCTTGTGGTACAAACACACTGGCAGCTCTTAACATTGTTTTATACCCCTATTCATTAATTAGTCAGTCATTCCTGGACTGCTTTGGCTATGAATCCAAATCTTTAGTGTCACATACACTATATTTAATCTTAGCTTGAATTGCCTTGTGGACAGATCTGTACACTACCCGGAATGACTGTGTAGAGGATGACTGCATGCCAGTTGCCCCTGTGTCATTCCTTCCCTTTGGAGTGAGGGATTTATCACTTGAATTGAGTCTACCTTCGTGAGAGGTTTAACTTTTCTTTTGCTCCAGAGAAAGACGTACTCATCTCTGATGATAAAAATTTTACCTTTTCCACCAAGAAGAGTACAAGTGCTCATGTCCTAGTGTAAGTCTGGAAAAGTAGCTACTGTTACAACAACAGTGAATGACTCTGGGAACAGAGATGGCTGTAGGATCGTAGTCCATCTCACTGAGTCAGAAGCCATTTTACTGAATTTCCAAATCCTGCTTCCTGGGCTGCAGACTGGATTCAAATGTACCATACCAGAAATGCTCCTCCTTCTCATCTTCATGTTTTTCTGTCAATTTTAAGAGTCTTGATTATGGGAATAAAGTAAATTAATAAAAATTCACCTAACAAAAGTGCTGGTTAAATAAATATTTGCAAACTATGGACTTCTGGTGTCCTAATATAGTTCTGTTGTTTTGCAGTTGATGTATTTTATTAGTAGTTCAGTTCTGCAACTCTCGTTTTTTTTTAGTTTACATTTTAAATATCTGTCTTTTTTTTTGTAGTCAGAAGAGGGAGCCATATCATTTACTTATGTGACACCCAGTCACTTCAGGTATTTGCTGTTTTTTCACTTCAGTTCAACTGGAAACATTCTGCAGCCTTAAAATTTCTTTAAACTGTGCTGGCAGAGGGGCAGTCACAGGTAGTTTGGCAGACTGCTACTAGACCGTTATAATTTAGCAGAATACGAATAGGATCTATTTCCCAGGTATTTCATTTAATGGTAACCATGCCAAAAATTACTAAGAAGCTATATTTTGCATTATCTTAAAAAATATCCTGAGATTTGATGTTTAACAAAAAACCTTGTAATCACAAAGAAGTTTGAAAGAGTTGTAGCTTACAGTAAAGCAAAAATAATAGGTGAGGACTGAAAGTCCACATAAGTGAGGCTGATCTAAAATTGAAACTGATGGAACACATAGTTGCAAGGCAAATCCAATCTGCCCAGTAATGATTTTTATTTCATTATATTTGTGCATAACACTGAGTGTGTCTGTTATGAATATAAAGTTCTAAGTATCTCTGTTTCTGAGGAACAAGCTAGAGCATTTCCCATTCTTCATCCAGTGACCCCTTTTTCTCAGGAAGATTTTAAAGCATAGCTCAGACTTCACCTGCAAGTGTCGCGCTCTCATCAGGAGAGACAGCTGAAATGACAGCATTTGGAGGTGGAAAAGATGCTGAATCAATGGGAGAACTTCCTGGCAGATGTACAGGGGGAGCAGGAGAAAAGGCTGCTTGAGATGAAGTGGGAAGTTGCCACCGTGCCAGCTGAAGAGCAAAAGGTACGAAGTAGAAGCAGTCAAGAGGCAAAGGGTGTGCAAAGAGAGTTGTTGTGCTGTGGTCTTGGACTCTTCCGGGCTCCTTATGGGCACTTCTTGAGGGGACACTGTTTGTCTGGGTGAGATTGTCTCTTTGCTGGCACTCGGTAAACACTGCTGGAGAGACCCTTGTGCCATGAGGACCAGGGCCTGTCAGGTGAGAGGCCACCAGCGTGCAGATTTGAGGAAGGCAGGAATGGCCTTGCTGGCCCTAAGAGAATGGCAATGCCAGAGCTGTCTCTCAGAAGCAGGGAGGTGCCACAGGAAGCCAGCTGCCAAGGCAGGCTAGCGCTGTGGGAGAGGGCTGGCTGTCAGGCTTCTAAGGAGGTGCCTGAAGCTGCTGAGTGCAGCCTGTGCTTTCCTTGTACGATGGAGCGGTGCATGACCATGTGTGTGCCTCAGCAGGAGCTGTAGCACATGTTCCTCCTCGCTATGTTTCAGACAGGCATTTTGGAGCCCCTGCAGAAGCTATTGCTTTGAATGGAGGCAGCCAGCAAGCATTTAGGGCATTCGTTTTGCCTTTTGAGAGCAGCTGGGAGTGGCAGGGCTTTTTTCTGAGCTTCCCTGTGCAGACGTGGGTATTGTTTCCCAAGCAGCAGGAGGCTGCGACCCAGCAAATGGCCCAGTGTGTGCTAGTCTGGCAAAACGCATCCAAATAGCTGGCACCCTGGATTCCCTTTAGATTTCTGACTTGTCACCACTCATTGGAGACAAACTACTTCAGAGAAATTCCTTGGCTGTGGGGCTGGTTTCATACTGGTGTTGTCTCTATGACTGCTATTACTTCTCCTGTTCCTTCTATAGATCACACGGGCCCCCATTACATAAATCTCCCCTCCGGTTGCTTTCCAGATGAAAACGATGGAAACTTGTAGTGAAGCAATCGAGGAAGCAGAGGACATGAGCAGGAGCATTTTGGGATTACTTTCTCCAGTGCCAGCTCCAAGCCAGATTCAAAATAAAATCCTAGACGCCCTCAAGCCTGTTGGAAGAATTCCCTTCCTTGTCTTCCAGGGAGTATGACTCTATGTTCACTTTTGCTGCATCACTCAGCAGACAGGTTGAAAAACGTTTTTCTGTGTTCAAATTGGATAGTCATATGGTGTGTGAACCTGCTGCCTTGGCTGAGGCAACCCAAACAATTGTTTTTTGCTGTCCCACAGGCAAATATTCACTGCAACAAGGAAGCAAGACTAGCTAGTGTCAGCATAGCACTCAATTCTGATTTATGAATTCATGAGCTCCTTTTTAGGCAAGACTTTTCCTCATATTTCTATTCCTAAGTTCTCCTTTTTTCCTTTCTTAAATTTGTTTGGGGACTAGCTAAACATAGCAAAAAGATGCATTTCACGTTTTCAAATTCAGTGTGGAAATGCAGTCTCTGTAACACAAAAAATAACACCGTGTGCTGGTATGACATTGGTTGATATTTAGGAAGGAAGTAATGCATTCATAGAAATTATTTTCCGGAGAGAGGCTCCTGGGAGCTTCCTATGGGCCTGGAAAAGGCCAATAGCTTTGTACTTCTGAGAATTGACAGCTCTGTAAACCATTGAGAAGCTAGGTCTGCCTCTGTGAACGTGGCATTGTTAAACTCGGGAAGTTCCAACAGCTGTTTTCAGCTTCTGGCTCCAGAAGGTACCAGGAGCTCTGTGGGGCCGGCCCCGCTCTGCCACGGCCTGTGTGGAATGAGGAGGTGTAGTGAGGCAGAAAATTCTTTTGGTAATGCCATGGAGATGGACTGTAACAAACTACAGTATTTCCTTTCATTTATGAGAGAAAAGAAAGTATGGGGGGATGGAGTGTTCAAAACTGGAGATCTGAGAAGAAGCAGCCACAATTGAGCAAAGTAGATGTTGAGGAAGCTGTGAAACCATGCAAAATTTGAACAGAGAGACAAAAATGAGAATGAAAAAGACTCTGTGCCTCAAGGAGAAAAGAAAAAGACCTCTATTCCTGGAGATGAAGACAATTGTGGAAATAAGAGAACCTTTCCCTGTGAACAGCTCATCCTTAAAAAATGACACCCACAAGCTGATGCGGCCCATTCACTCAGCTGTGAGAAGAATGTGAAATTGGGAAAAATTAATGTGTCAGTTTCGATTCAAACCGGGCAGAAACACCAATTTAGCGTAGTGGTTTAGATTTGCCAATTTGAATTTCCTGGCCAACTCGCCAAATAATCTGGTAGGTTTAGAGCTGGTTAAACTCTCCAGTGCACTTACTCATTTCTTGCTGTGAGATATGATTTAGGAGAAAGGCAAAAACAGGCTCAAACTTAAAGCTTTGAAGAAAGTTTTATTAACAAAACTAGAATAGAAAGAAAAATCAGAATGAAACTTCCAGAATACTTTCCATCCCCCAGCCCACTTTCTCTCCTTTCCCAACTGGAAAAAAAACCCTGGGATTTTAAATCACTTATCACTTCTACAACAATCTTTCCTCAGTTCTTATAGGGTGAGGAGCTTTCTTTGCCATGCCCTGGAGACTTTTCCACAAGAACACACTCCTCTCGTGGTCTTGCATTTTCACAAACAGCAGCTGCCTAGTTTAGAAAATTCCCGCTACTGTGAAATTCCTCTCATTTTCACACTCTTCTCACAGCTGAGTGAATGGGCCATGTCAGCTTATGGGGTGTTATTTTGTAAGGATGAGCTGTTCAAAGGGAGAAGCTCTCTTCCTTTATTTCTGCAATCATCTTAATCTCCAGGAACAGAGGTCTTTCTCTTTACTCCTTGAGGCACAGAGTCTTCACTTTCATCTCTGTCTCTCTTTCTGTTCAAGCTTCTCAAGGCACTACTGCTTCTTCAATGTCTGCTTTGCTCAATTGTGGCTGCCTTCGCTCAGGTCTACAGTTTTAACATTCCATCCCCCCATACTTTGTTTTCTCTCATGAATTAAAGGAAATACTGTAGTTTGTTACAGTCCATCTCCATGGCATTACCAAAGAATTTTCTGCCTCACAAGGCATCTCCTCATTCTCCATCCATCTGGAACGTGAACTCCTTCTTTCACTGACCCCGGTGTCTTCATGTTGCCACTCTGTGCTTTTCTCTCACCCAAGGGAAGAATCGTNACGTGAACTCCTTCTTTCACTGACCCCGGTGTCTTCATGT